>JAESUZ010002172.1:0-36011 GCA_017311185.1 Proteles cristata cristata
ACTCACCGTGGCTCCCCGCAAAGGGGGCTCCCCCTCCCTTCAGGTCAAGTCCTGTTCTTATCTTCCTCAGCTCCTGTTCATGCACAAACTGTTCCTGTTCATGCATGCATAAGGTTGTTTTCTCAGCGGACTTTGTCTCCTTTTCCTTTTCCTTCCAAACTCCTGCATTCTGTAAGAGCTCCTATGGCTTCAGGCCTTCTCTGTTTGAGAAATAGGGGTGAGCGAAATGTATGGAGCTCCCTACGTCTCCACCATCTTGCCCCCTCCCACAGGATTATTTCATTTTTTAAAAAATTTATCTGGTGAAGGAAAGGTTGCAAGGAACAAAGATTCCAGAGACACCACCACAAACATGAACCCTACAAAAGATACAAAGACTCTAAACCCACATATTTCAATAATAACACTGAATGTAAATGGGCTGAATGCTCCAATCAAAAGATATAGGGTAGCAGAATGGATTAAAAAACAAAATCCATCTATATGCTGTCTACAAGAAACTCATTTTAGACAGGGAAGATACCTTCAGATTAAAAAGTAAGGGGATGGAGAAATATATATCATACTACAGGAAATCAAAAGAAAGCCGGAGTAGCGATACTTATATCAGACAAACTGGACTTTAAATTAAAGACAATCACAAGAGATGAAGAAGGGCACTACATAATAATTACAGGGTCCATCCATCAGGAAGAACTAACAATCATAAATGTCTACACACCGAATATGGGAGCACCTAAATATCTTAAACAATTAATCACAAACAGAAACAAGCTTCTAGATAAGAATGTGCTAATAGCAGGGGACTTTAATACTCCGCTCACAGCAATGGATAGGTCAACCAGACAGAAAATCACTAAAGAAATAATGGACTTGAAAGATACATTGGACCAGATGGACCTGACGGATATATTTAGAACTTTACATCCTGAGGCCAGGGAATTTACTTTCTTCTCAAGTGTGCATGGCACATTCTCCAAGATAGATCACATACTGGGACATAAAGCAGCCCTCAATAAATATAAAGAATAGAGATCATACCATGCACACTGTCAGATCACAATGCTTTGAAACTTGAAATCAATTACAGGAAGAAGTCTGGAAAACTTCAAAAAACATGGAGGTTAAAGAACACCCTTCTAAAGAATGAATGGGCCAATCAGGCAATTAGAGATGAAATTAAAATATATACGGAAACAAATGAAAATGAAAACACAACAATTCAAAATCTATGGGATGCGGCAAAGGCAGTCCTAAGAGGAAAGTACATTGCTCTCCAGGCCTACTTCAAGAGATTAGAAAAAGCGCAAGTCCAAAATCTAACAGCTCACCTAAAGGAACTAGAGGCAGAGCAACAGAACGCCCTAAACCCAGTTGAAGAAGAGAAATAGTAAAAATTAGAGCAGAAATAAACAACATAGAGACCAAAGAAACAATTGAACAGATCAATGAAACCAAGAGTTTGGTTTTTTGAAAAAGTAAACAAAATCGACAAACCTCTAGCCAGACTTATCCAAAAGAAAAGAGAGATCACCCAAATAGACAAAATTATGAATGAAAATGGACTTATTACAACAACCCCTCAGAAATACAAGCAATTATCAGGGAATACTATGAAAAATTATATGCCAACAAATTGGACAACTTAGAAGAAATGGACAAATTCCTAAACACACACTCACTACCAAAATTCACATGGAAAGAAATAGAAAACCTGAACAGACCCATAACAAGTGAAGAAATTGAATCAGTGATCAAAAATCTCCCAACAAATAAGAGCCTTGGACCTGATGGCTTCCCTGGGGAATTCTACCAGACATTTAAAACAGAATTAATCCCAATTCTTCTCAAGTTATTCCAAAAAATAGAAAGCGAAGGAAAACTCCCGGACTCATTTTATGAAGCCTGCATCACACTGATTCCCAAGCCAGACAGAGATCCAGCAAAAAAAGAGAAGTACAGGCCAATATCCTTAATGAATACGGATGCAAAAATTCTCAACAAGATCCTTGCAAATCGAATCCAGCAGCATATAAAAAGAATCATCCACCAAGACCAAGTGGGATTCATTCCTGGGTTACAGGGCTGGTTCAACATTCGCAAATCAATCAATGTGATCCATCATATCAATAAAAGAAAAGATAAAAACCATATGATACTGTCAATAGATGCAGAAAAAGCATTTGACAAAATACAGCATCCCTTCTTAATAAAGACTCTCGAGAAAGTTGGGATAAAAGGAACCTACTTAAACATCATCAAAGCCATCTATGAGAAGCCTTCAGCTAACATCATCCTCAACGGGGAAAAACTCAGAGCTTTCCCGCTGAGATCAGGAACACGACAGGGATGCCCACTCTCACCACTGCTGTTTAACATAGTGCTGGAAGTCCTAGCATCAGCCATCAGACAACAAAAGGAAATCAAAGGCATCAGAATTGGCAAAGAGGAAGTCAAACTTTCACTCTTCGCAGATGACATGATACTCTACATCGAAAACCCGACAGACTCCACCAAAGCCTACTAGAATTGATTCAAGAATTCAGCCAAGTTGCAGGGTACAAAATCAACGTACAGAAATCGGTTGCATTTTTATACACCAACAATGAAGCAACAGAAAGAGAAATCAAGAAACTGATCCCATTCACAATTGCACAAAAAACCATAAAATACCTCGGAATAAACCTAACCAAGGATACAAGAGATCTGTATGATGAAAACTATAGAAAACTTATGAAGGAAATTGAAGAAGACACAAAGAAGTGGAAAAACATTCCATGCTCATGGATAGGAAGAATAAATATAGTTAAGATGTCATTACTACCTAAGGCACTCTACACATTCAATGCAATTCCAATCAAAATTGCACCAGCATACTTCTCAAAACTAGAACAAACTATCCAAAAATTTGTATGGAACCACAAAAGACCCCGAATAGCCAAAGTAATCCTGAAAAATAAAACCAAAACGGGAGGGATCACCATCCCAGACTTTAGCCTCTACTACAAAGCTGTCATCATCAAGACAGTATGGTATTGGCACAAAAACAGACACATAGACCAATGGAACAGAATTGAGAACTCAGAAGTGGACCCAAAAGTATACAGCCAACTAATCTTTGACAAAGCAGGAAAGAATATCCGATGGAAAAAAGACAGCCTTTTGAACAGATGGTGTTGGGAGAACTGGACAGCAACATGCAGAAGAATGAAACTAGATCATTTTCTCACACCATGCACAAAAATAAACTCAAAATGGATAAAGGACCTGAACGTGAGACAGGAAACTATCAACACCCTAGAGGAGAAAGCAGGAAACAACCTCCTTGACCTCCACCGCAGCAACTTCTTACTTGACACATCCCCAAAAGCAAGGGAATAAGAGCAAAAATAAACTGTTGGGACCTCTCAAGATTAAAAGCTTCTGCACAGCCAAGGAAACAACCCAGAAAATTAATAGGCAACCAACGGAATGGGAAAAGATAATTGCAAATGACATATCAGATAAAGGGTTGATATCCAGAATCTACAAGGAACTCACCAAACTACACGCCCGAAAAACAAACAACCCAGTGAAGAAATGGGCAGAAGATATGAACAGACACTTCTCCAAAGAGGACATCCAGATGGCCAACAGACACATGAAACGATGCTCAGCATCTCTCCTCATCAGGGAAATACAAATCAAAACCACACTGAGATACCACCTCATGCCAGTCAGAGTGGCTAAAATGAGCCAATCAGAGAACTCTAGATGCTGGCGAGGATGTGGAGAAACGGGCACCCTCCTACACTGTTGGTGGGAATGTAAACTGGTACAGCCCCTCTGGAAAACGTGTGGAGGTTCCTAAGGAAACTAACAATAGAACTCCTATGACCCAGCAATAGCACTGCTAGGAATTTACCCAAGGGATACAGAAATGTTGATGCATAGGAGCACATGTACCCCAATGTTCATAGCAGCACTCTCCACAATAGCTAAAACCTGGAAAGAGCCTAAGTGTCCATCAACAGAATGAATGGATCAAGAAGATGTGGTTTATCTATACCATGGAATACTACATGGCAATGAGAAACAATGAAATCTGGCCATGTGTGGCAACATGGATGGACCTTGAGGGTGTTATGCTGAGCGAAATAAGTCAGGCAGAGAAGGACAAATATCATATGTTTGCACGTATAGGAGGATTAGGAGGAACTTAACAGAGGACCAAGGGGGAGAAGAAGGGCGGAAATGGTGGGGGAAAGGGAGAGAGGCAAACCATGAGAGACTCTTGAATGCTGACAAAAACTGAGGACTGATGGATGTGGGGGGGAGGAGGGGTGGGGCATGGAGGAGGGCACTTGTGGGGATGAGCACTGGGTGTTATGTGGAAACTAATTTGACAATAAACTATTTGCAAAAAAAAAAAAAAAAATTTATCTGGTGAAATTCTTCATATTTTCAGGAACACATTAATAGAAGTTATTTTACTTTCATTTTTAAAAAATTAATGTTTTATTTATTTCTAAGAGTCAGCATGAGCAGGAAAGGGTCAGAGAGAGAAGGAGACACAGAATATGAAACAGGCTCCAGCCTCTGAGCTAGCTGTCAGCACAGAGCGCAATGTGGGGCTTGAACCCACAAACCATGAGATCATGACCTGAGGCGAAGTTGGACGCTCAACCTACTGAGCCACCCTGGCACCCCAGAAATTATTTTAAAATCTATGTTGGCTAAGTCTAAAATCTGGATCACTATAGGTCATTTTCAATAATTTTTTCTTTGTTTCTAGTCACTTAATCTTTACTTATTCGGAAAAGACTATTAATTTAGGTTTTAACGCCAGACATTGCTTATAAAAATATGTGGGGGGAGGGGGAATGGGCATGGAGGAGGACACTTGTGGGGATGAGCACTGAGTGTTATGTGGAAACTAATTTGACAATAAACTATTTGTAAAAAAAAATAAAAATAAAATAAAATAAAATAAAATGGCAAAAAAAAAATATGTGGAGGTTCTGTCTGGTATCTTTATCCATAGAGCATTTCTTTTCTTCTGGCAAGCAAAATGAGTCCCAGGAGGTCATTTTTATCCCATCAAGATTGTATATCCTTTACACTTGAGGGTTGGAGAAATGAGCAGTTTTGTGTATTTTCGGAAGATAACTGCCCAGGATACAACAAATCTAACTTGATAATAAACTATTTGTAAATAAATAAATAAATAAATAAATAAATAAAATATGTATGTTTAAAAAATAAAAGTGATTATTCTTGGATACAGCACTCTGTCTAAAAGTTTCTTCCAAGGAAATAACAGTACAAGAGCACGAAGATGGATTACACCATTCTAAATTTTTATTGAACTGTTTAGGAGATACAAACTGAACATTCATCAGTAAGAAATTGGTTAAAATGTGATATATCTGTATTACTTGAATATTACACAATTGAAATATTATAGATAAATATTGATATAAAATATTTCCAACATATTAACGACTGAATACAATCAAGTTACAACATAATATGCATATTATTCCAGTTTTGTAAAACTGAATAAATCTTTATCTATTTGAAGATACCCTAAAAATGTCCAATAAAATATCGTTTACATAATAAATCAGCAAATATATTTATAGTCTTGGAATAGTAAAGACCTTTCTAACAAGAACAAACCAAATACCCATAAATAACACACTGATACATTTGACTATATTAAAATAATTATTTAGAAATCTCCATTGTTTGGCCAAAAAATAATCTAAAAACAAACTTAAAGAAACCAAATGATGATGAACTAGAGAAATAGAAATGGTAAGCTAGAAAGAGTATGTGTTAATAAGCATAGTATATAAAGGACTAATTTTCATACTGTACAAATAATTCATATATCAGTAAGAAAATAACAATCATTTCAACAACAAAAAATGGATAAAACATATGAACTGGAGATTCATGATGAAAGCTAAATAGTCAATTGGAAATGATGTTATATTTTTATAACTAACAACATGCAAATTGAAATGGGAAGATGAGATTTATACCTCTCAGATTGGTCCAAACAAAAATGTTAATAACATTCCATGCTTACAAGGATGTAAAGAAACAGATAGTCTCTTTCCCTAGAGATCATTTGACTTGGGTAACATCTTACAAGGAGAAGCATATGGGTTTTATGTAAAATGTAATCCAATATTTACCTGTAGGTTAATAGTTTCCAAGTGTGCTTTCATTTAATCATTATTATGACCACCATATCTGCATCAGAAAATTGAGAAACATAAAAATTGTCACGACTTATTAAAATTAATTTATCTAGGGAGCAATGGAACCATAATTTGAACTCAAATCTGATATTCAATCCAAGGTTTTTCACTGACACAGATTAGAGGTTGCATTATGTTGTCATCTAAAGTGTTTTTCAAATCTAAACTCTATACAGTTATTCAACCAGTATTTAACTGAGTATCTACTGTGTGTCAGGCACGATTGTTTTTTTTTTTTAATATTTTTTATTTATTTCTAGGAGAGAGAGAGAGACAGCGTGAGCAGGGAGGGTCAGAGAGAGAGGGAGTCACAGACTGAAACAGGCTCCAGGCTCTGAGCTGGCAGCCAGCACAGAGACTGATGCGGGGCTCGAACCCACGAACCGCGAGATCATGACCTAAGCGAAAGTCGGACGCTCAACCGACCAAGCCACCCAGGCGCCCCGGCACGATTCTAGTTACTGGGGATAGAATAGTGACCAAAACAAACTCTGCCCTTACAAAGCTTACATTCTAGAGGAATGAGGGACACAGACACCTGGTGATAAATTTGGTTAAGAAATATAAAGTAGGAGTTTACATTCCCATCAACAGTGTAGGATGGTGCCCGTTTCTCCACATCCTCGCCAGCCCCTCTGGAAAACAGTGTGGAGGTTCCTAAGGAAACTAACAATAGAACTCCCCTATGACCCAGCAATAGCACTGCTAGGAATTTACACAAGGGATACAGATATGCTGATGCATAGGAGCACATGGACCCCAATGTTCATAGCAGCACTCTCAACAATAGCCAAAACATGGAAAAAGCCTAAGTGTCCATCAACGGACGAATGGATCAAGAAGATGTGGTTTATCTATACCATGGAATACTACATAGCAATGAGAAACAGTGAAATCTGGCCATGTGTAGCAACATGGATGGACCTTGAGGGTGTTATGCTGAGCGAAATAAATCAGGCAGAGAAGGACAAATATCATATGTTTGCACATATAGGAGGATTAGGAGGAACTTAACTGAGGAACAAGGGGGAGAAGAAGGGGGAAATGGTGGGGGAAAGGGAGAGAGGCAAACCATGAGAGACTCTTGAATGCTGACAAAAACTGAGGACTGATGGATGGGGGGTAGGAGGGATGGGCATGGAGGAGGACACTTGTGGGGATGAGCACTGAGTGTTATGTGGAAACTAATTTGATAATAAATTATTTGTAAAAAAAAAAAAAGAAAAAGAAATGTAAAGTAGGAAAAAATAAGTGCTAGTAAGGGTTACATGTTTCAATAACATGAGTGGTCAAAAATATCAACTAGAAAGAAGTACTTAACCAAATATTTGAAGGAAGTGAGGTAATGAACAAAATGGATATCTGGGGAAGAAGCCTATCCCTGGTGTGGAAGCATGTCTGGTGTGTTTGAGGAACAACAAGAAAACCGGGTAAGGAGAGTAGCAGGAAATAAAGTCAGAGAAGTAAGGGAGTTGGAGATGCAGATTGTGTAGGACTTTGGCTTTTGCTCTGAATGTGAGTGCTCTGAGGTCATTGGTGGACGTGTCTTTCTAAGGCAATATGTAGGCAGTAAGGCTCACCATGTTGGTGGGCCTTGAGGGTCTATGGCATCACTGGAAACAACAACGACCTACCTTCTTACTTCCCAGTATGCCTCATTTTCTTTCTTACAGTCCTAGCTGGATGCTGCTACCCAGGAAAAGTCAGTCTGGTCCATTTATTTCCATGAACCATAGCTCCCCACCTGGTGAAAGTGGAAAAGATCTGGTTGGCAGTCAGGAAGGCACAGTAGATGACAACAATCTAATGGTAGGCAGCAGATTCTAGAGAAATGTTCTGGTCAAAAGAAAGAATGACTGTCATACTCATAATGTGAGGACTTTATGAAGGAAAATGTGTTTATTTTCATCCCAGCTTGTTTTCAATGACTGCAGATGTAGAATTTACTTGTGCCAGAGAGCTGCCAGTGTAGAGTATAGAGATGGCAAAGATGTTCATTGCAGAGGCTGGGGACTTTCCATAGATGCCCTGCTTTCTAGGGATATTTGCAGCATCAGAACAAATAAATCCTGGGGATCTGTAGGCACAAGTATCACATTGGGCCCATTGGCATATTTTCATCTCATTTGCACCAAGGCATTTAGTAAGTTTCAGAGCTGGTGGAGATTATTTGATCTGAACAATGTAAAAATTTGAGCCTGCTGCCTGGCACAGTAAGAGTTAGCTTTTATCATTGATGTTACTGCTTTTGTGGTTAGAGCTGAAAGTAACCAGTAAAAAATCATGTAAGCCTATTGATTTTCAAATTAGGTTGGGATTTTTTGTTACTTTGCTTCATGATGGGGTGTGGTTACAAAACGTTTTTGTTCCAAATAATTATTACAAAGAATCTAAATATAGGGGCGCTGTATGATTTAGTTGGTTAAACCTCTGTCTCTCAATTTCAGCTCAGGTCATGATTTCACCATCGATGAGTTTGAGCCACATCAGGCTCCACACTGACAGTGCAGAGTCTGCTTGGTATTCCCTCTCTCCTTCACTTTTTCTGTTCCTCCCCTGAGCTCTCCCTCTCAAAACAAATAAATAAACTTTAAAAAAATCCAAATATATACATAGGGCACTTGTTGGGATGAACACTGGGTGTTGTATGTAAGTGATGAATCATAGTAATCTACCCCCAAAACCAAGAGCACACTGTATATATACACTGTATGTTAGCCAAATAGATAACAAATTATATTTAAAAAGAAATATATTTTTATTAACACAAATTCATTCTGTTGATTAAAATTCATGTTTACTTATAAAATTTATCAGTAACAGTTTATTTTGATGAGCAGAGTGAGCATATAATAATTTGATTATGTGTTGCTTTTAAATTGTTTGTTGTCAATTTAATTCATTTATTCATGCAGTTTATATTCCATTTTTAATAGCTGAAGACACAAAAATACATATTTCAAACCCAGTGTTTGCAAAGATCCTGAAATATATCTCTTGCATATAAATCTTTTAGAAATGAAATTTTCAGGGGCGCCTGAGTGGCTCAGTCGGCATAACCTCAGACTTCGGCTCAGGTCATGATCTTATGGTTCATGGGTTTGAGCCCTGCTTAGGGCTCTGTGCTGACAGCTAGCTCAGAGCCTGGAGCCTGCTTCGGATTCTGTGTCTCCCTCTCTCTCTGACCCTCCTCTGCTCATGCTGCCTCTCTCTCTCTCTCAGAAATAAATAAAACATTAAAAATTTAAAAAAATGAAATGAAATTTTCTAACCACGGACATGGAACAAAATTTAAAATTATACTCCTCAGACAGAGAGGAAGATGGTAATGTAATAAAAGGACCTTAGGCTCATTCCATGAACACAGCTAGATAACTATCAAATCATCCTAAATACTCCAGAAATTGGCCTATATTGATAGAAGAAACTCCACAACTAACAGGAGAGAAGAGGCCATAATGAAGAAGGTAGGAAGTATGGAAACATGGTTTAGGAGAGAAATGGATCATGCGCACAGTAGAGGGAAGGGAACCAGGTTCAAGAAAGGTGAGAGAGAGGGGAACATTTAGGGGATCACAGAATGAGAATATTTCCCCAAATCCACGGGTTTGGAAAGCCAAAGGAGCTGAATTTTGTGAGCCCTTGCAACCATCAAGGGTTAAAGCCTGGAGTTTTAAATGTCAGTGGACTTGACTGGGATAGACTTCACGGCTCCTAGAGAGAAGGTGGACAAATAATCTGTGGGCAGACAGCATGGAAACAGTGATTTGAAGAGCACCTGGGACACACGGTGGAGATATTATTTGCTCTTCTCAGAGCACGTTCTTGAGAAACAGAATTCACAGAGACACCTCTTTGGCCAGCACCATTTCCTTCCCCTACCCTTCAGCATAAACATAGAGCCACCTGAGGGAAATAGTGCAGAACATACAATGGCCAGCTAACTTGCTTACAACAAGCGCTACCCTATGCATTTTTAGAGACACCATTGCTTCAGTCCCAGAACAGCTGGCCCCTCCCTCAGATCAGTACATGATTCATAGGGGCACATGTACCCAATGTTTATAGCAGTGCTTTCAACAATAGTCAAATTATGGAAAGAGCCTAAATGCCCATCAATTGATGAATGGGTAAAAAAGATATGATATGTGTGTCTGTGTGTTTGTGTGTGTGTGTTTGTGTACAATGGAATACTACTTGGCAATGAGAAATAATGAAATCATGTCATTTACAGCAATGTGGATGGAACTGGAAGGTATTATGCTGAGTGAAATAAGTCAGTCAGAGAAAAACAGATATTACATGTTTTCACTCATATGTGGATCTTGAGAAACTTAACAGAAGACCATGGGGAAAGGGAATGGGAAAAATAGTTACAAACAGAAAGGGAGGGAGGCAAATCATAACAAACTCTTAACTACAGAGAACAAACTGAGTGTGGATGAGGGACGAGGGAGAGGGAAAAATGGGTGATGGGCATTGAGGAGGGCACTTGTTTGGATGAGCACCGGGTGTTGTATGTAAGTGATGAACCACAGTAATCTACCCTAAAAACCAAGAATGCAATATACACACTGTATGTTAGCAAATTTGACAATACATTACAAATACATACATACATACATACATACATAAATAAATAAATAAATAAATAAAGTAAAAATAGAAGATCAGCACAAACTGTAGCCCATAGGATTGTCATGACTAGAGAGCTCTGAAGGTCCTTAGCTCTGATGGAGGTGGTGTCACGTCTCATTTCACAAGCTAACCAGGGCACACCTAGGTAAAACTCACTTCTTTTAGTCCAGGGACCAAACACTGGCTACAGCAGACAAGGAGAGCCTCTGTAGATGATTGGTCTGAAAGACAGAGCAGTCCAAACACAATAGTAAATTGCATACAGCACACACCTGAGGCATTCCTTGAAGCACCAAGCCTTGGGCACTGCATGACCTCTTATTCATAAGGCCATTACTGCCAGAAGCGGGAGGCATAACTGGCTTTCTTAACACATAGAAGAAAACAGAGACTTAGAAAAAATTCAAAGATGGAAGAATTTATCCCAAATGAAAGAACTAGATAAGGCTATGGCAATAAATCTAAGATGTAATGAAGACAGATATAACTACAATGCCAAATGGATAATTTACACAGAAATCATAAGGATACTCACTACACTTGAGAAAAGAAATAGAAGGGATCAGTGAGATTCTTATCACAGAGATAAAAGAGTCAAAAATAGAGAAAAAGATCGCAATAAATGACATTAGAAATGCACTTGAAACAAGGAACAAGAGGCTGGAAGAAGCAGAGGAACAAGTTAATAACCTAGAAGACAAAGTAATGGACACATAACTGAAGCTGAACAAAAGAGAGAAAAAAGAATAATGCAACACAAGAATATAATTAGGGAACTCAGTGACCTTATGAAGCATAATAACATGAGAAATGGGGCAGAAAAATTATTTGAAGCAATAATATCTGAAAAATTCCCTAATCTGGGGAAGGAAGTAGACATCCAGATCCAGGAGGCATGGAAAGCTCCCATCAAAATAAACAAAAGCAGGGGCGCCTGGGTGGCTTAGTCGGTTAAGAGTCCGACTTTCGCTTAGGTCATGATCTCGCGGTTCGTGGGTTCGAGCCCCGCGTCGGGCTCTGTGCTGACTGCCAGCTCAGAGCCTGGAGCTTGTTTCAGCCTGTGACTCCCTCTCTCTCTGACCCTCCCCTGCTCACGCTGTCTCTATCTCTCTCTCCTAAAAATGAATAAAACATTAAAAAAAAATAAAGGTTAAAAAATAAATAAATAAATAAATAAATAAATAAACAAAAGCAGGCCAACATCAAGACATACTGCAGTTAAATTTGCAAAATATAGTGATAAAGAAAAAAAAATCCTAAAAGTAGCAAGACAAAGGAAGTCCTTACCTTACAGGGGAAAACCCATAAGTCTATGTAGCGATTTCTCAACAGAAACTTGTTAAGCTAGAAGTGAGTGGCACGATATATTCAAACATTTTAATGGGAAAAATCTGTGGTCAAGAATACTTTATCCATTCATCTGTTCTACTGTTTTTTTTTAATTCTATGTTGTTTATTTCTGCTTTAATCTCTATTCTTTCCATTCTTATGCTTGCTTTGGGATTTATTTGCTTCTCCTTTTCTACCTCCCTTAGATTTAAGGTTAGATTGTATATTTGGGACCTTTCTTGTTTCTTGAGATACTGCAATGTATTGAGATATTGCAATGTTTCTTGAGAATTGCAATGTATTTTCCTTTTAAGAGAGCCTTTGCTGTATCCTAAAGAGTTTGGATTGTCATACTTTCATTTTCATTTGCTTCCATGTATCTTTAACATTTATTCTTTAATTTCCTGATTGACCCATTCATTCTTTAGTAGGATGTTCTTTAACATACATGTATTTGAGGACTTTCCAAATTTTTTCTTATGGTTGATTTCAAGTTTCACAACATTGTGATCTGAAAATATTCATGGTATTATCTCAGTCATTTTTTTTTTTTTTACCTGTTAAGGGCTGATTTCTGATCCAATAATAATCTATTCTGGAGAATCTGCACTCAAGAAGAATGTGTATTTTGCTGCTTTAGGATGAAATGTTCTGAATATATTTAAATCCATATGGTTCAGTGTGTCATTCAGAGCCATTGTTTCCTTGTTGATTTTCTTAGATGATGTGTCCATTTCTATAAGTGGAATATCAATTTATCCTACAATTATGGTATTATTATCAATAAGTTTGCTTATGTTTCTTATTAATTGATTTATATATTTGGGTGCTTTCTCATTGGGGAATATTCACAATTGTTAGTTCTTCTTGATAGATAGGTGCTTTAATTATGATATAATGCCCTTTTTCACATCTTGCTACAGTCTTTCTTTTTTTTTTATTTCTAGGAAAGAGAGAGACAGCGTGAGGAGGGGAGGGTCAGAGAGAGAGAGTCACAGGCTGAAACAGGCTCCAGGCTCTGAGCTGGCAGTCAGCACAGAGCCCGACGGAGGAACCCACAAACCGTGAGATCATGACCTAGCGAAAGTCGGACGCTTAACCGACTAAGCCACCCAGGCGCCCCCAGTCTTTCTTTTATTTTTTATTTTTTTAATTTTTTTAATGTTTTTTATTTCTAAGAGAGAGAGACAGCGTGAGCAAGGGAGGGTCAGAGAGAGAGGGAGACACAGACTCTGAAACAGGCTCCAGGCTCTGAGCTGGTAGTCAGCACAGAGCCCAACGCGGGGCTCGAACCCACGAACCACGAGATCATGACCTAAGCGAAAGTCGGACGCTTAACCGACTAAGCCACCCAGGTGCCCCACAGTCTTTCTTTTAAAATCTAGTTTGTCTGATATAATTATGGCTACTCCAGCTCTCTTTTGACATCCAGTGGCATGATAGATGGTTCTCCATCCCCTCACTTTCAATCTGCAGATATCCTCATGTCTAAAAAGAGTATCTTAAAAGCAGAATACAGATTGATCTTGTTATTTATTCCATTCTTATATACTATGCCTTTTGATTGGGGCATTCAGTTCATTTTCATTCAAAATGATTTTGAAAATTATGAATTAGAAAAAATAATTTATCCAGCAAGTCTATCATTCAGAATATAAGAAAAGATAAGGAGTTTTCCAAACAATAACTAAAGGAGTTTGTGATCACTAAGCTAGACCTACAAGAAATATAAAAGGAACTTTTTGAGTGGAAAGGAGGAACAAAAAGTGAAAAGAATAGAAAAGACCAGAAAAAAAATCTCCAAAAACCACAAAACAAGTAATAAAATGGCACTAAACACGCATTTATTAATAATTACTTTGAATGTAAATGAACCAAATGCTCCAATCAAAAGACATAGGGTATCAGAATGAATAATTAAAGAAGAAACCATCTATATACTATATACGCTATATGCTACCACACATTATATACCTAAAGATACCTTCATATTGAAAGTAAGTAGAAGGAGAAACATCTATCATTCAAAGGGATATCTGAAGAAAGCCAAAGTAACAATAATTATATCAGACAAACTAAATAATAAAACAAAGACTATAAAAAGAGAACAAGAATGGCACCATATAATCATAAAATAGACAGTCCAACAAAAAAAATAATAACTGTAAATATTAATGCACCCAACCAGGAAGTACTCAAGTATATAAAACATTTAATGACAAATATAAAGGAAGTAATTAAAGATAATATCATAAAAGTAGAGGATTTTAACGCCCCATTTAAATCAATGGACAAACTATCCAAACAGAAACAAAGAAACAAAGGCTTTTTTTAAAAAATATTTAACATTTATTTAATTTTGAGAGCAAGAAAGAGGGCACGTGAGAGCTCAAATAGGTTGAGAGGGGAAGCAGAGAGAGAGAGGGAGACACAGAATCTGAAGCAGACTCCAGGCTCTGAGCTGTCAGCACAGAGCCCAGTGTGGGGCTTGAACTCACAAACCGTGAGTTCATGACCTGAGCCCAAGTCAGACGCTTTACTGACTGAGCCATCCAGGCGCCCAGAAACAAAGGCTTTGAATGATGCCAGATGGACTTAACGCAGATATATTCAAAATATTCCATTATAAAACAGCAGAATACACATTCTTTTAAGGTGCACATTCTTCAGAATAAATCATGTAATAGGTAACAAAACAGGCTTGAACAAATACAAAAAGATTGAAGTCATACTATGCACCTTTTCTGACAAGAACGCCATGAAACTAGAAGTAAATCACAAAAAAAAGTCTGGAAATACCACAATTACATGGACCAACCAGGAAATCAAAGAAGTTAAAAATTACACGGAAGCAAATGAAAATGAAACACAGCAGTTCAATAACTTTGTGATACAGCAAAAGAGGTCTTAAGAGGGAAGTATTCTATAATACAGACCTTTCTCAAGAATCAAGAAAAATCTCAAATAAACAATCTGACCTTACACCTAAAGGAGATAAATTACACCTAAAGGCATTCAAATTAGCAGGGAAGAAATCAAATATTCTCTATTAGCAGATGACATGACTAATAATTCAGTAAAAAACAAATGCTGGTGAGAATGTGGGAAAAGAGGAACCCTTTTGCACTGTTGTTGGGAATGCAAACTGGTGCAGCTACTCTTGAAAACAGTATAGGGGTTTCTCAAAAAACTAAAAATAGAGCTACCCTATGACCCAATGATTTCACTATGAGGGATTTATCCAAAGGATAAAAAAAAAATGCTGATTTGAAGGGGCACATGCACTCCAGTGTTTTTGGCAGTGCTATCAACAATAGCCAAATTTAGAAAAAGCCCAAATGTTCATCAACTGATGAATGGGTAAAGAAAACATGGTATATATACAATGGAATATCACTCAGAGATTTAAAAAAAATTAATTTTGCCGTTTGTAACAATGTGGATGGAACTAGAGGGTATTACTCTAAGTGAAATAAGTCAGTCAGATGAAGACAAATATATGGTTTCACTCCTATGTGGAATTTGAGAAACACAATAGATAAACATATGGGAAAGAGGAAAATAAGATAAAAACACAGAAGGAGGCAAAGCATAATAGACTCTTAAATACAGAGAACAATTTGAGGGCTGCTGGAGTAGAGGTGGTTGGGGGAATGGGTTAAATCAGTGATGAGAATCAAGGAGAACACTTGTTGGGATGAGCACTGGGTGTTATATGTAAGTGAAGAATCACTAGGTTCTACTCCTGAAGCCAATCTATGTTAACTAACTTGAATATAATTTAATTAATTAATAAAAGAAACCTGAAAGACTACACCAAATATCATGTAGAACTGATTTAAAAATTCAGTACAGTCACATGACACAGGTCAATATGCAGAAGTCTATTGTATTTCTATATACTAATTATAAAGCATCAAAAAATAGAAATTAAGAAAACCATCTGGTTTTCAATTGCATCAAAGATCATAAGACACTCAGGAATAAACCTAACCAAAGGGGTAACAGACCTGTTCTCTGAAAACTATGAAACACTGATGTAAGTAATTAAAGATGACACAAATAAATGGAAACACATTCCATTTTCATGGATTGGAAGAACAAATATTGTGGACATGAGTATACTACACAAAACAATCTAAATATTTAATGCAATCCCTATAAAAATACTAACATTTTTCACAGAGGGAGAACAAATAATTCTAAAATTTGTATGCAACAATGAAAGACCCCACCCAAAATAAGCAAAGCAAACTTGAAAAAGAAAAGCAAAACTGAAGGCATCATAATTCAAGACTTCAAGTTATATTCCAAAGCTATCGTTATCAAAACATAGTACTGGTGCAAAAGTAGATAAATCAAAGGAACAGAATTCCCAGAAATGAACCCACAAGTACATAGTCAACTAAACTTTGACAAAGTAGGAAAGAATATCCAATAGGAAAAAGACAATTTTTTCAACAAATGGTGTTGTGAAACCAAACAGCAACATGCAAATGAATGAAACTGGATCATTTTCTTACACCATACACAATAATAATTTCAAAATGGAGTAAATATATAATTATGAGACTTGAAACCATAAAAATCCTAGAAAAAAATCAGTCAGTAATCTCTTGAACATGGGCCATAGCAACTTCTTTCTAGATATGTTTCCTAAGGCAAGAGAAACAAAAGCAAAACTAAACTATTGGGACTTCATCAAATTAAAAAGCTTCTGCACAGTGAAGGAAAAAAATCTATAAAACTAAAAGGCAACCTATGCAATGGGCAAGAATATTTGGAACTGACATATCTGAACAGGGGTTAACATCCAAAATCTGTAAAGAGCTTATAAAATTCAACACATCAAAACCGAATAATTCAGTTAAGAAATGGGCAGAAGATATGAGAAGACATTTTTTTCCAGTGAAGGCACAGATGACTAATAGACACATGATAAGATGCTCATCATTGGGGAAATACAAATTAAATCCACAGTGAAATATCACCTCACATCTCTCAGAATGGCTAAAATTAATAGCACAGGAAACAACAGATGTTGGCAAGGATGTGGAGAAAAGGGAACCCTCTTCCATTGTTGGTGGGAATGTAAACTAGTGCATCTATTCCTGAAAACATTATGGAGGTTCCTCAAGAAGTTAAAAATAGAACTATTATATGATCCAGCAATGGCTATTTACCCAAAGAATACAAAAATAATAATTCAAAAGGATACATGTACTACAATGTTTATCACAGCATTTTCTATAATGGTCAAATTATGGGGGAAAAAAACCCTTCCCATCATGCCATCATGTGATAAGTAAGGAAGATGTGGCACACGCATGCACACGTGTGTGTGTGTGTGTGTGTGTGTTATTACTCAGCCATAAAAAAGCATGAATTTTTGCCATTAACAAGGATGGAGTTAAAGAGTATTGTGCTACGTGCAATAAGTTAGTAAGAGAAACACAAATACCATAGGATTTCACTCATATGTGGAATTAGAGAAAAAGGACAGATGAATATAGGGGGGAACAAGAGAGACAAAACATAAAGCAGACTCTTTACTATAGGGAACAAACTGAGGATTGCTGGAGGTGAAGTGCTCGAGGGACAGGTTAAATGGGCGATGGGTACTAAGGAGTGCACTTGTATTGAGTACAGGGTATAAAATTGAGCGTATAAGTGATGAATCACTAACATCTGAAACTAATATGGCACTGTACATTTTAAACTGGAATTAAAATAAAAATTAAAAAAAATAAAATTGTACTCCTCACATCTTAGGGTTTTGGAGAAATACTCTTATGTTGTTTTTTAGATGAAGACAGGTAATATCACCTTTCTCCCTAGCTTGTTTCAAACATAGCAGCTCTGAATTTCCATATTTTATATGTTATACTTCCACTAAAAGTTTTATTTGATATACTCTTTCCCTTTTTTAAAAGTTTACTTATTTTGAGAGACAGAGAGGGAGAGAGAGCACTAGTGGGGGAGAAACAGAGCGAAAGGGAGAGAGAGAATTCCAAGCAGGCTCCATGAAAACAGCACAGAGCCTGACAAGGGGTTCAATCTCACAAACCATGAGATCATGACCTGTGCCAAAATCAAGAGTCAGATGCTTAACCAACTGAGCCACCCAGGCACCCCTACTCTCATTTTTAATGGAAACACGGTATTCCTTTGCATGAGGTTGGGGAAGGTGATCAGAGACTCTATTATAAGAAATGTTTCCTGGGCTAGAAAGAGTTTGAAAATGACTGTTCCAACACACTTATGATACAAATGAAGAAACTGAGTATTGTTTATGGGATAGGTCTGGTCTGAGGTTCCATAGAGCTTCAGTGGCAGAAATAAGATTAGAATGGGTCTCTGCTCAAAATTCTGCAAGGGCTCATTTCCCACTCCGAATAAAATTCAAAATCCCATCATATAGGATTTATCATATGCTTTTTTCTGGCACTACTTCTCTGACTTATTCTTCTGCTATTTTCTCCATCGCTCTTGTCACTCCAACCACATTGGTCCACTTGCTGTTTCTTTTACATAAAAGGCATGCTCTTGATTTACCTGGAAAGCTCTTTCTGACTGAATTGCTCTTCTACTAGACAGCTTTATAGCTAGGTGCGTCTTTTTCTTCAAATATTTGTTAAAATGAAATTTACTAAGAGCAAACTGTATTTAATACTGTAAACTGTGTCCATATCTAGCACTGCTGATGGCCTTTACCTTGTTGAAACATTTCCTTTCCCCCATAATTTATCTTCTTCAAGTGTAAAATGTATTTTATCTATTTATTAGCTTTACTGCTATTGTTTTTCTTCTTCAATGGCTTGTAGGCTCCAAAAGGTAGATATTTGTGTATTTTGTTCTCTTCCATGTCCCAAGCATCTAGAACATTGCTTGACACATATTAGGTACTCAATAAATGAAGATATGTTCATTTCATCTAAGTTAACTCTTAGAGTATCCACCTAGCCTGTGTTTCTGTCTCCCCTGCTTAATGTATCCTCATTACTTGGCACTTACTCTAGGATTTGAACACTGCAGAACACTTAGTATTTAGCTAATGGTCATGAAGTCCTCTTGTCATTTGGGCTTTAGTAATCGTGGTCATATCATATGGATTTAATGCAAGGTTGTAAAACAATTAAAATGACCTGAATATGAAGATAGTCATGACTTTCCTGTCTAAAATCAATCAAAATAGCTCCCTTCTTTTCTGTAGCAGGCAAATGAGAGAGCCTTGACTAAACAAATAGGCAGAAGTAATTGATATCCCTCTTCAGAGTTACCTTTCACCCAAAAAGTAGCCATTAATGGTAAATAATGCATTGAAACCCATGTATTAATTCTGTAGACTCTAAAATTTAATCAAGAAAGAAACCCAAAGTTCTGATGCACAATAGAGATCTACTAACTTAAAGTGAAAGACAGGGGGCGCCTGGGTGGCTTAGTCGGCTGGGCGTCCGACTTTCGCTTGGGTCATGATCTCGTGGTTCATGGGTTCGAGCCCCGCGTCGGGCTATGTGGTGACTGCCAGTTCGGAGCCCGGAGCCTGTTTCAGTCTGTGACTCCCTCTCTCTCTGACCCTCCCCTGCTCACGCTGTCTCTCTCTCTCCTAGAAATAAATAAAACATTTAAAAAAATAAAAAAAAATAAAGTGAAAGACTGGCTCCATTCTCTTCATTCCTCAATCTGGGTTTGGACTATATTAGGTCTGACAAATTAAATGTATATCTAGGAATTGAGGAAGTAAGATAGCAGTGTAGTAGGAAGACAGGAGACTTTCTTCATTTCTTAAACACAGATAGATAAATATCAAATTAGTCTGAAGGCCCAAGATATTGATCTGAGCATTGATAGAACAAACTGCACAACTAGTGGGAGACAAAAAGCCACCACAAGTAAGGCAGGAAGTGCAGAAATGTGGTTTGGGGGAGAAATGGATCCTGGGTGCTCTGGAGGGTAGGGATTCTGTCCAGAGAAAGTCAAGAGAAAAAGTGAAACATAGAGGGATGTGCATTAAAGAGACCACTTTCCTGAAGCCTTTGGCTGGGAAAATGAAAGGGACTGATTTTGTGAATTTAGGCAACCAACTGGGCTCAAAGAGATGTAAGGGCTTGGCTGGGATAGAGTCCTGAAGGCACTGTCCTACTCTTGGAGAGAAGTCAGGCAAGCAACCTCAGGGCAGATGGCACATTCTGAGGAGTACAAGGTGCACAGGGGGAGACTATTCACTCTTCTTGCATCTGTGAGAGGTGGCTTTCAGAGACGCATCTTGGAAAACAAAGGAATCAGTGGGTACCTTTTCCTTCTGCCACTCCTCAACATAAGCACAGAGACATCTGCTGAGGGTGGCTAATCTGGACACCGGCTCATTAACCTGATTCGAACCAAAACTTGTGCTCCTGTGCTTTGGCACTACTGCCCTTCTAGGTCAAACCTGCATAAGTCCCAGCATGGTGAGACACTCCCCCGGAAGGCCAGTGCAGATCACCAACAAACCAGGTCTCTAAGTTCAAAGTTTTAAAAGTGAGCAGGCTTGGCTGTGAAAGGGCACTGCACTGCTCCAGGCAGGAAAGCAACTTGGAGACAGTGCAAAAATAGCAATCTGAGGAATGTCTAGTATACATGAGGGGAAATTATTCACTCTTCTGGGAGGGCTTCCCTGAGAGTAACCATGGACTCTCCCCTCTGGGGACAAAGGAGCTGGCTGGTAACAATTGACAATCCTGCTCCTCAGCATAAACTAGATTCATTAAACATCACAGTGCCAACGCTGACTGTTTAACCTATTTACAAATTCAACCCCACTGAGTTCTGCTGGTACTACTACTCTCAGGAAAGTGGGCCTAAGAACAAGTGCAGTGAGCTCCTCCTACAGAACACTGGCATAAACATCTGCACACACAACATCTACTGACCATACATTCGACGAAGGTTCAGTTTTAGTTGAAATAGCATCAGATCGCTTTGGGGGCAAGATAGCAGAGAAGTAGGGAACTCTGTACATTGCACTCACCCCCATATCTCGCACGGAGAAGACCTGAGCCATAGGAACCCTTACAGAATCCAAGAGTTTGGGAGGAAAAGGAGACACAGTCCACTGAGAAAACCTTCTAATGTAAGTGTGAACTGGGGAAGATAAAATCGGACCGGGACCAGAGACACAGAGGGACCGGGGTGATCCCTCTCTGCAGGGAGTCAGAGGGAAAGGAGAGAGGAAGAAACTGCTCAAGACAAGGTCCCTGTCGCTGGGGAACAGAAAAACCTTCCCTCAGGACACAGAGGGTCCCGGTCTTCTGCTCTCCAGCTGACCCTAGGAGGGACGCACTCGTCCCAGGCAATCCCCAGGAAACAACTCCCTGTGCCCCAAATCGACCTGGAGGGGTGGCTCAGCAACCACACCTTTGTGCTTCTGGCTCCGCTGGATACTTAGAGGGGAGGCAAAGGGCTTAACACCGGGAGTTTTGCCAGCGAGTTCCTGTTTTGGGTGACGAGACACAGAGGGACCCGGTTTCCTCTTCTCCAGCTGACCCTCGGCAGGACACACTGGCCCCAGGCAACCCCCAGACGAAATTACTCCTCACTCGCCCACCCAACCTGGAGGAGAGAGGAGCAGCGGCTTCTGCCTCAATCCCCAGTGGGAAGGCAAGAGGACTGGAACTGCCCTGAGGAGCTCGCCTGCAAGTTTGTGTATCCAGCAGTTTCAGTGGGGCCCGCGGACTGGCATCTGGAAACGAGGCCTGGTCTGGGATATAGAGCGTGACCCACGTTGGCTGCGCCCCCAGCACAGGGAGTTTTCACACCCAAAAACGTGAGTTGCAGCGCCTGGTTCAAGAAAGGACTGGAGCGCCTCCACTCTTCTCCCCACAACTGCCAAGGCAGAACTCCCACAGGACGCACTGGATCAAATCAGGCCCATCACTGCTAGAGAGCTGCCCTTCTTCTTTTTTTTTTTTTAATTGGACCACTGCCCTGATTAATTCTGGTCACTGGCTTATTTCAACAGTCACATTTAATCCATTCTCTAGATGTAAATTCTACACCTACCTACCTTTTCATCTCTTTCTCTCAGGAGTAATCAGACTATATAGTTTCTCTGGATAACACCATCGTCTTTCTCTCACCTCTTCAACCATATTCCACCCTTTAGCTCTTTGAAAAAAGCTTATTATCACTTCTGCCTGTTCATTTCATTTCCAATTTTGTCTCAGCCCTGCCCCATCATCTCTCTCTTTCTGTATGCTCTTGAACCAGCACTGCATAACCCGGCTATTTAATTGTAGCTGGGAAGTCTGGTTATATGCTTTAAACTGTTCTTTGTCTATTGGGTATCTTCTTTTTCCTTTTTCCTTCTTTTTTACTTTTTTATGTATTTTATTTTTTATTATTCGCCGTCCCTCCTCCCTCTTTTCTCTTTACTTTTTCATTTTCCCTTTCGTTTTACGTGTTTGTTGGATATGTCTGTGCGTTTGTGTGCCTTTGTTCCCTGTGTGTTTGTCTGTCTGTTTTTTTTCACCAGGGCTACATCAAGAAACAAGACAAAGAACAAATGGTGGAAAGTCCCAAACATCACTACGAGTAGGAAAATAAAATAACCAAGGTCTCAACAAGAGATACCATTCAAAGAACACTTTCTGAAAATATAGGCCCTGGACAGTCAAAGAGCCTTCTTGGGTACAGCAGCGCTCACAGGTACAGAGAGTATAACAAGCTTTTAAAACTAACAAGAGATAGAGAGCTAACCAAAATGACGAAATGAAAAGGCTCTCCTCCAAAGAAATTCCAGGAAGAATTGACAGTTAAAGAACTGCTCAAAACAGATATAAGCAACGTAACTGAGCAAGATTTTAGAACAATAATCATAAAATTAATCAATGGGCTTGAAAAAAGCATGGAGGACATCAAAGAAACTATGGCTACAAACACCATAGAGCTTAAAAATAGTTATGATGAATTAAAAAATGTGATAAATGAGATACCTAATAAACAGGAGGCGTCCAATGCAAGGATTTAAGAGGCAGAAAGAAAAAGTGATTTAGAAGACACAATTATACAAAAAGAAGAAACTGAGAAAAAAAGAGATAAACTGATCCAGGAACATGAAAGAAGAGTTTGAGAGCTCAACGATACAATCAAACGGAACAATATCCGTATCGTAGGAATACCAGAAGAGGAAGAGAGAGGGAAAGGTGCTGAAGGAGTCCTGGAACAAATTATAGCAGAGAACTACCCCAACATGGAGAGGGAAGTAGACGCTGAAATTCAAGAGGCACAAAGAGGAGGGAGGGGCAAGATGGCGGAGAAGTAAGGAGCTCCGTACTTGCACTCGCGCCCATACATCACATAGAAAAGATCTGAAGCCATTGGAAACCTTACAAAACCTGAGAGATTGGGGGGAAAAGGACGCAGAATTCACTGAGAAAGCCTTCTAAAGTGAGTGCGAACTGGGGAAGATAAAATCGGGCGGGGATCTGAGACTCCAGGGTGGGAGGCGATCCCCCTCTACCTTCTACGAGGAGTGAGAGGGGAAAAAGAGAGAGTCCAAAACAGAAAAACCTCCGCTCGTTGGGGAAAAAACCTCCGCTCGGTGCATAGAAAGACCGTACTTGCGAAATATCTGCACGCCAGGTCCCCTCGCACCAACTTGTCCCGGAGGGGCTGAGCACACAAACTCCTTCTTTGTGCTGGCTCCCAGAGGCTGGACTTCAGAGTAGCGGCGCGCCTGCCGCCATCGTCCTCCCGGGCAGCTGGGGCCCCTGAAAGAGCCGCGCGTGGACACCAGGCGTCCACGCTCCTGGCTAGCTGGAACTCAAGAGGGAAGGCAAAGAACTAAAAACTGGGAGATTTGCCTGTGAGTTCGTGTTTCGGGTGAGGAGCTTAGAGGGACCTGGTTTTCCTCACTCCAGCGGGCTCGGTGCACCCGGCAAGCAAGCCCCCACCCATGCTCCCCAGCCCGACTCAGAGAAGGTAGCAGTTATTCTGACTCCACCCCCAGAGCTCCACGGGGGGCCTGGAATTGTCCGGAAGGGGTTGCGTGGGAAGCTGTGTCTAAGGCAATTTTAGCGGGCGCACAGACTGGGATTTGGAGATTGGAACTGGCCTGGATTGAAGAGTGCAAACAACTTTGGCGGCGCCCCTGACACAAGGAGTTTACAAGACCAAAAAAAGCGAGGTGCAGCGCTTGGTTCAAGAAGGGACTGGAGCACCATCACTCTCTTCCACACATCCTTCAAGCCAGAACTCCCGCCTGAGGCATTGGATCACGCCACGCCGATCCCTGCCTGAGAGGGCTACCTCAAGAAACAAGCCAGAGTACACAAGGTGGAGAGTCCCAAATATCACTACGAATAGGAAAATAAAATAACCAAGTTTCCAACAAGAGAGACCAAGAGATACCACACAAAAAAAAAACTCTCTGAAAGGATAGGCCCAAGAAAGTCAAAGAGTCTTCTTGGATATAGCAGTGCTCATAGATACAGAGAGCATAACAGGTCTTTAAAACCAACAAGAGCCGGAAAGCTAACTAAAATGATGAAACGAAAGAGCTCTCCTCCAAAGAAACTCCAAGAAGAAATGACAGCTAATAAACTGCTCAAAACATACATCAGCAGCATAACTGAACAAGATTTTAGAATAATAATGGCAAAATTAATAGCTGGACTTGAAAAAAAAACATAGCGGACATCAAAGAAACTATGGCTACAGACAGAATGGAAAATAAAAAGAGGCATGAAGAATTAAAAAAAGCGATGAATGAGATACATAATATATTAGAGGCCTCCAAAGCACGGATTGAAGAGGCAGAAAGGAGAATAAGTAATTTAGAAGACACCATTATAGAAAATCAAGAAGCTGACAAAAAAAGAGACAAACTGATCCAGAAACAAGAAAGAAGAATTGGAGAGCTCAGCGATACGGTCAAACGCAACAATATCCGTATCATAGGAATCCCAGAAGAGGCTCTCTCTCTCTCCTGGAAATAAATAAATAAAATTAAAAAAAAAAAAAAGGGGGCGCCTGGGTGGCTTAGTCGGTTAAGCGTCCGACTTTCGCTAGGTCATGATCTCGCGGTTCGTGGGTTCGAGCCCCGCGTCGGACTCTGTGCTGACTGCCAGCTCACAGCCTAGAGCCTGTTTCAGTCTGTGACTCCCTCTCTCTCTGACCCTCCTGCTCATGCTGTCTCTCTCTCTCTCTCTCCTAGAAATAAATACATAAAATTAAAAAAAAAAAAAAAAGGAATCCCAGAAGAGGAAGAGACAGGGAAAGGTGCTGAAGGAGTCCTGGAACAAATTATAGCAGAGACTTCCCTGACTCGGGGAAGGAAGTAAATGTGGAAATACAAGAGGCTCAGAGGACTCCCCTCAGACATAACTTGAATTGATCTTCTGCAAGGCATATCATAGTAAAAATGGCAAAAAAACCAGGACAAAGAGAGAATTTTGAAAGCAGCTAGGGAGAAAAGGGCCCTACCATACAAAGGGAAACCTATCAGAGTGGTGACAGACCTATCTACTGAAACTTGGCAGGCCAGAAAGGAATGGCAGGAGATCTTCAATGTAATGAACAGTAAAAATATGCGGCCAAGAATCCTCTATCCAGCAAGCCTGTCATTCAAAATTGAAGGAGAGATAAAAACCTTTCCAAATAAACAGAAATGGAAAGAATTTGTCACCACGGAGCCAGCCCTACAAGAAATCCTGAGGGGTACTCTCTGAAGGAAAGGTTGCAAGGAACAAAGATACCAGAGACACCACAACAAACATGAACCATACAAAAAATACAAAGACTCTAAACCCACATATTTCAATAATAACACTAATTGCAAATGGGCTGAATGCTCCCATCAAAAGACATAGGGTAGCAGAATGGATTAAAAGGCAAAATCCACCTATATGCTGTCTACAAGAAACTCATTTTAGACTGGAAGATACCTTCAGATTAAAAGTAAGGGGATGGAGAAATATCTATCATGCTAAAGGAAATCAAAAGAAAGCCAGAGTAGCTATACTTATATCAGACAAACTGGACTTTAAATTAAAGACAATCACAAGAGATGAAGAAGGGCACTACATAATAATTACAGGGTCCATCCATCAGGAAGAAGTAACAGTCATAAATGTCTACTCACCGAATATGGGAACACTTAAATATCTAAAACAATTAATCCCAAACAGAAGCAAGCTTATAGTTAAGAATGTGCTAATAGCAGGGGACTATAATACTCCGCTTACAGCAATGAATAGATCAACCAGGCAGAAAATCACTAAAGAAATAATGGACTTGAAAGACACATTGGACCAGATGGACCTGACGGATATATTTAGAACTTTACATCCTGAGGCCAGGGAATTTACTTTCTTCTCAAGTTCGCGTGGCACATTCTCCAAGATAGATCACATACTGGGACATAAAGCAGCCCTCAATAAATATAAAAGAATAGAGATCATACCATGTACACTGTCAGATCACAATGCTTTGAAACTTGAAATCAATCACAGGAAGAAGTCTGGAAAACCTCCAAAAACATGGAGGTTAAAGAACACCCTACTATAGAATGAATGGGCCAATCAGGCAATTAGAGAGGAAATTTAAAAATATATGGAAGCAAGTGAAAATGAAAACACAACAATTCAAAATCTATGGGATGCCGCAATGGCAGTCCTAAGAGGAAAGTACATTGCTATCCAGGCCTATTTCAAGAGATTAGAAAAAGCACAAGTCCACAATCTAACAGCTCACCTAAAGGAACTAGAGGCAAAGCAACAAGAATGCCCTAAACCCAGTAGAAGAAGAGAAATAGTTAAAATTAGATCAGAAATAAACAACATAGAGACCAAAGAAACAGTTGAACAGATCCATGAAACCCAGAGTTGGTTTTTTGAAAACGTAAACAAAATTGACAAACCTCTAGCCAGACTTATCAAAAAGAAAAGACAGAGCACCCAAATACACAAAATTATGAATGAAAATGGACTGATTACAACCAACCCCTCAGAAATACAAACAATTATCAGGGAATACTATGAATAATTATATGCCAACAAATTGGACAACTTAGAAGAAATGGACAAAACCTAAACACACACACTCACTACCAAAATTCACACGGGAAGAAATAGAAAGCCTCATCAGACCCATAACCAGTGAAGAGCTCAAATCAGTTATCAAAAATCTCCCAACAAATAAGAGCCCTGGACCTGATGGCTTCCCTGGGGAATTCTACCAGACATTTAAAACAGAATTAATCCCAATTGTTCTCAAGCTATTCAAGAGGCACAAAGAACTCCCCTCAGACATAATTTGAATCGATCTTCTGCATGATATATCATAGTAAAAATGGCAATATATAAGGAAAAAGAGAGAATTTTGAAAGCAGCTAGGGACAAAAGGGCACTAACATACAAACGGGAACCCATCAAAGTGGTGACAGACCTATCTAATGAAATTTGACAGGTCAGAAAGGAATAGCAGGAAATCTTCAATATGACGAACAGAAAAAATGTGTAGCCGAGAATCTTCTAACCAGAAAGTCTGGCATTCAGAATTGTAGAGATAAAAGT
Source organism: Proteles cristata cristata (assembly GCA_017311185.1). Classification (NCBI taxonomy): domain Eukaryota; kingdom Metazoa; phylum Chordata; class Mammalia; order Carnivora; family Hyaenidae; genus Proteles; species Proteles cristata. The sequence continues at coordinate 27,773 of JAESUZ010002172.1, forward strand.
CTTTCCAAATAGACAAAAATTGAAAGAATTTGTCACCAATAAGCCAGCCTTACAAGAAATTCTGAGGCGGACTCTCTGAAGGAAATGTTGTAAGGAATGGAAGATACCAGAGACACCACCACAAGCATGAAACCCACAAAGGACACAATGTCTCTAAACCCACATATTAGAATAAGAACACTAAATGTAAATGGGCTGAATGCTCCAATCAAAAGACATAGGGTAGCATAATGGAGTAAAAAACAAAATCCATCTATTTGCTGTGTAGAAGAAATGCATTTTAGAATGGAAGATACCTTCAGATTAAAGGTATCTAAAGGCGATGGAGACATATATATCATGCTACTGGAAATCAAAAGAAAGCCGGAGTAGGTATACTTTTTTTTTCAGACAAACTGGACTTTAAATTAAAGACGATAACAAGGGATGAAGAAAAGTATTATATAATAATTACAGGGTCTATCCATCAGGAAGAATTAACAATTATAAATGTCTACGCACCGAACATAGGAGCACCTAAATATTTAAAACAATTAATTACAAGCAGAAACAATCCTATAGACAAGAATGTACTAATAGCAGGGGACTTTAATACTCCGCTTACAGCAATGGATAGAACAAACAGACAAAAAATCACTAAAGAAACAATGGACTTGAATGACACATTGGACCAGATGGATCCGATAGATATATTTAGAACTCAACATCCTGAGGCCATGGAATTCACTTTCTTCTCAAGTGTGCATGTCACATTCTCCAAGATAGATCACATACTGGAACATAACGCAGCCCTCAATAAATATAAAAGAATAGAGATCATACCATGCACACTGTCAGATCATAATGCTTTGAAACTTGAAATCAATCACAGGAAGAAGTCCGGAAAACCTCTAAAACCATGGAGGTTAAAGAACAGCTTACTAAAGAATAAATAGTCCAATCAGGCAATTAGGTAAGGAATTAAAAATATATGGAAACAAATGAAAATGAGAATACAATATTTCAAACTCTATGGGATGCGGCAAAGGCAGTCAAAGAGGAAAGTACATTGCACTCCAGGCCTATTTCAAGAAATTAGAAAAGGCCCAAGGGCAAAATCTAACAGCTCACCTAAAGAAACTAGAGGCAGAGCAACAAGACCACCCCAAAACCAGTAGAAGAAGAGAAATAGTAAAAATCAGAGCAGAAATAAACAAAATAGAGACCAAAGAAACAATTAAAATAACAATGAAACCAAGAGTTGGTTTTTTAAAAAAATAAACAAAATTGACAAACCTCTAGTCAGGCTTCTCAAAAAGAGAAGAGAGAGCACCCAAATATACAAAATCATGAATAAAAATGGACTTATTACAACCAACCCCTCATAAATACAAGCAATTATCAGGGAATACTATAAAAAATTATATACCAACAAATTGGACAACTTGGAAGAAATGGACAAATTCCTAAACACACACTCACTACCAAAATTCACATGGGAAGAGATAGAAAATCTGAACAGACCCATAACTAGTGAAGAAATTGAATCAGTTGTCAAAAATCTCCCAACAAATAAGAGCCCTGGAAATGATGGTTTCTCTGGGGAATTCTACTAGACATTTAAAACAAAATTAATCCCAATACTTCTCAGGCTATTCCAGAAAACAGAAATCGAAGGAAAACTTTCTGACTCATTTTATGAAGCCAGCTTCACTCTGATTCTGAATACAGACAGAGATCCAGCAAAAAAAAAAAAGAGAGAGAGAGAGAGAGAGAGAGAACTACAGACCATCCTTGATGAATACGGATGCAAAAATCCTCAACAAGATCCTTGCAAATCTAATCCAACAGCACATAAAAATGAATTATCCCCAAGATCAAGTGGGATTCATTCCTGGGTTACAGGAGCTGGTTCAATATTCGCAAATAAATCAATATGATACATAATATCAATAAAAGAAAAGATAAAAACCATATGATCCTGTCGATAGATGCAGAAAAAGCATTTGACAAAATACAGCATCCCTTCTTAATAAAGACTCTTGAGAAAGTTGGGATAGAAGGAACCTACTTAAACATCATAAAAGCCATCTATGAGAAGCCTTCAGCTAACATCATCCTCAATGGGGAAAAACTGAGAGCTTTCCCCCTGAGATCAGGAACATGACAGGGATGTCCCACTCTCACCACTGTTGTTTAACATAGTGCTGGAAGTCCTACCATCAGCCATCAGACAACAAAAGGAAATCAAAGGCATCAGAATTGGCAAAGGAGAAGTCAAACTTTCACTCTTTTGCAGACGACATGATACTCTACATAGAAAACCTCGACAGACTCCACAGAAGCCTACTAGAACTGATCCAAGAATTCAGCCAAGTTGCAGGGTACAAAATCAACGTACAGAAATCGGTTGCATTTTTATACACCAATAATGAAGCAACAGAAAGAGAAATCAAGAAACTGATCCCATTCACAATTGCACAAAAAACCATAAAATACCTCGGAATAAACCTAACCAAGGATACAAGAGATCTGTATGAGGAAAACTATAGAAAACTTATGAAGGAAATTGAAGAAGACACAAAGAAATGGAAAAACATTCCATGCTCATGGATAGGAAGAATAAATATAGTTAAGATGTCATTACTACCCAAAGCATCTACACATTCAATGCAATTCCAATCAAAATTGCACCAGCATACTTTTCAAAACTAGAACAAACTATCCAAAAATTTGTATGGAACCACAAAAGACCCGAATAGCCAAAGTAATCCTGAAAAATAAAACCAAAACGGGAGGTATCACCATCCCAGACTTTAGCCTCTACTACAAAGCTATCGTCATCAAGACAGTATGGTATTGGTATGAAAACAGACACATTGATCAATGGAACAGAATTGAGAACTCAGAAGTGGACCCAAAAGTATACAGCCAACTAATCTTTCACAAAGCAGGAAAGAGTATCCAATTGAAAAAAGACAGCCTCCTTAACAGATGGTGCTGGCAGAACTGGACAGCAACATGCAGAAGAGTAAAACTAGATCATTTTCTCACATCATACACAAAAATAAACTCAAAATGGATAATGGACCTGAACGTGAGACAGGAAACAACAAAAACCTTAGAGGAGAAAGCAGGAAACAAACTCCTTGACCTCCACCGCAGCAATTCTTACTTGACACATCCCCAAAAGCAAAAAAGTCAAGAGCAAAAATAAACTGTTGGGACCTCATCAAAATTAAAAGCTTCTGCACCGCAAAGGAAACAATCCATAAAACTTATAGGCAACCAACAGAATGGGAAAAGAAAGTTGCAATGACATATCCGATAAAGGGTTAATATCAAAAATCTATAAGGAACTCACCAAATTCCACACGCGAGAAACAAACAACCCAGTGAAGACATGGGCAGAAGATATGAACAGACACTTCTCCAATGAGGACATCCAGATGGCCAACAGACACATGAAACGATGCTCAGCATCCCTCCTCATCAGGGAAATACAAATCAAAGCCACACTGAGATACCACCTCACGCTGGTCAGAGTGGCTAAAATGAACAAATCAGAGGACTCTAGATGCTGGCGAGGATGCGGAGAAACGGGCACCCTCCTACACTGTTGGTGGGAATGCAAACTGGTACAGCCCCTCTGGAAAACAGTGTGGAGGTGCCTCAGGAAACTAACAATAGAACTCCCCTATGACCCAGCAATAGCGCTGCTAGGAATTTACCCAAGGGATACAGAAATGTTGATGCATAGGAGCACATGTACCCCAATGTTCATAGCAGCACTCTCCACAATAGCTAAAACCTGGAAAGAGCCTAAGTGTCCATCAACAGATGAATGGATTAAGAAGATGTGGTTTATCTATACCATGGAATACTACATGGCAATGAGAAACAATGAAATTCATGATGTAGCAACATGGATGGACCTTGAAGGTGTTATGCTGAGTGAAATAAGTCAGGCAGAGAAGGACAAATACCATATGTTTGCACGTATAGGAGGATTAGGAGGAACTTAACGAGGACCAAGGGGAGAAGAAGGGAAATAGTGGGGGAGAGGGAGAGAGGCAAACCATGAGAGATTCTTGAATGCTGAGAACAAACTGAGGACTGATGGGGGGTGAGGGGAGATGTGCATGGAGGAGGGCACTTGTGGGGATGAGCCCTGGGTATTATATGGAAACAAACTTGACAATAAACTATTTGGAAATTAAAAAAAAAGAAAAGAAAAAAAAACAGATGAACAGAGGGTATAAATAAAAGAGAGAAGCAAACTAGAAAACAGTCTTAACCAGGTACAACACACTGAGAGTTACTGGAGGGAAGGTGGATGAGGGATGGATTAAATATGTGATGAGTATAAGAGAGGGCACTTGCTATGTTGAGCACAGATGACTCTAAATTCTACACGTGAAACTAATATTACACTGTATGTTAGCTAGCTGGAATTTCAAGCAAAATTTGAAAAGAAATTTGAGTCCCTTTCCTTCTTCCTTTTAGATTCATGAGAAACCGTGGTCTCCAGGAGCCACAGAAACAGAGCCTGCCACAGTGAATATCAATAAATGGCTATCAAATGCATAAAATCAAAATAATAGTAACTAAACTTTATTGAACACTTTCTATGTACTAGGCTAAAGCTGTAAATCTCATCTCAGAGTCTTGGAGAACAAGGTCCTGTCTAATTCATCTTTAAGACTTTGAGGTTGTCATCATGGTTACACAACAAGTAACTAACAGAGTCAAGATTCAAACTAGGATGGTTGGCTCCAAAATCCATAGTCTTAAATGACTACACTCATGCAATAGTTCACAAAGGGCTGCTACTCAGTAGGTGACTCATAAATACATGCAGAACTAAACAGAATTGTCTTGGTAAGTAGGGTAAGCTATTTCGTGCCCTTGCCATGTTAGGACCTCATTAGGCGAGGCAATGGTTTTGTGTCACCTCAATAAAAGCAGAAGCCAGGGGCACCTGGGTGGCTCAGTTGGTTGAACATCCAACTTCGACTCAGATGATGACCTTGCAGTCCGGAAGTTCGAGCCCCACATGGGACCTGCTGCTATCAGTGAAGAGCTGCTTTGGATCCTCTGTCCATCTCTCTCTGCCCCTTACCTGCTTTAAAAAACATTTAAAAGTAAATAAATAAAAACTGAAGCCATAAGCATAGAAGAAATGAGTTTAAGTGTAGGTTTGGAGTACACTAGCGTTTTTTAAAAAAATAGTTTATTGTCAAGTTGGTTTCCATGTAATACCCAGTGCTCATCCCAACAAGTGCCTTCCTCCATGCCCATTACTCCACTTCTCCCTCCCAACCCCATCAGCCCTCAGTTTGTTATTCTTAATCTAATGTTTAATGCTTCTTTTCCCTCAATCTTTTCTTCATTTTCATTATCATTGTTTCATTTTTGTCTTGCAGTTTATTTTATTTCTCCTCTAATCCTTCCTCAGTATCTCTTATATAGTCATAATTCCTCCCCATGTAACTTTTTAACAGCTCTAAAAATATTAACCTCTTTTTAATTATAATAATTATAATAAAAAACACAAAACATAAAATGTACTATCTTAATCATTATTAAATGTACAGTTCAGTAGCATTAAGTATATTTACATTGTTTTCTGCAACAATCAGTCTTAAGAACTTTTTCATCTTGCAAAACTGAAACTCTGTACCCATTCAAAACCAATTCCTTCCTTTTTTGTTTTACAAATAGTTTATTGTCAAGCTGATTTCCATATAACACCCAGTGCTCATCCCCACAAGTGCCCTCCTCCATGCACATCTCCCCCATCCCCCCCACACTGGGGGAGAAGAAGGGGGGAAATAGTGGGGGAGGGGGAGACAGGCAAATCATGAGAGACTCTTGAATGCTGGAGTGCACTAGCTTTTTAAGTCTTAGATAAGAATGTACCTTCTCTAAGTTTCCATTTTGCTCATTTATCTAGTAGAGTGAATAATTAAAAACTCACAGGGTGGTGGTGCACACAGTGAAATGGCAATAGTGAAAGTCTCTAGCACTGTGCTTGACAGATGAGGAACCTAGTACAGAACAGTGGGTTTTATTTTGCTTCTCTGATTAGAAAGGTAAGTCTCGGAGAAAGTGAGAGGAAGCTTGCATAAATGGAGAGGGGACAATGGGTTAGGGCAAAACAAGAAAGCTAGGGGAAATGGGTTTGGTTCTGGTTGGGTGGGTATAGAGAAATGAAGTGGAAGTATAGCTTCCAATATTGCACCCCCTGTTTTGCTCAGACTCAGAGTATTTCAAACAGCTCACTAGCTTTTCTTAAAACTTTTTGTTCCATGGATTATTCAAGTAGCCAAATGATACAAAAGCCACAACTTTCTTTCCTTCTTGTTTGAAATATATGTGTTAGCATCAAATAAAACCAGAGATTCCATAAATTTCTATCTGGAAAGGTTGCAAGAAGCCAAAGCTTTGCCCTTTGGGGAGGAAGGTTTGGTGCCAGATTAAATTTTACTCACCAGTACAATGCCGGGCACATAACAAGGTTTCAATCATTACTTGTTAAATAAACCAAAGCATTACTTGTATTTTTTCCAGAAAGGACAACTTGCCAAAGCAAAGATTATTTTCCAACTATTTTGGCTAGTGCTACATAGCTAAAGCTACCATCCTTGCTTTCTAGAAGCCATCAAAAGAAGGCAGATAGATTGCCAAAGGACAAACAGACACATGGATAAGCAATGAGTAAATGCACATATTAAAAACTCTCTGCAAGGCAAGGAATCAGTTTCTATGTTTTTTAGTCTTTACTTTGTCTCTCTTTGGTCACTTAGTACAGATAGCCTGGAATTTTATAATCCACATTCCTGACAGCATTTTCTACAAGTTCACTTACACAGAGAAGTACAAATTAGTTTACTGAAAATGCAGCCATTAGATTCACAGGATCACAGAACATAAGGCCTGTAAGGGCCTTTTATTTCAATTCCTTCATTATACCTAACAAGGACACTGAGACAAAGACAGAAGGTCACAGAGTCAGAAACTAAGCTGGGACTCAAACCTAGGTCTTCCATGAACAATGCTGTTTCTTGTCTATCTCACTGCCCATTGATATGTAAACCAATGGTGTGGGGAGTATTTAATCCCCATCCAATAATTAAGGCAGAACCACAGCATATCTCTGTGGTTCTGTCTTAATATGCTATTAATTTATTAACGAGGTTTGTTAATTGAGGATATTCAACTGCTATCTTGACAATATCCTATATAAACAGAATTCTTTTTCATTTATATGAGTTCTATATATGCACTCTCTAATATCATACTCACTAGCCACGTGTGGCTTTTGTGGCCACGTGAAATGTCTAGTAGAACTTTCAATGTATTCTATACCTGCAGTATCCAATATGGTGAGTCAATAGCAGTAAGTGGCTTCAGAGCATTTGAAATATGACTAGTGTGACTGAGGCACTAAACTTTAAATTATATTTAATTTCTGTTTATTTAAATGTAAACAGCCACATGTGGATACCACATACCATATTGAGAAGCACAGCTATAAAATGGAAATAAGTGCCCCCGCCTTGTCTTGCTTCCATGACTGTCCATTTAAAAATGTAGAAAGAGCTTCAGGATCAGACAGACTTGAGTTCAAACCTTGACTGTATTACTCACTATCTGTTTGCCCTTCATTCAGTCCATTTATAACTTGAAAACTTTGTTTCTTCTTCTGTAAAATGACAGTAGTCCCTAACCTAACATATATTTGAGGCAGAAACATAAGAGCTTGTCCAGCATAGGATCTTTTGTGGGATTGTGCTCAGGAGCTATGAATTATGCTTTTTTAAAAAAAAGTTTTTGCTATCAAGGACACCAGTGATCTGGGGAAGGGAGTACTGGTAGCTGCAAGAGTAGCCTTTAAAAGTAAACACTATCTAGGGAACAAAAGGGCACATGGTTACAGGTGGGGTGGAGAAAAAGGATCATAAATGGAGACCCATCTATCAAAGCAAGATTCCAGGCAGGTCTGCATCACAGAAAGGCCTCCCAGCAAAGGGATGCCAAAGACTGAGGGAAGTGAAGAACCTAAGACTAAGAGTCCAGAGTCCTGAGTTATAGACCTCACTCTGAGCATCATCATCTATAAAATGTGGTGGGAGTATGTGGTGGTAGTAGAAGGTAGTGATCAAACTATGAAATCTTTAAAGTTTATCTATCCTTCTAACTAACCTAATAAATTGCACCAAAGATAAAAAGTTCCCTTGACCCTTAGGGTTCAGCC
>JAESUZ010002173.1:0-389387 GCA_017311185.1 Proteles cristata cristata
TAAAAGTTTCAAGGAGAGGCGCCTGGGTGGCTCAGTCGGTTGAGCGTCTGATTTCGGCTCAGGTCATGATCTCACGGTTCGTGGGTTCAAGCCCCATGTCCGGCTCTGTGCTGACAGCTCAGAGCCTGAAGCCTGTTTTGGATTCTGTGTCTCCCTCTCTCTCTCTGACCCTCCCCTGCTTGTGCTGTCTTCCTCTCTCAGAAATAAATAAAACATTAAAAAAAAAAAAAAAGTTTCAAGGAAAAAAAAAAAAAGCGTTGCTCAGTGACCTTCTCTGTGACAACTCAGGTAATGTCCCTGACTTGAGGAAGCCCTCTCTGCAGGGGCTCAGCTGGATGACGGACAGGTCATCCTGTCCCTGGCCCTGGGTGGGGAAAGCAGCTACCATTTGGTAAAGTGGAGGGACTGAGGGCACAGCTCTGGAGCGGGCTTCCTTCTCAGTCAAGTGCAGTGAAGAGTAAATGAGTTAAAATGTATGAAGGATGGGGGCGCCTGGGCGGCTCAGTCAGTTAAGCGTCCAACTTCGGCTCAGGTCATGATCTCATGGTTCGTGGGTTCGAGCCCTGCATCGGGCTCTGTGCGGACAGCTGAGAGGCTGAAGCCTGCTTCAGATTCTGTCTCCTCTCTCTCTGCCCCTCCCCTGCTTGCACTCTGTGTCTCTCTCTCAAAAGTAAACAAACATTAAAAAAAACTTATAAATGTATACAGGATGGAGACAGCACTTGGCAGGCTACAGTAAGCGCTCAGCCAATGTCAGCTATCAAAACTCAACCAGCTCACGGGGCGCCTGGGTGGCTCAGTCGGCTAAGCGTCTGACTTCAGTTCAGGTCATGATCTCACAGTCTGTGAGTTCAAGCCTCACATCGGGATCTGTGTTGACAGCTCAGAGCCTGGAGCCTGCCTCGGATTGTGTCTCCCTCTCTGCTCCTCCCCTGATCTCCAAAAATAAAATGAACGTTAAAAAAAAAAAAAAAACCTCAACAAGCCCTTCATTCCCAGGTGCCACATACACTACCTGGTAGGTGGCCACAGCTAACCCTATGCAGCAGCGGTATGTGAAAAGCCTGTTTCAGATCTTTCAGGGACGTAGAGATCACTAGTCTAGGGTCACCGTAAGTGGAGGGGCCACAAATGGAACGGCCATGTTGTTGGCCAAGTCAGCAACTGGGTCCTATGTGGGGCGCTCCTGTCCTGGGGACGACAAAAAGCCTGCTAATGATGAGGATGATCACGAAGAAGACGAGAACTAGTGGCGGTACCAGGGAGCCTTCACCGAGGCCCTACTGCTGACACCATACTGGGGCTTTATGTAACTTAATACAACCACTTTGCAAGACAGGCCTGCCTATCTGCATTCTACAAATGGAGAGAGAGGTGCCTGGATGGCTCAGTCGTTTAGGTATCCGACGTAGGCTCAGGTCATGATCTCGTAGTTCATGAGTTCGAGCCCTGCATTGGGCTCTCCACTGTCAGCACAGAGCCAGCTTCAGATCCTCTGGCCCCCTTTCTCACGGCCCATCCTCCTGCATAAGCACTCTTTCTTCTTTCTCAAAATTAAGCTTTTTTTTTTTTTGTAATGTTACAAATGGAGAAAGAAAGGCTCAGAGAGGTTAGGTGACATGCCCGGCGCCACACAACAAACAGTGTGGCCAGCCTTGGAACTCAGGCCGCCGCGCTGTACACCCAGGGATCCGGGGGCGGGGCAGGACACCCACCTGGCGGTGCACCACCTTGGCATGCTTGAGGATGGCGATGATGTCGCCCACCACGGTCACGCCCAACTCATTCATGATCTCCTTGTTGAGGTCCAGCAGCATGCTCTTCTGGATCCTGCGGGGGGGGTGAGTGCTGAGGCCACCAGCGCGCCAGGAAGGAAGGGCCAGCCAGCTCCTGGCTCCCCGCATCCCTCCCCACTTCCCTCCAGGGTCAGCTCTGTTCTCTGTCCCCTCGGCCTTCCTTACCTGTTATCCACAAACATCACTGCGTAATTGACAGCAGGCCCGGGAGGAATGCCGGCTTCCTTAAAGAACTGGATCCACTCGGAAGTGGCTGGGGGGTGGACAGGGCTCATTACTCCCATTGTTCTGTCGAGAGAGCAGCAGCCACAGCGGGCAGCGCCTCCCACAAATTAAATGCTCACCGCCTGCCAGGCCCCGGCTGAGCGCTTCACGCAGACAGTGGAACTAAGCCTGAGACAGCCAGGAGCTGAGCGGCACTGGGACACCCACATGTTGCCAATGAGGACCCTGAGGCAGGGCGAGGTCGGGGCAGCCAGCCTCGGGCCACATTGCTAACAGGAAATGGAGTTCCCCGCCTGCGCTGTACCGCCCTCCTCCTTACGGCTCTGCCCTGCCCCGGGACGCGACCCGCAGCGGTCGCTTGGCCAGTGCCCCATTTCAAGGAGCTGGGACTCTGCGTTCTCCACCCTGGTCCCCATCGACAGGCCCAGCTCCAGAGAGTGATGGGATCCACAGGTGAACGGGAAGAAGGGACACAGAGCCGGCCTGGGAGCATCAATAAAGCCCTCTCCTCACCGCAGAAGCAGCAAGCAGAGGCTTTGGAGCTTGGGTTGAAATTCTGGCTCTGCCACTTCCGGGCCAAGAGACAATGGGAGGTTAACGCTTGGTGTCTCAGTTTCCTCATCTGTAAATTTACGATAATACACCCAGTAAGTGTTTACTGAGGCCTCGGCACAGGCCAGGCCCTGTTCTAGACACTAGGGGCACCCCAGGGCACCAGACAACGTCCCCTCCTTCACCGAGGTCACATTCTAGTGACAGCACCAGCCTCCTAGGGTCACTGTAAGGACTCGAGAAAGTCTACAGAGAGGACCCTGAATGACACCTGGTCCAGGGGACAACCTCAACTCACAACAGCTGCTCCTATCATTATATTATTCCACCACCACCACCCAGGCCAAGGCCACGACCAGGGAGTCACCCACCCATGAAGGTTTATTGTAACTTCTTTGTTGGCCTCTTGGGTGTGACCTTCAAACTAACCCTGGTCTGGCCAATGTGTGTTAGATTAAGAGCACTAATTCCAAAAACTTTTTTGGCACATGTTAACACCTTTGAAACTAAGATCCAGCTCATGATCAACGGTGTGCCCTGGTTTTCACTGGTGAAGCTTTCTTGTTCTCATGGTAGATGGCATGACAGCCAACAATCCACGCTATGTTATGTGAGAAGTTTGCTACTGCTGTGCCCATTTTGCTTCTAAGACAACTAAGCCTCAGAATGGGAAAAGAGGTTCTGGTCTAAGTGGCCATCCAGGGCTCGGGCCCAGGGACCACCCCTTTCCCAGGGAGGCCCCTGCCCAGCTAGCCACAGGTCCATCTCCCCAGGATTGAGGCAGGTGAGGAGCTCATGCCCCCAGCACTTCCTCCACCAGCCCAGAGGAGAAGGGGGGCTTTTTCTGCCTTGCACCGACTCATCCACCTGCCCAGGCATGGGGCCCTGGGTTCTATTAGCCAAAAGCAGGCAACTTTGTCTAATATCAAAAGGCACCACATAATGATTCCAGGAAACAGCCAGAACAGGTAAACATCTACAGAGATCTACAGAGACAGGAAGTAGATTAGCAGTTGCGAGAGGCTGGCAGGGAAAAGAAAGTAACTGGCTATCAGTCGATGGAATGGGGGTTTTGGAGGAGTGATGAAAGATTTTGAAATTGACTGTGATGATGGTTGTAGAAGTCTGAATAAAAACTTGAGGGGCGCCTGGGTGGCTCAGTCGATTAGACATCTGACTTTGGATCTCAGCTCAGGCCTTGATTTCAGGGTCATGAGTTCAAGCCCCGCATTGGGATCCATGCTAGGGGTGGAGTTTACTTAAAAACAAAAAGCCATTGAACTGTATACTTTAAATAGGTGAACTGTATGAAACATGAATTGTATCCTAATTAAACTATTATTGAAGGGGGAGGTGCACCTGGGTGGCTCAGTCAGTTAAGCACCTGACTCTTGAATTCGGCTCAGGTCATGATTCCAGAGTTGCGGGATCAAGCTCTGTGTCAGGTTCCGTGCTGAATGTGGAGCCTGCTTAAGAATATCTCTCTCTCTCTCTCTCTCTCTCTGTCCCTCTCCCCTGCTCATGCTTTCTAAAATTAATTTGATTTTTAAAAATTTTTTAATGTTTATACATTTTTGAGACAGCATTAACGGGGTAGGGGCAGAGAGACAGGGAGACACAGAATCTGAAACAGGCTCCAGGCTCCAAGCTGTCAGCACAGAGCCCAACGCAGGGCTCGAACTCACGCACCTCATGAGATCATGATCAGAACCAAATCTGGACGCTTAACTGACTGAGCCACCCAGGCGTCTCTCCCTCTAAAATTTTTTTTTAATCTTAAACTGTTATTAAGGAGGAAAAAGGTGCGACATAGTTTGGAAGTAGCTAGCTGCCTGAAGCAAAGTCAAGGAACTGCCTATGCCCCTACATCGGACCCCCACCATCATTTCATGTCCTACCGAAGAGGAAAATATGCTGCCAATCAAACGGACATAAGCATAAGCACTCCCATTTCCGAAACATTAAAGATGGGCAACAGTGTGGGTCATGGACTCAGTGAGGTATGGCCTGCCGTGCACACCAGGAGACATTCACTAGAACACACTAGCAGCATGTGTAACAGCCCCAACCCAGAAATGATGCAGTGGCCACCAGAAGAGTACGGTGAACAAATGGTGGCTCACACGGTGAATGCCACACAGCAGCGCAGAGGAGAGAACCACGGCTACATGAGGCAATGGAGGTGACGCTCGGACGTTACAGGGTGCAAAAGAAGCCACACACAAGAGAACACAAGGTGTGATTTCATTCGCCCAAGTTCAAAACCGAGAAGTCTACGGAATAGGAATATTCTCATGGGTGATGCAACCATAATAACAGGCAAGGAGAGATGATCGTGACGATAAGATACTGGTTTCTTCCACCTGGAGGAAGGAGGGGGTGTGACTGGGTGGGCTCTGGGAAGGCTGTCAATATCATTCCTCTTGGCCCGGATGGTTCGTTTTTGAAACCTCTGTACTGAACTAGAACACACACGCCTATGGAAGTCCACGGAAGTCGATGATTTTCACAAAGCAACACACGTCTGCAGACCAGCACCCAGACCAAGAAAGAAAACACTTCTGGCATCCCAGGAGCCATGCCCACCCCCACCGCCGGCTCCCTGTGTGGTGACGTCCTTCCGTTTCTCTCCTGAGGACAACGACCACTTAACGGTATAGATTGGTCTGGCCTGTGCTTTACATAAAAGGAATCATGCAGGATGGATTCCTGATGTTTGAGGTCCTTTTCTAGATGTACAAATCTCGAAAAACTGCAAAGCTGCCAAGTGAGCCCTGTGCTTTGGGATTCCCCAAACACGGGGCTTAAAGAGAATCCAGGGACACAGCTCACGGGGAAGATAACAGCTAACACTGTCAAGAAGCATGCCCAGGATCTGACATCCAATAAGGTCTCTGCTCCTTACAACAACCCAGGACATGAGGAACTGGTAGTTTCTCCGTTTTACAGGTGAGAAAACCCAGGAGCTGCTGGACTTCATGACACAAGTTCATTAAGGCTGGACCGTGCGGTCCAGAGGCCAACACGCAGAGTGGACAGGCCCGAGGCAGGCCCCAGCCCCGCCTCCACGCTCCTCCGGGCACAGCTGTTCCTGCCAGTGACCTGGCCCTCCCTCCCCCACCCCGTCTCCCCTCACCAAGGTCATACTTCAAAAAGGGCAGCGGGGAGAGGGAGCCCAGAGGGCAGGCCACAAACTCACCCATAGTCACTGAGACCATCGTCTCCCTGGTCCTGGTGCTGCTCCTGGGAGCCTGGAAGAGAGAGCGAGGGGACAGGGCCCATGAGTCGCCGCAGGCTGTGAGTGAGCGTCCCTCCCTCGCGGCCCGCAGGTCTGCCTGCCAGAGGAGCGTTCCTGGGCTGGGGGCTCACCGCCCAGGAATAGCCTGTAACAACAGCTGGCAGGAAGTCAGCCTGGGACAGAGCTGCCGCCACAGCGCTCACTGCTGCCTGGGCAGCTCCATTCCCACATGCCTCACAAGTCTCTGGCTGGGATGAGAGAGTGACGGGGAGGGGGAAAAAAAGACACCCCCCCTGCTCAAGACTTTAACCATAAATACCCACTAGTCAGCCATTCCCAAGCCGCCTACTGACAACCTACTGGGCGCGTGGCACTATTGTAGGAGGTAAGGATACAGAGGGAAACAAAGCCATAGAGCGTGGTGTCTAGGTGGACGGGGGAGAGGGGAAGACAGAGAAGTAAACGAGCAAACGGATGGGGGTACAGTGAGTCAGAAAGCCTTCGGAGTCCTGGAGAAAACCTGGAGGACCGGGCAGGGAGGGGCTGTAGTCCTAAACATGGCGAACAGGGGAGTCGGCTCGAAAGTGACGTTCAGAGACCCGAAGGCGGTGGAGGAGCGAGCCAGGCGGTTTTATGGAGGGAGAGTGTTCTGGAAGAAGGTACGGCAAGTCCAGTGCCCTGAGGCAGGAGCCCATCAGGCCTGTAAGAGGGACAGCAGGGAGCCGGTGTGACCGCTGCAGTGAGTAAGGGCTGCGGGTGGTGGGGGTGGGGGAGCGCAGGACGGGGACAGCGGGAGGAGATGAGGGCAGCCAGGTGGGGCACCGCCTCAGCAGGGGCCTCAGAGGAGAGATGGGAAACCAGTGTCCACTTAGGTAGGATCGGCAGGTGCCCAGAAGCTGTTAAAGACACCTCAGCGCCCACGGAGGAGACCTTCCCCTGAACAGAGAGCGGTGCCGAAAGGAAACTGAAGGGACAACTTCCTGCCTGATGGTTCCGCGCCATCGGTCCCCAGGACCACGCGTCCCCACGCTGCCAGGGCCCAGACTTCCCTCCTGCCCTCTCCTCCAGCCCCTCTGCCCTCTTCTGCCCACCTCAGCCCCTCCCCATTCTGATCCTTCTCTCTCCCCCCTCCTCCACCTCCTCCTCTCTCTGCCCCCCAACCCCCATTCTGATGGTACAGGAGAGGCAGCAGAAGAGTAAGGGCCCTGGGACCAGACTGCAGGGTTCGAATCCGGCTCGACCACTTGCTAGCGGTGTGGCCTTGGCAGTCTAGAAGAGTGGCTGTTCTCATCTCCCACGGATCCTGCCTTCACCTTTCCTTGAACACCAAGGGCTTTGCCTGCCCCCCCTTCCCACCCCGGTTTTCCCACAGCAGGTCACCGGTGCCCGGACTGCTTTCTTATCCTGTCCCCCAACAAGCTCTCCCGCACTCTGCCTGCCGCCCACTCTGTGAAACCCTCCCGAAGCTGCC
Organism: Proteles cristata cristata; assembly: GCA_017311185.1. Taxonomy (NCBI): domain Eukaryota; kingdom Metazoa; phylum Chordata; class Mammalia; order Carnivora; family Hyaenidae; genus Proteles; species Proteles cristata. The sequence continues at coordinate 7,283 of JAESUZ010002173.1, forward strand.
AGATGAGAGACTCTCTCCTCCACCCTGGCTAGGATTCATCCTGACCCCCTCTGGCTTCCGTTGCCTGTCTTGCTGATGAACGTGACCACAGACATCACTCTGTCCCATACTTGACTCCTAAGATCTACCTTCCTTTCCGGATTTTGCCACGGGACACAGATAGCACACAGCCAGCATCTGTCAGGGAGCAGGGCCTGGAGGGGTTTTGGTACATCGGTCAGGAAAACAACACCTCCCGGACCGAGCACAGACTCTGCGCCACGACCGGGGCCAGGCATCACACCAACACCTCACAACCGTCTCACAAGCAAGGACTATTATTAGCTCCGTTTTAATCGATGAAAAAAACCCTACTCATCGAGGTCCGGTCATTTACCAAACACCATATCTAGCAAGTGACTTTACTGGGATTTGAAAACAAGTTCTCCCAGATTCCGGTGCCCATTAAGTAGCTCTTGCTGAATGTTTATGCACCAGGCACCGAGTACACACGGCTCAGTGTCTCCCCACAACCACATGGGGAACAAAGTTAAAATGATCCCCGTGTTTGTTTGTTTTAATGTTTTTTATTTCTGAGAGAGACAGCGTGCAAGCAGGGGAGGGACAGAGAGAGAGGGAGAGAGTATCCCAAGCAGGCTCCACCCCGTCAGCACAGAGCCTGATGCAGGCCTCAAACCCATGATCCATGAGATCATGACCGGAGCTGAAATCCGGAGCCAGACGCTTAGCCGACTAAGCCACCCAGGCGCTCCTAAAACGATCTCCATGTTACCAATGAGAGTGGCAGGTCCGGGATCACACAGCAAGTAATGATAGGCCAGGACTTGCACCCAGTCAGTCCAGTGACAACAATTTAACGCTGGTTGAGTGATTACTACTAAGGCACTGTGCTCAGTCTTGGTGAGATTTCAGTTCGTGCTTACCAGAAGCCTCTGAGTACCAGGATGCTCTCCAGACAGCTGTAGAAGTCACCTGCTGGACTCAAGTGCCTCTCTCCTTCCTTATAAGCCCATCTCCAGCGCTGACTTTCTGAACAGTGAAAATTGGAACGTTAATAACAATAACAGAAAATGACAATTCCCCAAACTCAAGAAATTACCATCTATTGGACTCCCTTGCTAAGCCCTTCTTTAATTTTTTTTAATGTTTTATTTATTTCTGAGAGGGAGATAGCGTGAACAGAGCAGGGTCAGAGAGAGAGGGAGACAGAATCTGAAGCAGGCTCCAGGCTCTGAGCTAGCTGCCAGCATAGAGCCCCATGCGGGGCTCGAACCCACAAACCGTGAGATCATGACCTGAGCCAAAGTTGGACACTTAACCACTGAGCCACCCAGGTGGTCCCAACTAAGCCCTTCTTTAAAAGGCTTGGACCTAAATCCTTTTAACTACTTCTGAACCCTAACCCTGGAGCAAGTGGCTGAACCTTTCTGGTCTCACTTCACTCAACTCTAAACCAAGAATGGTAGGAATATCTATTCTTACAGTGGTTAGAGGGATGAAGTGAGTTCATAAACACCAAGGTCTTACAAGATGCTTGGCAAGAGAAAAGTACTATGTACATATGCATTAAATAAACCTTCAGTGAGCTAGAGATAGGGCGGGACAATCACTGACTACTGTCCATCACATGCCAAACAAGAGCAAAGAACAGTATAACTTGGCAGGGTCCGTGGAACTGCAAGGCATTTTTCAATTCTCTTTCAGCTTCTGTCTACAATTTAATAGACTATTGTGCTTCTGTTGCATTTCAGGTTAGGTTTTCCTTCTTTTCACAGCCAGCAATGCTGGTTTTCCATTAGTACAGCAGTACAAAATGTCCTTCTCAAACTAATTGACTGGAGGAAAAAGCATCCGCGGTTTTTTTTTTTTTTTAAAGCTATATCTAGGAGATCTGGCAAAATTGGTCAAATAGGAAGTGGCAGGATGTCGATTTGCCCCATTCCACATTCCAAGCTTTTTCCTACTGCTGTCTTCTGAGCTTCCTCCAACCCTTTACTCCTTTAAAGTCCCAGCTACAACCAGTAACTCTCAGAATCATTATTATCATAGACCCAATACATTGAGTTCTTACTCAATATGGTACAAAGCCCTGTGCATCCTCACAACGGCTCTATGATACCGGTACCATTAGCCCTTAGTCTACAGATGAGGAAAATGAGGTTTGGAGAGATTAAGGCACAGGCTCACTGCCACAAAGCTGAGCTGGGACTTGAACCGAAGTCGGCCGGCCTCCAATTTCACGCCCCCACACCCAGATCTTCCATGCCAAGCGCAAACATTTTCATCAGTACGGTACTAACAATAACAGTATAGTAGGAAGTGTGCAGTGTGCCAGGCGCTGAACTAGGGTCTCCAACATGCACGAGCTCAGCTCTCACTCCAACGCAGAGGGAGGATGCTATGCTAGATCCTGGCCCCCATTCTACAGAGGAGGAAACTGAGGTTCGGAGAAAGAAGTCGCTCGTCCCGGCCGCACAGCGACGCCGAGAATGACTCCAACACCAGGACGCCATCCATCCCCTCCGCATCCGGCCCAGTCCCACCGCCCGTGGCCCGCGCCTCACCTGACCCTCCGCGCCCGCGCCCACTCGCGCAGCCCGCCCTCCCAACCCGGCGGCGCCAACTGTCAGACCCTCCTCCTTCGGCCCGGCTGCCCGCCCCGGAAGCACCGCCCCCGCCGCCGGAAGCCGGACCGACCGTCCGAGGCCGCTCTAGCCAGCTGGGCCGCCACCAGCGAGAGGGCGGCCGCAGCCGTCACGTGACCTCCCACGGTCTCCCAGGAGCTTCCCTCCGCCCCGCGCTAGCGAGGAGCGCAGCCAATGAGAAAGGCCCATGCCTGGCCCCCGCCGGTCCGCAGTCTCGCCGGAGTGCGCCTGTGCGCGGCGGGGGTGGCCGGGCGGGGCTCCAGCCGGCAAGGTGCGTGCGGGGCTGGGTCCCGGAGTGGGAGACGTGGAGTGCAGGTACTGTGCGATCTGGGGGCGCGGCGCCTCTGTTACCCTTTTCATGTTGTCCTTCCCGCCGTAATGCATTTCTTCCCTTTTGTCCTCCAGTGCCCGTTTGTGTAGTCATTCCTCCCTTTCTGTCGCATCCCGGTTAGATCGTCACCACCCCGCTTCTGTCGGCGTCACCCTCCTTATGTCGCTCTCAATCCCCTTCGCTTAATTCTAAGCTCCCATTGCCCGCCACGTTGCAGTCTTCCCTTTTAAGTTGCCATCGTCTTCTGTCACCTGCTCTTCTCTCTTGGTGCTGTTTTTCTTTGACCAAGTCCTCATTTAAGTCGTCATCATAGCCCTGTGTCACCTTCACACCCCTTCTGTCACCATCTCCGTAAATTGCAGTCACCCTTCCCTCGTGTCAGTTTCACGCCATGCCTCCAATGCACCTTTGCTCCTAACAGTCACCGTCCATGCCTCTGCCTTCCAGTTGTTTTCTCGCCTCCATGTCGCCGTCATTTCCCCGTGTCACCTCATACTCACCACCGTCTGGGCTACTAGAGCCCGGGTCCTGGCGTGTGCCAGAATCCCAGCTCCACCGCTAAACCTCTGGGTAACCTTGACTACGTGATCACACCCTTGCAATCTCAGCTTCCTCACCTCTAAACCACACACCAGGACCCCTACATCAAGGATGATTGTGAGGATTCTGCAAGTTTATTCTTGTGATATACTCAGCCTGATGTGGAGATTGAGGCTAATAATGTTATTAACTATGTCACCCTCACCCTCATGCAGTCCCCTTCATCACCTCTTCATTGCCACCCCTCAGGTGCCCTCATCATTCCCATGGTATTGGTACACTCACTCCCTGTGTCATGATACCCTCTGCCATGGCAACCACCCCACGCCACCCCACGTCACAGTCTCCATGATCTCCTCTCTGCCACGTCACCGCACCTGAGGGGGTGGCCCATCGGCCATCACAAACCCTGCTTGGGTAAATACTTAATCCCTATCTCTACCTTGCCGGATTGAGTGATTCCCCCACCGCCAAAATGAGAGCATTGAGCCGACCCTGTAGTGGGAATCCAGGAGTAGTGAGGGAGATGGGGGGAGACTAGCTAGCTTAGAGCCAGATTCCCTTGACTTTTAGAATCGAGGGTGCAGAGAGATGAGGCAGGTCCCGGCACACCTCGGTCAAACCTCAGCAGTAGGGAGGTAAGTATCTTATTCACTCAACTTGCTCTAGCAAGCAGTGTAAGACTGTGGTTAGCAATGGGTGCCTGGGGGCTGGAACCCTAATTCCAGGCTTGATTCTAGCACTTAGTGTTTTAAAAGTTGCACGGCCTTGAGCAGGTGGCTTAATGTCCCTGTGCCTCAGTTGCCGCGTCTGCAATATGGGAAGAAAAACACAAGGTATCCCTTCAGTGAGTATTTATTAAGCATGTTCTATGAGCCCAACTCCGTGCTAGGCATGGGGGACACATCAGTGAACAAAACAGACAAGAGCTCCCTCTACTCATGGAGTTTCTATTCTAGCAAGGGTAAGAGACGAGCGAACAGGTAAGTAGATTCTATGATGCGTTAGAAGAACAAGGGGAGAAAAAAGAGAGATGGGAATGCATGGTAAAGGTTACAGTTTCAAATAAGGTGGTCAGGAAAGGTCTTTTGAGGTGGTGTCTTTGAACAAAGATACGAAGGAGGGGAGAAAGTGACAAGACTCTGTGGGGAGGAGCATTCTGAGCAGAGAGAACAGCATATGCAAAGGCCCTGAGGTGGGGGCACGCGTGGAATACTTAAGGAATGGCAAAGAGACCAGCAAGGGAGGAGAGGGGTGGGGATGACGTCAGAGGAGTGAGCCGGCAGATCATCTGGGATGTCGTGGGCCGCAGAGAAGACTTTGGCTTTACTCCGAGTGAGGAAGACTCAGTCTGATGTGACGTGATGTGACATGATGTGACGTGAAACAGCAGAAGCAGCTCCAGAACTTTCACCAAGAATGGATCAGCCAGAGCAGCCTGGCTGGAAGGAGAGCCAGAGTTGTGTTCTTAAAGCTGCACTCACATATCCTTTATATTTGGAGAAAGCCTCCGACGTCCCTCTCAGAGACTGGGAGGGAGAGGAGGAGGAGGTGTTGAGAGAGTGTCTGAGAAGCCAGTGCCACCTCTGGGTTCATTTGCCATTGAGGGCAGGGGGGGCCTGGCAGGCAGCCACAGATCTATAGATGATGAACAACAGGAGAGGCAGCTGTCTACACCGGAGACCCTGAGGCAGCTCTGGGTCAAATCCTGGCTCCACTGCTTCCGGGCCTGTCCTTTTGTGCCAAGGACTTAACCTCTCTGGATCTTGAGCTTCCTCACCATTATGTGGGGCTAAGGAAAGGACCATTGCGAGAAATTAAATGCATAAAGTACTTCCAGCAGCTCTTGGTTCAGTAAACACGGGGCCCTGCCCTCTCACCCCACCCCCTGCCCTCCCTCCGGGCGGCAAGGGAAGAACATTCTGCCTATACGTTACATTCATGAATCGATTTCCAACATCGTAGTATCCTGGAACAGAGCTGAGCCCTGGGTTTGAATTCCATACCAACAAACCTGACGCTTTGCAACCTGAGCAGAGTTTTCCCTGAACCCACTGCCTCATCTAAAACAGGGAGAACAGTGCCTCGCCCCCAGAGGTCTGGTGGAGTTGTTTTTGAACGGAGACATCAACCATTTTCTCTGTTTTTTTGTTTGTTTTTTTTTGAATGTTTATTTATTTAGAGAGAGAATCCTGAGCAGGCTCAGATGCCAGTGCACAGCCTAGCGCGGGGCTCAATCTCACCAACAGGGAGGTTGTGATCTGAGCCAAAATCAAGAGTTGGACGCTTAATCGGCTGAGCCACCCAGGCCCCCTAATACTTCATAGGGTTTTTATTTTTCTTTTTAAGTAAGCTCTCCGCCCACCACGGGGCTTGAACTCATGTCCCTGAGATCAAGAGTCGAATGGTCAACCGAATGAGCCAGCCAGGCGCTCACTTTCAATTGTGAGGCTGGCTGTCCCTCCCTTACTTGTTTTTCGTCTATCTATTGCCTTCTTCCCCAAAAACAACGTCATCTTTACCAGAATTTTTTTTTTAATTTTTTAAATTTTTTTTTATTGATTTCTGAGAGAGAGAGAGACAGCGTGAGCAGGGGAGGGGCAGAGAGAGAGGGAGACACAGAATCAGAAACAGGCTCCAGGCTCTGAGCTGTCAGCACAGAGCCGGCCATGGGGCTCAAACCCACAAACCGTGAGAGCATGACCTGAGCCGAAGTCGGATGCCCAACTGACTGAGCCATCCAGGTGCCCCTTTTTTTCTGTTTTGTGCTATCTTTCCAGGCCCTACACAGGCCTTATCAGCAAGTAGTCACTGAATACTAGTCAAATGAGTACATGAATGAACTGACCACTACCATATACTGTTCCTGTGCTGGGTGGTGCTGGGCACACCGGCCGTGGCTGAGACAGCCCAGTGCTGCCCTCATGGGTTTCATAGTCCAGTGGAAGAAACAAACCCATCACCAGGCAGTGACAGCACAGACTGGCCGGGGCTGGGGGAACAGAAAGGTCAGGGCCCGGATGGAGAAGGCCAGGGACTTTTGGAACCCAAAGTGGGGAGTGGTTCTGTACCTGACCAGGAGTCAGGGAGGACTTCCTGGGGGAGGTGGCACATGAGGTGAGAGGAATGAGGAACAGGAAGAGGAGAGAGAGGTGTGCTGGGCAAGAGGAGCAGCTACAGGAGCGTTTGGTGGTAAACGTATGGTTTCAGTTTGGGGCACTGAAAGATACTAAATATGGATGGGACATAAAGTGAGACAGTAAACCAAAGAGGTGATTACGGAGAGATCATTCGGGGCTCTGGGAAGCACAGTGAGGAGCTGAGACTTTGTCCTGAGGTTACCAGGACGGGGGGTGGGGGGCATAGGTTTTTGAGCGGGAGAGGAACAATTTCCGTTCAGATGGAGGGGGAACTAGAAGGGTTGAATAGAGATTGGGAACAAAGGGAGGTGGCGGGAGAGGGGACCCAGGTGGGAGAGGGCAGGTCGAAGCTGTGGAGGGGAGAAAAAGGGTGTGTGGGGGAGAGACCCTCAGGAGGCCACGTGGACAGGCTGTGGAGGGACCAGGATGAAGCCCGGGGCTCCAGGGGAGTTAGGGAGGGCTTTCTGGAAGAGGTGGCACATAGGCTGAGACCCATAGGATGAATAGGATAGCTGTCCTTGAAATGGGGACCGAGGAGAGGATCAGGTTTGGGAGAGATGCTAAGAATAGTTAAGGACATGGTGGGCGTGAAGGGCTTGGGGCCCCCTGGAGAGAAACATCTAGAAGGTCATGGCACTTCCAAAGCTGAAGTTCAGGGAAGAAGTGAGAGCTAGAGACAGCTTTGGGCCCTAGAGGACATGGTAAGAAGTTTACCCTTTGCCAAGGGCAGTGGGGAGCCACAGAAGGGTTTTGAGCAGGGATGAGACAGCTTAGATTTTTTTTTTAATTTTTTAAAAATGTTTTTTATTTATTTCTGAGAGAGAGAGTGAGAGACAGCATGAGCACGGCAGGGTCAGAGAGAAAGGAGACACAGAATCTGAAACAGGCTCCAGACTCTGAGCTGTCAACACAGAGCCCGACGCGGGGCTCGAACCCACAAACCATGAGATCATGACCTGAGCCGAAGTCAGACACTTAACCGACTGAGCCCCACCCAGGGGCCCCATAGGTTTCTGAGTTCCGACTCAGAAATATTCACCAATCGTAATGTGGTTTTGTTGCTGTTTTGTTGTTTTTTTACCTACTTGCTTTTCAGACCAAGCATCTCCTCTCTCTAGGAAGGGCAGCTTCTAGGGGGCCTTTGAAATAAAGGTTCTACTGCTCAAAACAAAACAAAACAAACCAAGTTTACAAAACCAGTGCTCTGTTGTTTTCTGTAGCCTTGTTTTCTGTAGCCTTGACCTCAGACCATTGATTGTTCAGTCCGAAGGGGTCTGTACAATCAAGTGAAAATCCGCTCCTTTAAACCTAAGAACATTTCTGTTTTGGACCATATGGAAGGTCCATAGGTTTGTAAATGTTTCCTGTCGTGTAGTCTGGTGCCTCAGCAGCTAACTGGCCCTGCACCCTCCCTTGCAGTCTCAGGTGGCTTGAACCAAACTGAAATTGACCTTGAATTTTACTCAGGCTGAAAGTCTGTAATCTGCACCTACCCGTCTGCTCTGGGCTTAGAGCACAAGCTGGTTATCATTCTGTATAAAACAAATGTCACTGGGTCTAGAGAGACCTCTATGAACATCTTTTCTCAAAGGTTTCCATTCGACTCCATTTCCTCTGTTCCCAACAAACATTTATTGAGTGGTTATGATGTGCTGGGCACCAAGGCGTAGAAAAATAAACCAGACACAGACTTAGCTTTTTTATTTTTTAATTTTTTCATGTTTTATTTGTTTTTGAGAGAGAGAGAGACAGCATGAGCAGGGGAGGGTCAGAGAGAGAGGGAGACACAGAATCCGAAGCAGGCTGTCAGCACAGAGCCCGATGCGAGGCTCGACGAACCGTGAGATCATGACCTGAGCCGAAGTCAGACGTTTAACGACTGAGCCTCCCATGCACCCCCACAGACTTAGCTTTTTAAGGGACACATGAGTCTGTCTGTGATAAAAGTGCAGAGTACTAGGGGACACAGATGTCACAAGCTTGTTTGGGGAATTTGCTATGCTGCCTGCCTCCCATGGATGGATCCACTGGCCCTTCCCAGCAAATGTGAGGTTGGTAGTATTTGTTTTCCCGCTGGTCTAAGGATGAAAATGAAGCTCAGAGAACAGAGCCTCGGTTCCCAGGACACACGGCTAAGGTCTGAACCCAGGGCGGTCAGACTCTGAGACCTACCCCTTAAACCATTCAGAGAGCGCCAAGCCTCCACCCTTTAGATGAGTATGAGATGATCCCCTTTTTTTTTTTTTTTTTTTTTAATTTATCTTGAGAGACAGTGCGTGCACACATGCGTGCAAGCAAGAGAGGGGCAGAGACACGGGACAGAGGATCCAAAGCCGACTCGCGTTGACAGCACAGAGCCCGGTGCAGTGCTCAGACTCACAAACCACGAGATCCTGACTTGAGCCAAAGTCAGACGCTCAACCAACTGAGCCACCCAGGCGCCCCATGATGTGATCCCCATTCTATAGATAGGCCAGCAAGGCTCAGAGAGGTAAATTCCCAAGCCTGAGGTCACTCAGGAAGAATGACAAGTGGGATTCGAACCCTAGACTCTGCGCTCTAAAGCACTGCTGTGGAGGAGGGATCAAATATCTCCTGTCCCCACCCAAGGGTGGGGTGTTCAGAGAGCTGTGACCCAGCGCGTGCCTCAGAAACCCAGTGGGTTTTGCTTCCTCCTCTTTGGGCTGTGGTGTCACACCCCCAGGCAGGCAGGGCACAAGCCAAGGACCAGGGATATCCAAGGGGCCCCCTTGCAGATACGTCTCATGACCAAGGAAGCAGAGCACAAGGACCGGCCTGGGCATTGCCCTGGGGCCCCGCGGGGATCCTAGGCTACTGGCAATGCAGGAACTGAGCCCAGGCGAGGAAAATGCCAGCATCTGCTGGCCTAACCCGGTCAGTCCAGCTGCTTGCTCCCACCTTTGATCTCACCCTGCCCTGCGCCCCTTCTCTCCCCAGGGATCTGGGGATTGGGATGCTGGATACTTACCCACCCGAGGCAATTTTTTTCTTTCTTCTTCTTCTTCTTCTTCTTCCTCCTCTTCCTCCTCCCCCTCCTCCTCCCCCTCCGTCTTCTTTTCTTCTTCTTCTTCTTTTTTTGGAGACTGATGTGGAGGAAAGGGAACCCCAGCTAGGAGCTTGAGCCTCATAATTTAATTTCCACAGACGTCCTATGCATTTAAAAAATTAAACAGTCACTAAAGCCCTACAAGAAAAACAAGCACCTTGTCTTGGGGGCAGGCGGGGGAATAGTGCCTTTTTTCTTTTTCTTTTTAGTCTATCAGGAGCCTTGACACAGTCCCATTTATTGAGAACGTCTCGCAGATCCATTCTATATGCTTGATAGGTATTAATCCCTTTAGTTCAGAGGAGCCTCCTCTCAAATTGTGTACGTTCAAAACACGCACACACAGTTTATGTGTTCGTTCGTTTCATTTCTTTCTGGCTCTTTACCACATTGGCTTTTCCCAGATCAGCTGCTGGGGCCGCTGCCCTTGGCAGTTGTTCGGGCCCAAACTCTTGGCTGTAACCCCCCAACACACACATGCACACACACACACACACGTCTGTTCCCTGCACAGCTAGAGAGAGCCTGCAAACACACGAATCTGCTTCCCGCACTTGCCATCACACTTTACCGCAAGCTGAGTGGCTTAAGACAACCAAAATGGATTCTCCCCATTCTGGAGGCCAGACAACAAGGTGTTGACGGGGCCACAACCCCTCCTGAGGCCCTAGGGGAGATTCTGGTGGCCCCAGGCATACCTGGGTTTGTGGCACAGCCCTGCAGTCTCGGCCTCCCTGGTCACGTGGTCTCTGTTTCTTAAAGACCCTTGTCATTGGATTGAGGGCCCTACCTGTATAATCCAGGATGATGTCATCTCAACATCCTTAATTGCATTACATCTGCAAAGACCCTTTTTCCAACTAAGGTCACATTCACAAGTCCTAGAGATGATGGACATATCTTTTTTGAGGCCACCATTCAACCAACTACAACACCCTAGGCAGATCATGTCTGTCCCCTGCTCAGAACATACCCATGGCCCTGACCTTCTCACCACACTCCAGGCAGCCCTGCACCATCTGGTCCTGTCACCCCTCTGACTGTTCTCTCTTCCTCACAGCCCACCTCACTACGGACACATTGGCCTTCTTGCTCTTCCCTATACACATCAGGCACACTCCTGCCTCAGGGCCTTTGCACTGGCTATTCTGACTGCTTGAAACACTCTCCCTAAGAAGTCCACATAGCTCCCTCCCTCCTCTCCTTGGTGCTTTTTTCTCGGGTATCCCCTTCTCAGTGAGGCTTTTCCTGACCTTGTTTAAAATTGCCAACAATCCCTACCCCATCCCACTTCCTTGATTCTCTATGGTATTTATTACCTTCTTACATATAATTTACTTACTATCTTATTTTTTTATGTCTCCCCTGGTGTCTGTTTTGTTCACAGCGGTGTTTCCAATGCCTCAAACAATACCTGGTACACAGATATTCAATAAGTATGTGTAAAATTAATGAGCAGTCTTATGAAAAGTAGGCACTATTGTTACCAGGCCCATCTTACAGATGGGAAAACTAAGGCACAGATTCGTTGTCACTTCTCAAGGTCAAACAGTCACATAAGCACTGAGGCTTATCCTCAGTATTAACTGCCTTATAATCGAATCCAGTCTAACCTACCTCTCCATTTTATTTATTTATTATTTATTTTTAGAGCAAGCATGAGTGTGAGCAAGGGACGAGCAGAGGTAGAGGGAGAGCAAAAATCTTAAGCAGGCTCCACACCCAGCGCAGAGCCGAACCCAACTTGGGGTCCTATCTCACAACCCTGAGATCATAACCTGAACTGAAATCAAGAGTCAGACCCTAAACCAACCGAATGAGCCACCTGGGCACCCTACTAGTTTAAGAGGTTTGATTTGTTTTGTTTTGTTTTTCAGTTTATTAATTTTTTTTGGGGGGGGGGGCGAGGGGAGACCGAGAATCCCAAGCAGGCTCCACCTCATGAATGCAGGGCTCAATCTCATGAACCACAATCATGAACCACAGTCAAGAGTTGGCCACTTAACGGACTAAGCCACCCAGTTGCCCCTTAGTTGTAGTTTGATAAAAATAGAACAGAAATTACAATTAAACCCATTGATACAGACCTGTTAACACTACACAAGTTGGAAGCCACAGTGTCACTAACAATCTGAATGTCGCGTGTGCTAGTCTCTTCCTAGTTTTGTTGTATTAGTGGCCGTTCCAATTCTTGGCGGCACTGAGCTCAATCCCGTGCCTTGCACCTCCGTGCCTTCCCTCTCTCGGTTTTGTTTTTGTTCCCTTTATTTTACCTAATTTTACATCGCTTGTGCTTCCAACCCCGTATTATGTTGTTGTTTTAAAGTTATCTCTACACCCAAAGTGGGGCTCGAACCTACAATCCGGAGACTAAGAGTCATATGCTCTGATTGAGCCATGAGGTGCCCCCTCAACCCCATATTTAAAGTAAAACCATTCTCACCAAGGCCTTCGCAAGTAAATAAAAGGCAAATGTTTTCTGCCCCAAGCCTCCCCTCCCCCACCTGGCAACCCATCGGTCCGCCACTCCTGAGATTGTTTTCTGGTGACCTCTGAAAGTCCAAATGACCTTGGTCTGTTACCTTTACTTGCCGGATCCATTTGGCCCATCCCCGTTTGTCTCGCAATGAGAGGAGGGGATCGTGCTGAGCTCTGCCCTTGCCAATCTGGGATCCGACATTGTGGGGGAAAGGGTTTCCAAATTATCCTTTGAGATGTAGGCTGGATCCTCCGGTGACGAGGGGAGGGCGGGAGGGGGTGGGGATGTCCTTGCTCCCTAGCTCCTTTTTGGAATTTTTTTCCCTTCTTTTTTAAAATCACAGTAATGCAGGCTCAGTAATGCATGCCGTGGGCCGCGGCAACACCTGTGTTGGCTTTATAATTATTTCTTAATCTGCACAGAGCTGGGTTTTTCCCCCCTCTACTTTTCTGTAAGTCGCTTATCCTGCACAATTTTTTAAAAAGCAAATAGGCGTGCAAGAAAAAGCAATCCTCACCCACCCCAAATCCCACTCTCAAGGCAACCACTTCTGATGCTGTCGCGTCTCTCAGCGACCATCCTTTTCTGCCTTCATCTGTTGACTTGTTGCGCGGATGGAGGGGAAGGCGTCCTGCCCTGGTTTTACTGGGAAAGGTGGGCGGGGAGCGGGTCTCCAATTCTTTTCGTCAGCGGCGGTCTCAAATCCTACTTGGGGAAGAAGGAGATGGGAAATCTAGCTTAATCCGCCAGCCAGAGACTGGATTTCAGAAACGAAATTTGGAAAATCCCTATCAAAATATCAGTTGGCTTTTTTTAAAGAAACCAAATACTGTTGTCCAAACAGACTCCAACAGAAAACCCACCGTGTCTTTCCACCACCCCGCTCATCCCCCACCCCCCAGCCCCAGAGCTTGGGTTGTGCCTTCTGATTTTATTCGCTACCTCTAGAAATCATATTATTCAAATGTGATCTCTCCATTTTATAAGGCTTTTCATTTTTTTTAGTATAATTGACATTTATTTTATACGGTTTTTTATCTTTTTTTTTTTTTTTTTTTGACTAGGTAATACATGCTCATGGTACAAAAATTCACAAGGTTTGTAGACAAGATGCGGGGTCTTTTTCTCTACCTGTAGCCTCCCTACCCACCCCGGGGCTCTGGGGGAGGTGGGTGGCAAAGCCCATCCCCCGGCCATGTACCCTTCGCACCCCGGCCAGGTTGGCGGCACCGTATCTGGGGAACCAGAGCCCCCCTTCTCCCTGCGGTGAGCCGGGGCGGCCTGCGCACTGCGCAGACTCCCCGCTGCAGTGGGCGGAGCCCCGTCGGGCCCCGCCCCCTCCTTCCTACCGCCCCTGCTCAGCCTGTTGGGGCAGAAGCTGGGGCCCCGCGGAGGTAGCAGCTGCCGCCTGCGGAGTGAGGCCGAGTCCCCTCCGGGGTAAGGTGGAGGAGGATGGCTAGGGGGATGGGCTGGGGGCTGGCGGTGAGGCCCCGATGGTCCTGGGCTCTGGGCTTGAGCTGTCTGGTGGGTACCTAAGGGTGATGACAGAGGAGCCACCTGAAAAAGGCTCCCTGGGTGGTCTCCGGGCTGCGAAAAGCCAGGCAAAGATTTGGGGCTTCACTCACCCCCTCCGGAGTGGGCTTCTTGGGAATGTCTAGGTTAGAGCTCAGAGAAGGGAAGATGCTAATGGGGGAGCAGATTAATGAGGAGCAGGATGGGCGCTGGGAGGGGCAGGGTGGGCGCTAAGGGGGACAGGGTGTGCACTATGGAATGATGGGAAGAAAGCAAGGCATTAGACTTTGAGGGATTTCGAAATCCCTGCTGACCAGCGGTCAGCTTCCTCCTTTTGGGGTGTCGGGCCCCATGCCAGTGACCCCGTGCTCACAGGCAAGGAGACCCAGTGGATCCCATGAGCCCAACACTGCTCTGCTTTCGGTGATCTTCCCCCCAAAGGCCAGAAACCCCACCAGTGTCTGCTTTTGTTCCCCACAGTTTGGAGACCCTGACACACCCACTTTCCCCGCCTGGGCTCCGCGTATTCCCTGGCTGCCTGGCAAGATGAAGCCTAAACTGATGTACCAGGAGGTAGGTGGATCTGGGGCCCAGAGGGGTGGGTGGGGCGGGGTGCAGTGGAGGGCAGAGACCCTGACAAGCTGCCCTGTCACCCCCCTGCCATCCCCAATCCCCAGCTAAAGGTGCCTGCTGAGGAGCCCGCCAATGAGCTGCCCATGAATGAAATTGAGGCTTGGAAGGCTGCGGAGAAGGTAGGAGCCCACCACCGCCCTCAGCCTGTCTCAGGCGTGGGCTGGGCCGGTTGCCTTGGGCTGGCTGATCGCCTCCTCCTCCCCACAGAAAGCGCGCTGGGTCCTGCTCGTCCTCATCCTGGCCGTTGTGGGCTTCGGAGCCCTGATGACTCAGCTGTTTCTATGGGAATACGGCGACTTGCATCTCTTTGGGCCCAATCAGCGCCCAGCCCCCTGCTACGACCCCTGCGAGTAAGTGGGGGTGGGGGGGCATCTTGGGCAGTGGAGGGAAGGAGCCCTGCCAGGCCAGGGACACTTACACACTGAGCAGGGCCTGCCCTGAGCCGAAGCTGGTGCCTGAGACAGGGGAGTGCTCTGTCACAGGGTCTTCCCTCCACCCCCTCTCCCTCCCCCCAACACTGTTCCCATGGCAGCCACAGCATCATCTTCTCTCCAGGGCTAGGAACAAACCAGCGTGCACACACAGACAGGCACGGCATCTTCCATCACACGTGTGGACAGACGCACACACACAGAGCTCCACACGCACAACCTGCCTTCCACACGTCTAGACAGACAAATGCATAGGCGCATGGAATCGTGAGTACAGGCACACGCAAATACATAGTCGTCCGTCCTCCCTGGGCCAACAGGTGAGCACTCACATTCCAGTCAGTTGTCTCTGGCCCCCCTGTGGCTGATACCACCCCCCATCCTCCAGGGCAGTGCTGGTGGAGAGCATTCCAGAGGGCCTGGACTTCCCCAATGCCTCCATGAGCAACCCTTCCACCAGCCAAGCCTGGCTGGGCCTGCTCGCTGGTGCCCACAGCAGTCTGGACATCGCCTCTTTCTACTGGACTCTCACCAACAATGACACCCACACCCAGGAGCCCTCTGCCCAGCAGGTACCTGGCAGCATGGGCCCCAGCTGGCAGCAGGGGTGGTGGGAGGCATTGTGGGGGGTGCGGGGAGTGAAGGGGGACCCCCTGCAGCCCAGGAGACGAACGGGCACGTCTCACACAGTGGGTTGGACGCAGATGGTTGAAAGCAACCATCTTCACATGGCGCTCTGGGATGGGGGCTTTTGTCACGGTCATCTGGAGGCCTCTGAAGGTCAGGGTGTGGGTCTGATTACCAGGGACTGGGCTGACAGATGTTGCTTACCCCCGAGCTGCCCCAACCCCATCACACAATGACACAGAAGACCAGAGTGAGTAACAGCCCAGCCTCACACCAGCTTCCCGCTTCCCAGCCACGTGACCTCGGGGCCGTCCTGGCACCTCTCAGGCTTCAGCTTCCCCATGTGTAGGATGGGGCCAGTAGCTAGCACCTGCCGCATTCGAGAATAAAACCCGCTAACCTGTGCAGATTCCAGCCCAGTATGTGACACTAGTCGGCCTCCTCTCAGCGTCTGCTGTATATCTTTTCAGGGTCTCCAGACACACTTCAAAAACATAAAACCTCAAGAGGTGAAAAAGAACAGCCTCGCTGGGTAACCCTTTCCTTGAGAAACACGCTGACTTGCTCCCTTCCTTTTTTTTTCCTCCCCGCCCCTGCCGCCTTTTTTTGTCAGAGGCGGACTTAACATTTATTAAAATTGTGGGGCTCCTCAAGCACTACCTAAAAGCATAATCACAGAAGTTAAAAATGACTTGAGTGCTCCCTCCCCGCCGGCGCCCCCCCTGGAGTGGTTCAAAGCACAGAGCGCAGAGGTAGGAGGCAGGCGACCTGGGTTCAGATCCCCCTTTGCCACTGACTTCCCCGATGCCAGTTTTCTCCTCCGCGCCTTGAGGGTTTTACTCAGACCCGCCTCACCAGTGAGAGCAGTGAGGAGTCTGTGAGTTCAGATGGGAAGGGACTTAGGACGGGCCCCGGCTCCCTGGAGGAAAGCAGGGAGTCCTAGGCTGTCATCCTTACAGTTACTGGCACCGTCAGGCCTCTCCCTGTACCTTCCTGGATCTCCAGCCCGTGCTGTGCCCCCAACATCCCAGGGTGTGCTTGGAGACTCCTGCGGTGCCAGGCTTTGATGCTCCCAAGGCAGGATCTTAGGAAGGTCCTGGAAGGACAGGACTGACAGGGAGGCCCTGGCATGGCCCAGAGCACCAGTAATTAAACAGATGAAAGGTTTTCATAACTCAGCCTGTAAAGCCATCTCTCCGCGTATCGGCTAATGGAGAGCCTGTTCAGTCCTGACCACAAATTGAAATGCAGTATCAAAACGGTCTTTTTGCGGGGGTGCTGCATGGGGTTGGAGAGCTGGCTGGCCCCGCCTCTCACAGGCTCTCCCCTCCCCGCAGGGTGAGGAGGTCCTCCGGCAGCTCCAGGCCCTGGCACCTCAAGGCGTGAAGGTCCGCATCGCCGTGAGCAAGCCCAGTGGGCCCCAGCCGCAGGCCGATCTGCAGACCCTGCTGCAAAGCGGTGAGCCGAGGGGCAGCTGTGGGGGGTGCCGGGCCGGGGGCGGTGCCGGGCCGGGGGCTGTCCCTGCCGGCTCCCGACAGCCTGTCTGTCACAGGTGCCCAGGTCCGCATGGTGGATATGCAGAAGCTGACCCATGGCGTCCTGCACACCAAGTTCTGGGTGGTGGACCAGACCCACTTCTACATCGGCAGCGCCAACATGGACTGGCGCTCCCTGACCCAGGTCTGCCTGCGCCCTGCCAGGCTCCTCCGCGCCCCATAGGACACCCGGCCCCCAAGCACACCCCTCTTCAATCCCAGCATCTTCTCTGTCCAGTCTCTGCAATGGCTTCCTACCTCCTACCAGGCCTCCCTAAGCATCCCCAAATCCAGCCCTCACTGCCTCCCCCTCCCCACCCCCCCAGCCCACGGAAGCCTGGGGTTCGCTCTGATCCCTGATGACACCTGCCAGCCCTTCTGCATTCAAGGCCCTGTCCACCGAATTGCCCTTCATTATTTATTCCCTGAGTGCCTGCTCTAAGCCCAGACCCGTCCCGGGAGATGCTGGGAACATGGTGGTAAGCAAAGGACCTCTGCGAACCGCCAGTCCAGGGCCAAGGCAGGCTGGGCACCAGGCAGTGTGACAGCCCAGAGGGTCAGGGCCAGGATGGGGGACGACCCAGTCTGGAGTCTCAGGGAAGGCCTTCCAAAGGAGGTGACAGCTAATATGATAGCTGAAGGAGCTGCAAGCATTAGCATGAGATGGGAAAGAAGGAACAGCGTAGGCAATGGTCGTTTATTTACTCAGCAAATACCTCCCAAGGCCCTAACCATATCGGCTCTGGGGAGATGCTGAAGATACAGCCATGGCCGAGACATCCCTGGTGGCTCTCCTCTGAGTCCAACATCACTAGAGAGAGAAGTGAGGGAAACCCAAGGGACTGTGAAAGCCCAGAGGGCTCCCTGACATGGTCTGGGCAGTCAAAGGAGGGTTCCTGGAGGAGAAGGCTGTCCGCCGGGATCTACAAATGAGTAGGAGCTTGTTCTGTAGAAGCCAAAGCATGAGCGGAAGTTCAGGAAACCTGGCATTTCGGGATAACCAAATGATTTTTGCCAAAACTTAAGACCGAAAGGTCTTAGCCTTGGGTCAAGTCCATGCTCATCTCGGGACTTCAGTTCCAGTGATGGCGGCGAGGCTGGGGGGGTGGGGGACTGAAGGGCAGAAAGATGGGGAGATTGAGAGGCAAGGGGCAGGATGGAAGGCTGAAGGGCGGGGAGAGGGGGCTGTGGGTGTTCATGTCATCTGTGGATCCCCGGCTGCCACCCTGCCAGGCTCAGCACTGCCCTCCCACAGGTCAAGGAGCTGGGCGTGGTCATGTACAACTGCAGCTGCCTCGCTCGGGACCTGACCAAGATCTTTGAGGCCTATTGGTACCTGGGCCAGGCGGGCAGCTCCATCCCGTCAACCTGGCCCCGGCCCTACGACACTCGCTACAATCAAGAGACACCGATGGAGATCTGTCTCAACGGAACCCCGGCCCTGGCCTACCTGGCGGTGAGTCCTGGGGAAGAGGGGCCCTATCCCTTGCAGTGTCTGTCTGGCCCTGCCCAGTGACAGGGAGGGGGCGTCCTGACCACTCACTCTGGCTCACACTGGTGGGTCTGGGGCCAGGGCCATGTCCCAGCCTCCCTAGGCCTTGATTTCCTCTCAAAAACAGTGTCATAATACGTGCCACCTCTAGGGCTGACGGGGAGTCACCACTGCGTTCATGCCTACAAGCCCCTGGTGCCCCTGTGCTGTCCCGTATATATAACAGCACGCAGCTCTTTGCGTTTAAATCAGTTAAAATTAAATGTGGCCAAAAAATTCTATTCCTTGGTCACATGAGCCACGTTTCAAGCGCTTGGTAGGCACATGCGGCAAACACCTGCCACGCTGAACAGTGCGGATCGAGAACATTGCCATCGCTCTGGAAAGTTCTCTGGGACAGCGCCCACAGTTGCCCGCAGCACATACTGAGCACTGTAGAGGAGGCGCTTCCGTTTTCAGCTGCTGACATTTCTACCAATTGGGGCGGCCCGACTGGGTTCCTTTCAGCCCCCTCCCCCCCGCAAGTCACATGGCCAAGCCCAGAGCCCTGGTGGGAGGGCTGCACGAAGGCAAGAACACGTGATGCACAGCCGTCCTTTGCTCCAGGGGTCTCGCTGGAAGCTTACGGGTTCCCCTATTACCACCTCCCCTTCAGAGCCTGAGTTTTTGCTCATCTGTCACGGGGAGGGAAACAGGTAAAGGGCTTGGTGTGCTATGGCATATAGACGTGCTGTCAAGATGGGCTGTGAGCAAGTCGGGGACCAAAGTGATGAGAGGCCCTTGAACCTGAGCCTGCCATGGCGGGGGGTGGGGGCGGCTGTTAAACCCAGACTCCCAGGCCCCACCGTGGCACCCTGGCTCGGTATGCTGTGTGCAGTGAAGCCCAAGAATTTGCTATTCTTTTTTGTTTTTACTTTATTTTTAACGTTTATTTGTTTTTGAGAGAGAGAGACAGACAGAGCGTGAGTGGGGGAGGGGCAGAGAGAGAGGGAGACACTGAATTTGAAGCAGGCTCTAGGCTCTCAGCACCGAGCCCGACAGAGGGATCGAACCCACAAACCATGAGATCATGACCCGAGCCGAAGTCAGACATTCAACTGACTGAGCCACCCAGGCGCCCCTAGCATAAATTCTGGAACTAAACAGCCTAGGGTCAAATCCTGGCTGTATTTATCAGCTGTGCGGCCTCAGGCAAATCACTTACCCTCTCTGAGCCTCAGTTTCCTCACCTATAAAACAGCCGTAGTAATTATCCCAGCCCTTCCCAAAGGCTGAGAATTCAGCGCAACCCACAAGACCTAGCTTGGGACAGTCTGTCTGTGCATGGGGTCCACTGTGACGGCACCCCTGGCAGGGCGCATCTTGATTGTCCCTTCCCCCCCAGAGTGCGCCCCCACCACTGTGTCCCAGTGGCCGCACCCCAGACCTGAAGGCCCTGCTCAATGTGGTGGACAACGCCCGGAGTTTCATCTACGTTGCAGTCATGAACTACCTGCCCACCATGGAGTTCTCCCACCCACGCAGGTACCACTGCCACGTGGACAGGGCTCGGGACGGGACCACCGTGAGTGGAAGAGGCAGAGGAGACAGGGATGAGGGGTCTGGGTACTCAAGACAGAGGAAGCGGGGGCAGAGGAAAGGGTAACAATCCTGGGGTTGGGAACAGGGCGGTGGACCTGAGGCCTGGGGCAGGGGGTGCGGTGTGGGATTTCCCAAGTTAGGGACCAGGGAATATGGGCTGGAAACAGGATGAGGGGCTTGGGGGCAGGAATGGGAGCCAGAAACGGGATGGGGCACGTGGGATTTAAGGAGGCAGGAGCAGAACTGGGTGCCAGAGAGCTAGGGCGGTCTAGGGACTTGAGGGTGCCCGGAAGCTGGAGCAGGCCCTCTAAGGCTCAGGGCGAGGCCACCGGGAAAGCTGCCCTCTGAATCCCACGCCCCCATCCCCAAGGTTCTGGCCCGCCATTGACGACGGGCTCCGGCGGGCGGCCTATGAGCGGGGCGTCAAGGTGCGGCTGCTCATCAGCTGCTGGGGACACTCTGAGCCATCTATGCGCTCCTTCCTGCTCTCCCTGGCCGCCCTGCGTGACAACCACACCCACTCCGACATCCAGGTGGTAAGCGCCACCCCCACCCCCACCCTAGACCGATCCTTCGGTCCTTGTGCAGGGCAATGCTGAAGACATCAAGGAGCTGTCTTCACCTGTCACCTGACAGGGACGACCCAGAGGGACAGGGCCGTGCCGTGACAGGGAGACTGTAGGCCCAGCCAGGATGACAGGGCACAGGGAGAGGGGCCAGGGCCCAGACGGAGGAGGCCTGCCCAGAGGCATCGTGGCCAGGATGGGGGGCGGGGTTCCCGGGAGGCGTCTGCCCCAGCCTGGGGAGGAGGGGGTCAAGGAGGACTTTTTGGAAAAGAGGACATCTGTGGTGAGACCTAAGGGACGAATAGGAGCCGTTCTAGAAGGATTGGCAAACAAGGCAGCTGGGCCTCCCCTGTAGTCGGTGCTGCTGATAGCCACTCCTCCGAGCCCCATTCCGGCTCCAATAGCCCTACGGGAAACATCCGAGCCCCTCCCGTCCTGCAAACCTGGTTCCACTCCCCACCCCAGACCCTGGGGTGTCCCCAACCCCACCCTGCATCTCACACCCCTTCGCATTCTCCCCTCGCCCTCAGAAACTCTTTGTGGTCCCCGCCGACGAGACCCAGGCCCGGATCCCATACGCCCGCGTCAACCACAATAAGTACATGGTGACCGAACGCGCCACCTACATCGGTGAGTGTCCCGAACTCCGCGAAGGGGACAGAAGGGGAGTCCGGGCGCGGCCGCGGGCTCTGACACTCTCACCCCGCCCGGCAGGAACCTCCAACTGGTCTGGCAGCTACTTCACGGAGACGGCGGGCACCTCGCTGCTGGTGACACAGAATGGGCGTGGTGGCCTGAGAAGCCAGCTGGAGGCCGTTTTCCTAAGGGACTGGGACTCCCCTTACAGCCATGACCTTGACACCTCAGCTGACAGCGTGGGCAATGCCTGTCGCCTGCTGTGAGGCCGTGGTCCCGCAGACAGGCCACAGCCTGCGAGGCCCCCGCGGACCCAGATATCCCGGGTCCCGGCCCCTGTCCCCATGCCCCCGCTTCTGTGTGCCCCGTTGTGGCTCCACCTGCTCTTCCCTGCTCTCCCATCTCTACCTCCACCCCTGCCGGCCTGACGCTGTGGCCCCAGGACCCGGCCCAGCAGGGGGAGGGATCAGCCCCCGAAGAAATGGGGGTGCATGCTGGGCCTGGCCCCCTGGCCCACCCCCCTTTCCAGGGCAAAGAGGGCTCAAGGTTATAATAAGTAAATAAGTTGTCTCTACAGCCTGTGCCTGTCTCAGTGATGTGAAGGGACTGTCGGGGGAGGAGCCGGCTGGCACAGGCATGTCCTGGAGGCGTAGCGTTTGCTGAGCCCTCAAGCACGTCACCCATGTGGTTTGGCGTGGACTGAACCCACGGTGCGCGCCGAGCCCTCCACGTGCAATGCATACGGGCCAGTCTGGTGCTGAGCATGTAGCGTGGGACCAGAAACGTGGACTGGTACGGGCTGACCCCCCACATGGCCAGCAGGGGGTGGCACGTTGCCGCACACTCGGCACGTCGTTCCCAGCCTCTCAGCCAGACGGGCACCCACTGAACCGTCTCCGTGTCCCCGGGGTGGACTCCCACATCTCAACACCGGAGTGGGCACGGAGCGTGAGCTTAGGGCTGCCAAGTGAATGTACGCTCCGCACGACCCCAAGCTTAGTTGAGTGCATGCCAAGCCTGGGCACGCGGCAAGGGCAGGTCAACCAACAGATGAGACCAGGGCATTGGGCAAGCTTTGATGGAACACCGGGGATGATGGGAAGGCCGAGTCCCACGCGCAAGCATGTAGCCCATTTAGGGGATGGGTCAGCAGGCGAGCGGGCCTGTCCCTCCCAGTGCGACGGCCTCCCAGCTCCGGCCGGAGCCCGAGTGCAGCACAGGGTACAGCATCGGGGAGCAGGGCCCTGGGCGCCAACCTGAACCCCACCCTAGCTCCAGGCCAGGCTTCACGCAGGGCTGCTGAACAGTTCTTTATTGAAATGGGCAGAGGCAGCAGGGCCAAGGGCATGCTCAGGGCCAGCAGGGTGTGGCCCCCTTCCTGTGTCCCTTTGGCCCAGGGGGCCACAGGCCAGACCGCAAGGCCCTCCTGCATTCAAGGTGTGTGTGCTGGCATGTACCGGGGGCGAGGGGAATGGGGAATTTCTGGATAACTTTCTGTAAGAATAATTTGTGGGTTCAGGAAACGGCTCTAAGGAGGGGATGCCAGCCCAGCTAGCGCAGCCCCCAGCGATGGGCAGGGACGGCGTCACCATCAATGGTGCCCACCAACGTGCTGCAGAAAGCTGGTGGTCCGGGGCGGACCGTGCGGGTGAACGTGGTGGACTGGGAGCCCCTGCGCCCGCGGGCCCCTGACACCATCCAGAGTCCAGTCCGTCTCACTCAGCCATTCCCCAGGGCAGCTGCTGGGGTCGTAGAGCTCAGGGCCCGGCCTCTGTGGAGGAGAACAAAGGACCATCAGCCGAGAAGCCCCCAGCCCTGGGAACCGGCTGCCTGCCCCTCACGGACTCTCTCCAGTCCTGAATGAACCTTTGTGACTTCCTGAGGGCGATGTTTTCGGTCCTGAACCCTCACTGCAACTTTGGAGGCTTAAATGGTGTGTGCAGAGATCTTAAGGTGTTCTGAGGGAACTTCTTTCGGGGGACGTGAGGCGGTGAACCTCCAGGTTGGGCCTTTATCACTCCCTACAGGTGAATTACCACATTCTTAGTTTTTTTGGGGTTTTTTTTGTTTTTTTTTTTAATGTTTTATTTATTTCTAGGAGAGAGAGAGAGACAGCGTGAGCAGGGGAGGGTCAGAGAGAGAGGGAGTCACAGACTGAAACAGGCTCCAGGCTCTGAGCTGGCAGTCAGCACAGAGCCCGACGCGGGGCTCGAACCCACGAACCGCGAGATCATGACCCAAGCGAAAGTCGGACGCTTAACCGACTAAGCCACCCAGGCGCCCCTGCCACATTCTTAGTTTTTACACAGCCTGGAAGCGGATTAGTATGTGCTGAGCCTTGTCACCTCATAAGAGTAGGTTAGCAGGTACCGAATTTTGTATCCTGAATATGGGTCAGTGTGTGCTGAGCCTTATCACGTGGTAGAGGTGGGCTCCCAGGTGCTGAATGTTGTATCCTGAACACAGGTTAGCATTCGCTGGGCTGTATCAAATCCTAATCATGTCCTGAACATGGGTTCGTGTTTGCTGAACCTTGTCCCGTCCTGAGAATGGACTAGTATGTGTTGAGCTTGGAGCCAGCTGCAGGCAATGCAGATGTGCGGGGAGCAGGGCCTGGCCCACAGAGATAACACCCCTGCTGGAGCTCGGGAGGCCCCCATCCCAGAGCCACCTGCATGCCGCCAGCCCACCTGGCTCACTTACATCAGCATCCATGGTCATATCCTTGATGTCTGGTCCATCCCCGTCACGCTGCGGGATGGTGGGTGGCTCGGCAGAGGCCCCGCGGCACTCTCCCTCTGCCCAGCCACTGCCCTGGCGTGGCCCATCGTCGTCAGGCGAGGCCTGGCTCAGCCGGATGAGGTTGCTGAAGTTGGAGTCGGACTTGGAGCCTGCGGGTGGCTTGCGGGCCTTGTGGCGGCCCGCCAGGCGGCTGCCATAGAAAGCCAGGATGGGCTCGGGGCCCGAGTCGGGCACCCGGCGGCCAGCGGCGGCTGCCTTGAGTGGGGCCAGCATGTCAGGAACCACATCGGCTCGGGCCTCCCCCCACAGCCCACGCCCCACCTCCTGCAGACTCAGGTCATCCAGCTGGTCGATGGCCCTCTGCACGCCGGGTGCCTTCTCCTCGCAGAAGAAGGGCCCGCTGCCCACCACGCTGCCCGTGCCCGCGGCCTCCTCCTTCTCGGCCAGACGGTAGTAGGGGGACCCGTTCTCCACAGCGGCCGCAGCCGGCGTGGGTGTCTTGCCCTCCACCTGCAGAGAGAGGCGGCAGGCGCGCAGCGAGAGCTGGTAGTAGCGGGTGGCCTCGTGGGCGCTGCGCAGCTGCTGCATGGACACGAAGGGGTGGCGCAGGGCGGCGCTGGGGCTGATGCGCTCGTGCGACTCCCACGTCAGCATGCGCTTGATCAGCTCCACCATGCTCTTGAGGTCAGCGTGCTCGGCCAGCGCCTCGCGGTCCAGGAAGGTCAGCCGAGCGGCCGCCCCGCCGCCGTTCACCGTCTCAATCTGGTCCAGTGATTTAAGCATGTACTTGCGGCGCTCCAGGGGACGCACCTGGCGGGGCACGAGACTGACGTTGAATCCGGGCCTTGGGTGCTCCTGAAGTGGGGCCCACGTGTGACCACCCCCGCAGCTCCCAGTCTGCCCTCGAGTCCAGTCCGGAGCCCTCTTGTTGTTATGAAGTCCACGGGCCTGAAGCTAGACTTCCGGTTCTGCCCGCGATCGGACTTGGAGCTCTCTTGCTGCTGGAGGGCCCGCATACCAGACCTCCTCTAGTGTGACCCAGAGCCCTCCTACTGCTGCAGGAAAGGTAGCTGGCTGTGTCCTGGGGTCTCCTGTCATCTAACCCGGAGTCTGAGCCAAGGTTCACTTCTCCCACACACACGTAGTCCTCCCCAGAGCCATGGGTCCAGCCCCTAGTCCTCCACCCCCACGCCTCCCAGTCGTCTGACCTTGCCACACTAGTGTGCTGACCCCTGGCCACGAAACTCAGAGGAGCCGCCACACACGACCAGCGCCACCTTCGGTCTCACCCCCAGCTCTCGTGCTGTGACCCCTCCCACGGCTGACCCTCAAACTTCCGGTCCCCTCTGAGATCTAACCTAGATTTTTTTTTTCTCCGTGTGGCAGCTCCCTCCCCCTCCGCCCCCCCACCCCTGCCTCACCGCCTGCCCTCCCCCCGCCGGCGCCCCTACCTTGGTCTCAGCCAGGTAGTCGGCTGAGGACTTGAGCTGCCAAGCGTTGCTGGCCTCGGGGTGAGGGTTGCGCTTGAAAAAATGGTGGGCCTTGCGGGCAGCGTGCAGCAGGTGGGGCTTGGGCAAGCCCTGGGTCTCGCAGATGTAGCGCACCTGGTCGTACTCGTTGTTGCCCGGGTAGAGGGGCCAGCCCAGGTGCAGCTCGGCCATGACACAGCCCAGGGACCACACGTCCACCTTCTCGCAGAAGGGCAGTCCCAGTAGAATCTCGGGGGCCCGGTAGAAGCGCGACTGGATGTAAGGCTCTTTCACGTAGCGCACCTCGCTGAAAATGCTGGCCGAGCCGAAGTCGATCACCTGCATCGGGGGGGAGGCAGGCGGGTGGGCAGGGCAAGGGACAGGGGCGGCCGACCGAGGCCTCCCCGGTGTCTCTCGCCAGTGTCTTTCTGCGTCTGCCATCTGACCGTCGCTGTGTCTGGGAGCCTTTATCTCTCAGTTATGCCCCTGTCTCTGCCAGTCTGCATCTCTGGTTTGGGTGTTTGTCCCTCTGTTTGTTTCTTTCCTCTAGAACTTATGCCTGTGAGGGTGAGGATCCCTCCCTTTGTCCTTCGGTCCACACCTTGTCCATCAGCAAATCTTGTTGGCTCCGTCTTCTGGATGGACCCGGAATCTCTCCGCTCTGCAGCCCCACCTCCTCTCCCCGCCCCCACCCCATCCTGTCTGCAGTCATCTCCCACTGAGACCTATGTGGGGGCCTCCTTGAGGGTCTCCTCCTTCAGCGCCCCAGTCTCCTCATCGTACGCACCCTGAGCCATCCTGTGAAGACCTGAGTCAGAGTACATCTTCCCCCTGCTCAGAAAACCTCTGTGTCTTTATCACATCCTGTGATGGAAGCCCATGACCTCGCTGTGGCCCCCAAGGCTTGAGCAATCTGCCCCATCACCTCTCTGCCCTCACCTCCCCCGCCCACCCCACCCCCGCTCTCTCCCTCTCACGGGCCTCTCACTGTCCCTTGAATAACCCAGATGCATTGAATAAGCTCAGGGACTTTGCACTGGCTGATCCCTCTGCCTGGAATGCTCTTCCCCAGATGTCCACACACAGTTCCCTCATCTCAGTCAGATGTTACCTCTTCAGCATGACCTCCTGTGAAAAGCCTCACCATTCCCCTCCCCCTTCCCAGCACTCTGCTTTTCTCCAGAGCTCCGAACACCACTTCACACATCATATATTTTGCCTTTCAGTTGAGTTCATTGTCTCTCTACCCAGCTACGGTGAGTCCCATCAGGGCAGGGGTTCTGTCTATTTCATTGCTGGCTCCCTAGATGCCTAGAGCAGTGCCCAGCACACAGTTAGGGGCTCAGTCAAGAGTGAGGGAGTGAATGAATGAGGGGCGCCTGGGTGGCTCAGTCAGTTAAGCATCCGACTTGGGCTCAGGTCATGATCTCACGGTCTGTGGGTTCGAGCCCCACATCGGGCTCTGTGCTGACAGCTTGGAGCCTGGAGCCTGCTTCGGATTCTATGCCTGTCTCTCTGCCCTTGCTCACGCGGTGTCTCTCTCTTCTTCAAAAACAAACATTTAAAAAAATGTAAAAAAAGAATGAGTGAGTGATTGAATGAATGAATGGGCTTTATGTCCCTGCCATTCTTTCTTTCGGGCCCTTGTTTGTAACTCTCTTAGTTTTTTGTGGTTTTTTTGCCTCTTCATTGTTTGGCTCTTCATTGTGCCTCTCATCTCTCGGTGTCTCTCTCCGTCTCCATCTCTGTGTCACTGCTAGGAAGACACCTCCCTGAAGCCCCGACCCTCTTCCCGTCTTCACCATCGGGCAGCGTGAAGGGCCCTCGCAAGCCCTCCAAACACAACAGGGGCTTGATGAGCGCCTGCCGAACCAGCACTGTGAATGGCTGAAAGTCTGTCTCTCCCAACGCCGTGAGCCATGTGCGCTCCGAATCTCCAAGACTCTATCTTGGTCCCTGCCTCAGTTTCCCTCTCTGAGTTTCTCTGCTTGTCATTCAGCCATCCCTCACCTTCTATTTGCAGGAGGTGGTATCATGAAATGGTTCTTAATCCTGACTCTAAATACAGACTGCTGAGGCCTGAATCTCAGAGAGCTTACAGGACCCTGGGCACTCAGTGTCCGTCCGTCCATCCATCCATCCATCCATCCCACAAACACGAGAGGGGTGCCAGCACTGGCCAGGTGTTGTGGATCTGTCCCGTTCGTCTCCTGCGGTGTTTGTGGGCGTCTCTCTTTCCTTGGGTCTCTGTCCTTCCATCTCTTAGGGCAAAATGATCTGCCTTTTCATGACTCTGTATCTCCCTGTGACTCTGACATTCACTTAGCATTGTCTCTGCCACAGCCCTGTGCTGGGAGATGCTGACGGCTTCTTTCATGGTGCTTCTAGCTCAGACCTGTCATCAGACAGTGACAAACCCAGAAGTGGACAGAGAGGCCGGGCGGAGGGATCAGGGCTGGACGGGGGAGATGCAGGCAGCGGGGCCAGGAATGGGATGGAGGAGACCAGAGGCTTGTGACCTGCATCGGAGGTGCCTCTGTGTGCCCAGTACGGGATCATGTCCAGAGCAGGAGCTCAGTGAATGCTTGTTAATGAACAAACCGTCTGTGGTGAAGAACGGCACTGCTGTCCATACAGTCGCCTGGACCATCAGGCTTCCACCCCACTCCGGTCCTGTCTTATACTTCACACAGATTAGTCTGCAAATCAGTCAGTGCTCCACGCCTACCCTAGAACGCACCCACCATGTCCCTTCCCTGCCACCCCGACCCCGTCCCAGCCACCCACGCCTCCCACCTGGAGCAGAGCAGGGCCCTCCCTCACTGCCTTCCTGTCCCTGCCCCTCACAGTCCTCAAGCAGCCAGAGGGACGCTGTGAACACCTGAGCCAGCTCTCAGCTCCTCTCTGTTCGGAAGCCTCCCCCTGTGGCCCCATCGGACAGAGAAGAAAACCAGTCTTCACTGTGGCCCACAAGGCCCTGTATGACTTTGGCCCCATCACCTCCTTGATCCCCATACCTCCCTCTTCTCACCCTGCTTCAGCCACTCTGGGCTCTGGGGTGCTGCTCAAACATATAAATTCAGACCGCTCCTACCTCAGGGCCTTTGCACTAGTTGTTCCTCCCACCCAGATGCTTCCCCCCACATGTCTACATGGCTGCCTCCCTCCTTTGGGACTTTCCTCAAGTGTCACCTTCCCAGTGAGGCCTTGTCTACAGTTTCATCCAGCATCACCACCGCCACCACCAGTCAACACCCCACACCCTCCTCCCTGCTTTATCTTTTCTTCTTCTCACTCATATACCATATCTGACTCATTTGTCTTCGTGACTCCGTTTCCCCCATCAGAATGTCAGCCCCACAAAGACAGGACTGGGCCAGAGGACGTGAGCTAGGGACTGGACAAGGACGAGAGGTGTCAGGTCTGTGATAGACAGGATGTCAGAATCGGGATAGGGAGATAGGGAGGATTTTAGGACCAGGAGGTGGGTACAGGCATCAAGGGCAGGTTAGGGCAGGGGAGACTTCTGGGGGGGAGGGAGGGGGAGGGGAGACAAGGGAGCCCCTGGCGACCGGAGGATGTCCAGGGCTGGGGGAAGACGGGAACGAGGGCCACCGCCATCCCAGGGCTGCCCCACTCACCTTGACCCTAAAGGGGCAGCGGGTCTGGTCCACCAGCATGATGTTCTCGGGCTTGAGATCGGCATGGATGATCGCCAGCTCCTTGAGCCGGGCCAGGGCCCTGAGCACCTGCAGGGTGACCGTGCGGATGTGGCGGGCAGGGAGGGGTGCGAAGTTGTTCTCCTTCTGGAACTCAAAAAGGTTTTGCTCCAGCAGCTCGAAGACCAGGTAGAACTTGAGGGCGTCGTGGAAGAACTCGAGGAAGCGGATGACGTGGGCCTCCTCGGGGTCCAGGCCCCTCATGCAGCGCAGGAGCTTAAGCTCGTTCTTGATGATGCGGTTGCGGTAGGCGTCGTTCTTGAGGATCTTGATGGCCACCATCTCACCCGTGCTTCGCCGCCAGCCCTTGGCCACCTCCCCGAAGGTGCCCTTGCCCAGCACCTCGATGATGTCATAGCAGTCAGTCTCCGACTGGATGGTGGCCATGGTGCCCCTGCCACCAGACACCCCGCTGCTGCCGCCCCTGCCCCACAGGCTTTGTCTTTGAAGCCTTCTGCCCCGATGACGGCTCAGAGGCCCCCCCAGTGGGGGAAGGAGGACTGTACTCGTGCCTCCCGCTTCGAGGGTCGCCCCCACCTCCCTGGCAACCCCCAGCCCCCAGGGCCACACTGCCAGTCTGCCAAGGGCCACACCCCTCCCCCAAATCCCTCCTGGTTTGGGACGAGGGGCCCCAGGCCGCCCCCCTGAATGGGTTCTAGCGTTGCTGAGTGGCTCTGGTTCTGTTGTCGGAGACCTGAGCCTCAGGCTGGAATGGGGGGTGGGGTGGCAGGTCGAGCCCCCTCCCCCACCCAGGGGTGGAACCCTGGAGGGGCTGGACAGGTGAAGGGTTGACTGAGAAGGAAGTCTGATCCTGGACTTCTAGGCCAGAGGGCTGGGAGATTCCTCAACAGAGGTGAAGGGCTGGGGAGATGTGTGTGTGTGTGTGTGTGTGTGTGTGTGTGTGTGTGTGTGTGTGTGTGTGCCTGTGTTCAGCAGACACCCACCCCTGCCTGTGGTTGCCACAGGGGAGGTGTCACTGAAGCAGGGCCAGGTGGTAAAAGGTCTCCAATGCCAGGCTAAGGAATTTGGACACATTTATCTGAGGGTACTGGGGAGCCACAGAAAGACTGTGAGCAGGGGAGGACAGCATCAGATTGAAGCATCAGAAAGCTGCTGTGTGAAGGAGAGTGGAGGGGATGAAAGTGGAGGCCCGAGCCTGGAATAGAGCCCAGGTGAGAGAGGGCTGGGGTGAAGGGGAGGAGGCTGGTATATGACACAGAAGGCCAAGCTGTGGGACTGACAGCTTGTGGGGGAAAGAAGGAACCATCCAGAACAAGGTCCAGGGCTCAAGGATGGTCCCTGAGATTGGGATATGGATAAGGAGCACTTTAGGGGAGAAGATGTTGGTGTCAGATTAGAAGCTTGGACACTGAGGGGCGCCTGGGTGGTTCAGTCAACTGAGCATCCGACTTCAACTCAGGTCATGATCTTGCAGTTCATGGGTTCGAGCCCTATGTCGGGCTCCGTGCTGCCAGCTCAGAGCCTGGAGCCTGCTTCAGATTCTGTGTCTCCCTCTCTCTCTGCCCCTCCCCTGCTCACACTCTGTCTCTCTGTCTCAAAAATATATAAACATTTTTTAAAATTAAATAAAAAAGAAGCTTGGGCACTGAGATATATAGACATGTCTTGAGTGCTTTAGAAGCCTTATCTGATCCTTATAACATGTTTTATTATTATTTTTTTTAATCTTATTTATCTTTGAGAGAGAGGGGGAGAGACAGAGCACAAGCAGGGGAAGGGCATAGAGAGAAGGAGACAGAATCTGAAGCAGGCTCCAAGCTCTGTGCTGTCTGCACAGAGCCCGAGGTGGGGCTCAAACCCATTAACTGCAAGATCATGATCTGAGCCAAAGTCAGACGCTTAACGGGCTGAGCCACCCATGACATACATTGTAATAGTTCTATTTTACGAAAGAGAAAATCAAGTTGACAAAATGCCTACAGTCACCCAGCTGGGTCCCAGAGACAGGCTTAGCCTCAAGCAGTCTGGTTCTAGAGGCAAACTCTGAACACTACCCGACACATGCTCCCAGTGCCCGGGAGACGTCGTTCAGGGGTGGTGTACAGAGGCCACTGGATTCCCGTGTGGACCACAGGGAGGGTGACATGGCCTGGGGAGGGTGTTTTAAAGGTGTTTAAAACTGGGGAGCCCAGGGGCGCCTGGGTGGCTTAGTCGGTTAAGCGTCCGACTTTCGCTTGGGTCATGACCTCACGGTTCATGGGTTCGAGCCCCGTGTCGGGCTCTGTGCTGACTGCCAGCTCAGAGCCTGGAACCTGTTTCAGTCTGTGACTCCCTCTCTCTCTGACCCTTCCCTGTTCACGCTGTCTCTCTCTCCTAGAAAAAAAAAAAAAAAACTGGGGAGCCCAGTGTTAAAGAAGGGGGCTGGATGACGGCCTGGGAGGAGTCCTGAGTGCCCCAGGGGCATGAGGAGGGAGAGGGAGTGGGGAAGAGAGAAGAGAGAGTGTTCAGGAAGGAGGAAGGGACCCTGAGGAGTCAGGACGAGGGAAGCAGAGGAAGCCCTCTGCATGGTCACAGAGAGGTCACTATGGACCCTCACAGGACAGCCGTGGTGGGAGGGGAAACCCCCAAAATGCCGGGGGGCTAAGCAAAGGGAGCACACTGTGAATGTAAATTCCTGCCATGTTTGGTAGGAATGAAGAGAAAGTACACAACCAAGGAGGGACCTGAGCGAGACTTTTTTTAAAAATATTTTTAATGTTTTATTTATTTCTGAGAGAGAGAGAGAGAGAGAGACGGCGTGAGCAGAGGAGGGTCAGAGAGAGAGGGAGACACAGAATCTGAAACAGGCTCCAGGCTCTGAGCTGGCAGTCAGCACAGAGCCCGATGCAAGGCTCAAACCCACGAACCGTGAGATCATGACCTGAGCCAAAGTCGGCCACCCACCCAACTGACTGAGCCACCCAGGCGCCCCGAGGGAGCCCAGTTTTAAAGGAGAAGGGGGCTGGGGTAAATCAGGGGTCTGTGACAACTCGAGGGCATAGCCAGATGTGATGAGAGTGGAGGGGCTGATATGGGGGCTTCGGGGGGACATCTCCGACTAGATGGAGTGTCTTCTTGGTCTGGTATCGGGCATTGCAGAGAGAAATGTGGAGGAACCTGGAGGCCCTGGTGGGGGCTTAGATCCTGAGTGGGGACCGGTCCCCGGGAGCCAAAGCCCAGCCCTGATAGGAGCTGAGGACCCTGGGACCTAGTCCTAAGAGGCAGCCAGGTATCTGGGGTGGAGTCTCTGAGCCCAGGAGCCGGGAGAGGGGACCAGGAGGGGCCTTCCTGGGGGGGGGGGGGCCAAGGGTGGCCGGGACAGTCAAACCAGCCAGACAGGAAAGGATTGCCAGGACGTGGAGCTACTCCTGTGGGTGTGAAGGTGGCCAGCAGAGGGCAGATGGGTAGCGATCCTGCTCTCTTAGGGCGCCCCCAGGGACGTCCTGGTGGGCGGGGTTCCCCCAGAACCGGCAGAGTCCCCAGCAGAGGGGGCTTGCTCAGAGGTCCCTGGGAATTCTGAATGGCCCCTTCCCACCCCGCCCCCTACACGACTTCCCTGACCCTCTCCAGACCAGGGGTGGCCTGTGTGTCCCCCAAACGCAGGCTCTCCTCAGGCCAGGCTCAAGCCCCCTTCCTTCCTCCTCGGGGACCTCTTTTCCTGCACCCCCTCCACCCTCTCCTGCTCCCCGCCCCCTCGCCCCCTCCCCACCCCCACACATAGAGGAAACAGAACACAAGGCTACCTCTGGATTATTTTATTCACATGGCTTGGCAAGATACAGGCAGTCCTGCCTCCCCGGCCTCTTCCCGGTCAGGTCAGTCCCCACCTCCCGGCCCTCTGGGGGTTAGTGCTAGTTATGTCACACAGAAAACAAGGACTAGACGGGGTTGGGAAGATGGGAGGGGACTCTCCCTCAGCCCCGGGGGGGGGGGTGCTCAGATGACAGCAGCCTGAGCCCCCTCCAACCGGGCAGAGCCTGGAGCCCCCGTCTCCGAAAACCCCACACTGGGCAGCCGCACCCGGAATCCACCCTCTTCCTGGTCCCCTCTCCCACTCCGGGCCTTGGGGCTTAGGGACACCCGGGGGAAGCGGAACTTGGGTGACTTCTCCCCACCGGGGGACTTGGGGGCTGCATCGCCCTCCTGTCCCCGAGAGGCCTTGGAAGGGGCGGCCAGGCCCACGCGAGGCAGGCGGACTCGGACTCTGCCTCGGCGCCCGGGGGCCCCCTCCCCGCCACCCTCCTCCTCCTCGTCCTCCGGGCTGGGGGAGCCTTCCCCAGGCACAGCCTCGCTCTGGCTGAAGCCCACTCGGGGCAGCCTGAGTTTGGGGCTCTTGGTCTTTTCACCTTCTTCCACGCCCTCCTTGGCCCGAACCAGGCCGAAGCGGGGCAACCGCACCTTCAGCTTGTGTCCAGCATCCTCTTCGCCCTCTGCCACCTGGTACTCGGCGTGGCTGCTCACAGCAGGTGGCGACAGCTCCACATCGGGCAGCGAGAGGCGGAAGGTGCGCTCGGCCCCTGGGGGCCCCTCTTCCCCGGCTTCGGCCCTGGCCCCCAGGGTGGGCATCTTCAGCCTCAAGCCACCCTCGCCCGTGGCTGCCTCAGCCACCTGCGCCTCTCGGCTCAGCCCCACGTCCAGCTCGAGCTGGGGCACCGTCACAGCGGGCATCTTGAAGACGCCCTCACCGACCAGCAGCTCACCACCCGCCACCTGGGCTCCAGCGCCAGGCAGAGACAAGGTCACCTGAGGCACCTGGACCCTGTAGCCTCCTGTGCCCTCTGCCAAAGGGGCTGCACCCTTGACCTGCTGCCCGGGGGTGGCGCCCAGGCCAGCCTCCCCGAAGCTGGGCAGCTCTACCTGGGGCAAGGAGATGCCCAGGGGCATCCTCAGCGCTGCCTCTTGTCCCTCGGTGGCTGCCTGCCTGGCCGTGGACCCTTGCAGGCCCGAGAGCCGAACTCCACTGACGGCTGCCGCCCCCTCAGCGCCCCCATCCTCCTGGGCCCCCAGGGTGACCAGCTCCACGTCGGGGATCTTAAGCTGGCCAGCCACGGACTCTGGCTTTTCCCCTGGGCTGCCACGCCCGCCCTGGATCTCGGCCTCCTTTCCTCGAGCCAGCCCGAAGGACGGCATCTTGAGCTTGGGCACCTTCACCTTCCCATCCCAACCCCAGCCCTTGCCCTCCAACTCGGCCACCCCCGACGCCGGTTCTCCCGCCTCCGTGTCCCGGCCTTTGGCCCCAAACTTGGGCAGGGCAAACCTGGGCCCCTTGAGCTTGACGTCAGCCCCGGCCACATCCACCTTGGCCGTGGGCAGATGGGCATCCAGGCTGAGCTGCGGGATGGACAGATCGAGGGCGGGCAGTAGCCCTGCCTCCCCTGCCCCTTTAGCCTCGGCCTCAGTCCCCGCTCGGGCCTTGGGGAGCGAGATGGCGAACTTGGACACCTTCAGCTTGGCGGCTCGCCCAGCCCCCTCAGCCTCCGCCTTGGCCACTTTGGGCCCTGAGAGTCCAAACTTGGGCAAGGAGAACTTAGAGGAGGGCTTGCCTTTCATCTCCATCGCCTCCAGCTGCCCTTCCTCCACTTCCACCGTGGGCAGCTGTGGGGTGACGATTTCCACGGATGGCAGCCGGAAGGCCACTTCCCCGACCCCTGGCACTATGCGAGGGCCCTCTGCCCGCTCCACCTTGCCCACTTCAGCTGCTGGGACCTGCCCCTCCAGGCTGAGGGCCCGTGGCAGGTCTAGCTCCACTGAGGGCAGGGAGAGAGAGAGGACACCCACCCGAGCCTCGGTGCCCGCCTCCGGCTGCAGACAGGGGAGCGTCACCAGCTTCCCGGGGACCTCAGCCCCTGGCTCGCCCGGCTTGCCTCGTGGTGGGGACTCTGCCCTCCCCAGCTTGGGCATGGTCATCTTGGGCATTTTGAGGCCAAATTCCACCCCCTCTGCCTGCTCGGCTTTTAACCGCAGCTCCGGAGCCTTGGGCAGCTTCACCTCGGGTGTCTTTGGAAGCTGCACATCTGGGACCTTCGGAACCTGCACTTCCGGCAGCCTCATCTCCGACACCTTCGGCAGCTGCACCTCTGGCAGGTGGACATCAGGTACAACCATCTCAGGCACCTTGGGGAGTTTTATCTCAGGGAGTTTCATCTCAGGCAGTTTCATGTCCGGCACTTTCATCTCTGAGACCTTGGGCAGCTGCACCTCGGGGAGGCGCACCTCGGGCACGGCCATCTCGGGCACCTTCGGGAGCTTCATCTCAGGGAGCTTCATCTCGGGGACCGTCGGCAGCTGCACTTCCGGGAGGCGCACCTCGGGCACGGCCATCTCGGGCACCTTCGGGAGCTTCATCTCAGGGAGCTTCATCTCGGGGACCGTCGGCAGCTGCACTTCCGGGAGGCGCACCTCGGGCACGGCCATCTCGGGCACCTTCGGGAGCTTCATCTCAGGGAGCTTCATCTCGGGGACCGTCGGCAGCTGCACTTCTGGGAGGCGCACCTCGGGCACGGCCATCTCGGGCACCTTCGGGAGCTTCATCTCAGGGAGCTTCATCTCGGGGACCGTCGGCAGCTGCACTTCCGGGAGGCGCACCTCGGGCACGGCCATCTCGGGCACCTTCGGGAGCTTCATCTCTGACACTTTTGGGAGCTCCACCTCGGGGAGCTGCACGGCTGGAAGGGCTGCCTCGGGCACCTTCGGGAGCTTGACCTCAGGAGCCTTGGGGAGCTTCACCTCCGGCCCCTTGGGCATCTTGACCTCAGGGGCCGAGACCCCAATGCCAAAGGAAGGCATCTTGATGGCGGGCAGCTTGAGCTTGCTCTCGACAGCAGCCTCGGCGGCAGCGGGTCGGGGCTCTAGGAGAGAGAGCCCAAAGGTGGGCATTCGAAGTCTGGGCCCCTTCGCCCTGGCCTCGGGGCTGACCTTGGCCACCTTGGCCTCAGCAACTTCCTTTGCACGAGCCCCGAAGCGGGGGAAACTGAGGCGGGGCATCTTCAGGGCCACCTCAGGTGCCTCTCCTCGGACCTCCACCTCCGCACCCGGCAAGGCCAGGTCCACCCCTACGGTGGGCGCTGCCACGTCCAGGGTGGGCACCATCACCGCTGCAGCCCCTTCCCGGGTCTCCAGACAGGGCAGGGCGGGCAGAGCGGGGAGCGAGGGCAAGGCGGGCAGCTCCACCTGAGGGACCTGGATCCCCCGCGCTGCGGGCTCCACAGCAGGTGCGGCTGGGGCTCCTAGTCCAAGGCTCGGCAGGTGGCGGACCACCTCTCCCAGCCCCTTGGGGGCTGAGACCTGGGGGACACCCACCTCGGCGCCTGGCAGCCGGGGCCCAACCAGCTCCACCTGGGGCGCTGTGAAGCGGGCTCCTGCCGCCGTCTCAGCCTCCACTTTGGGCTTCCTCGGGGGAGGAGCGGCGGCCGCCAGCCGGGCTACCTGGGCTTCTTCCGCCACTTCCCGGACGCGCAGCCTAGGCAGCTGGAGGCGCCGGCGGGTGGGGGCAGCTGGGACGGGACCCTCGACAGCCTCGGCTTTGAGGCCCCGACGTAGACGGGAGAACTTGGGAAAGGAGAATTCGACGTCAACAGGGGCCAGGTCTGCAGGGGCCCCCAGGGCCCCGGGTACCACCATCTTCTTCTTCTTCACAGGGGACAGACTCTGGATGTTCTGGGGAGAGAGGAAAGATGCGGGAGGCGGTGGGACAGTGGGAGGCTCGGGGTAGGCAGGGGGATCCCCAGCTGGTATTGCACCAGGCTGGGAATGTGTTGGACAAAGCACCTTGTCCCCAGATCGCCATCCCCACTTCCTTCCTGTCATTTCACCTTGACTGCCTCCCTAAGGCAAAGACTTTCATTGAGCATCTGACAATGAGTCAACAGGAGTGTAGGACCTGGGACCAAAGACTTCTAGGTGCTCCTCCAGGATTCTCCCCAATTCCCTCATTCTAGAGATGGGGAAACTGAGGCCCAGAAAGGGAAAGAAACTTGTCCAGGGTCACTCAGCAGTAAGTGAGCAGCCCTCAGGCTTGAACCTGCCCTCCCTGATTTGGAGTCCCTCCCCCACCCCGCCCCTGCTCAGGACCTAGAGCTGCTGCCTCTCCAAAGTGGGTGAAGGCCTTGGCCTGAGATGGGTAGGTCCTCCTCCCCAGGGAGTAGTTTAGGGGTGGAGAACAGGAGGCAGAGGGTGGGATTAGAGTTGGGTTAGTGACAAGACAGAGGGCAAGGCCGGCCCATGGTGTGGGGGAGTGGGGCTCACGGCGCAGAGACTGGATCGCTGGGGCAGTCCAGAGCTGGGACCGGGCTAAGCACGCGTACCAGCTTGGCCACCTTGGCCCGTGGGCCCTTGATCTCGTAGCCAGCCACGGTCCCAGGCCGCAGCGCCAGGTCCCCGGTGGGCACAGTGCGCTTCAGGCAGAAGGAGACCTTGTAAGGCTCGGCACATTGCAGCAGGCGGAGCGCGTCCTCGTACTTGAAGTTCTCGAAGAACACACGGGCGCTCAGCAGCTGGTCCCCTGCAGGTGAGGCGGATATGGGCGGGGCGTGGGCATTCTCTAGGCTCCATCCAGGCCCGGCCCCACCCACTTCCCTGGAGCTAGCTCAGAGGCCCAGCCCAAGACTCTGGCCCTCCCTATCCTGCCCCCTCCCAGCACAGAGAAGCAAAATTCCTCCCAGTTTGAGGTCCAGATACTCAAGCGTGAAGCCCCGCCCCATGGCCTTAGTTCCACCTCCCCAGCAAATCCACGCCCATTCGAGCCACGCCCATTGCCTGTCCACTTCCCTCTCCCATTCTCATGTTTTAGACACTTGACTTCGTTTCCTTTACTGAGAGAAAAGAATCAGAAAAGAACTTCTAGAAACTCCCACCCCCTCCCTCATTCCCACCCCCTCTCCCCACTGCGCTCCCGCACCTGCTCCTGTGGTAATTTACTCCACCAGTTCCTAAGGATGAACTGTCCTCACCCCTCCCTCAGGTCAATCTTTCTGCCACCTTCTCAGGGACATCCTCAAGCAATTCTCCCCTCTCTCCCCACATCAGTTTGTCCTCCTCTTCTATGTTATTCCCATCAGCATATAACATGGCATTACTTATCCCATATGAAAAGTTGTCTTGACCTCACTCCCGGATCTCCTGTTCCACATATCTGTTCACCTTAATGGCAAATGCATTGAATTGTCCAGCTGCATGTGGACAACTGCATGTTTCCACATCTCCAATCACACTTCTGACAGCCCCTCCCGGAACCTTGAGCTGCTCCTCTCAAGGTCCCATACCTCTGTGGAGCTAAGCCCAATGGGCAAGTCCCAGACTTCATCTGAGTGGACTTCACAACCTTTGACCTAACGACTCTCTCCCCTTCATCCACTTGTTTGGTTTGGCCTCTGGGATGCCACACACCCTCTAGAACCTTCCTGGAGATTCCTTCTCAGCCTTCTGGGAAACTACCTTCCCATCTCCTGGATCTCTTAAAGACACACTGTGCCAGAGCTCAGGACTTGGACCTCTTTACCTGCTACATCCACCTCTTTAGGAAGCTCGTCCAGAGTCAGGAGTTTGAAGAACAGAAATGGGCTGACAATTCCCAAGTGTATCTCTCCAGCCAGCACTCTCCCCTCCCTCCTGGACTCATATATCCATTTACCCCTCCATATCTTCATTTTGGAGTCTAATAGACACCCCTCACGTGACAGATCCAAACTGTCAATGTGGTCTTACCTCAAACAAGTTCCAGCCTTAGAATGCCCCATCTGTGGAACTACCAACTCCGTCCTCAGGTCAAGAATCCCTGGACACATCCTTGAACCCTCTCTTTTCATCAAACCCCATATCCAGTCCTGAAGGCTCCTCTCCTTTAAAATACATCCAGAATCCAAACCTTTCTCTTCAACTCCATTAACACTGTTTTGAGCATCACCATCTCTTCTTACCTGGATAATCAGAGTAGCCTCTTTATTTCATTTCATTTTAGTGAATCTCTGCACCCAACGTGGGGCTCAAACTCACGACCTTGAGGTCAAGAGTCACATGTTCTTCTTCTTTTTTTTTTTTAAATTGTTTTTAATGTTTTATTTATTTCCAGGAGAGAGAGACAGCGTGAGCAGGGGAGAGTCAGAGAGAGAGGAGTCACAGACTGAAATAGGCTCCAGGCTCTGAGCTGGCAGTCAGCACAGAGCCCGATGCGGGGCCCGAACCCACGAACCGCGAGATCATGACCTAAGCAAAAGTCGGACGCTTAACCGACTAAGCCACCCAGGCGCCCCGAGAGTCACATGTTCTACCAACTGAGCCAGCAGGTGCCCCAGAGTAGCCTCTTTGTTGGTCTCCCCGCTCCCCACCCTGCTTCCTTCAGCCTACTGCTAATACAGGATGCTATTCGAAACAGCCAATTCATGTTCCTCCTCCACGTAAAAGCCCAAATCCATGGTCTATAAAGCCCTCTAAAAACTGCACTTTCCTTACCTCTCTGGCCTTCTCTCTTACTCTCCTCTTCTCTAACTCTATTCCATCCACACTGGCTTCCTTGCTTTTCCTCCATCAAGTTAGGCACACCCCAACCTTGGGGTGTTTGCACTGGCCGTTCTCTCCGAATGTTATGTTCCTCCAAATGGCCACATAGCTCACTCCCTGTCCTCCACCAGATCTTTCCTCCCTTCCTGGCTCATCCTCCTTAAAATTACAACTGTTCTGCAGTGCCTGGGTGGTTCAGTCAGTTGAGCATCCATTGCTTGACTTTGGCTCAGATCATGATCCCAGGGTCTTGGGATCAAGCCCCGCATCAGGGTCTGTGCTGAGTGCAGAGCCTGCTTAAGATTCTCTCTGTCTCTCTGTCTCTCTCTCTTTCTCCCCCTCTCTCCCTCTGCCCCTCTCCCCAGCTGGCTCACTCGCTCTCTAAAAAAAGAGAAAAGGAAAAAATATAACTGTCCTCCTGGCTCCCATAGCACATATTGCCTTCTAACTTACTATGTATTTTACAGATTTTGCTCAAATAGGTCTCTCCCTACTAGAAGGTAAGCTCCATAAGTGCAGAGACTGTTGTCTATTTTGTTCACTGCAGTAGCCCGAGCACCTAGAATAATATCTGTAAATAGCAGGCACTTAGTAAATAGTTGTTGCATGAATAAACCACAGCGGCCTCATCTATGTCACCTAAAACATCCCTAAGAACCCCTCCACACCCCCTCCAAGTTGTTAACTCCACCTCTTTTCTCCAGTCCCAACAACAAAAATAACTAGTGCTTACATCGTGCTTACTATGTGCCACTTAGCTATGCACCGTTTTCAAATACTGACTCATTTGATCCGTGTAATAACCCTATGAGGTGAGTACTAGAATCATTCCCATTTTCGAGGTGAAAAAACCAAAACACAGAAATTCACAAGCTACTAAACTGCAGATCGGAGAGTCAAACCGACCTAATGAAGCTCCAAAGCCGGCTCTGGGCCACTGCGTCTCCACGAAAAGCCCCGCCCCAAACCTTCCTCCCCGCCTCCTCGCCGCCAGCCACGCCCCGGACCCAGGGCCCACTCCTAACCCCGCCCCCTCCTAGAGGCCCCGCCCCATTCTCCAGCCACGCCCACCTTCTTGCAAGCTGAGGCTCCTAGCAGCGGGCGAATCTTCCCGAAGCTCGCGGACAAAGATTCCCTCCTTGCCGCCACCTGCTACGTTGATGCCGCTGACCCCGGTCTGCGCCTCCGTCTCCACGATGATCTCCACCAACTCCGCCCGCCTCAGCTCCTGAGGTGGGCGACGAGGCACCGCATGGGGCGCTAGGTCCGGACTTCGCCCGGAACCTGCCATCGCGCTTAAAAGCGGCCCTTAAACGGGTCCTCGAGTTACAAGCCCCTGGGCACGGCTCACGCCGGCCGTGCGAGCCCACCCACTCCGGCATCTTCCCTTTAAGGAAGCGCGAGGGCCTCCTGATCTCTCGGACCCGCCGCAAGGCTCCACGGTTCCGTCCACTCTAGCCGGGAGGAGCCCTGGGGCCGCTGTCCAAGGGGGCGGGGCGAGGGGCGGGGTTGCAGAGGAAGGGCGGTGTGGGGAGGCCAGAGGAAACCTGAGAAGTGGGTGAGAGGCGAGCCTGATAGGGAGGGGCTGTGCCCTCGTGGGGCGGGGGCAGTTCGGGGGCGGGGCTAGGGGGTTGGCGCTTGGTCGGACCTCACGCGCGCGCGGACGGAGCTCAGGTCACAGAGGAGGGGCCAAAAATCTGAGAAGGGTGTGGCTAGAGAGTAATACTTGGAAGTAAGGCGGCGACCCATAGTCTAAGGGTGGGATTGAGGTATGGGAAGGGGCTTTAATAACAGCAGAACAAGGGGTGGGGTGAGGATGGGATTCTGGGGAAAGGGCTGGACCCCTAAGTGGTGCAGGACGGAGCGGTGAGGGTGGAACTGGGCTCTTGGAGGCTTGAATGTGTGTGACTGTTCCCTATTGTGGACTCAGTGACCCCAAGACCTGCATAACGCCTTTGGGAGGGAGACTCCAGTGATGGGTGGGGGTGCGTGGAGAATGAGCAGTGGACCAGCAGACGTGGCATTCCTGGTATTCACTGTAAATGGTGTTAACCTGGCTCCGGCCCAGCGGCGCACTCGGGCTTCACTTCCGGTCTTAGAAAAGGCAGTGGCTCTCACCTCAGTTCCCCAACCCTCTAAGAACTCAATCCGCTGTGTGTCCCTGGGGGAGAACTTTGCCCTCTCTGGACCCATTTCCCTACTGTAGAGTTGGGTAACATGGGTGTACCGGAAGGCGTCTCTTTGAGCTGAGCTGTCAAGCAACAGGGGTCTGAGAGGGTGCTGTAATGGGCAGGGCATCAAGGCTGGTGTAGACTGGGGTTGAGCCTAGGGCTTGGAATGGGGAAAGCAGGTCTGGGCCCAGCAGTGACCCCGGTACTAGAGGGCTGGGAGGAACATGTAATGGCAGCCGGGACAGCAGGCCCATTACCACCACCCTGAGGCCCTGAGCAGATCATTTTTATGCACAGCGTCTCATTTCAGCCTCCCACAGCTTGGATGGACTCAAAGGAGGACACAAAGTAAAGAGAAGCAAAGTGATTCGCCTAATGCCACACAAGTTAAGCGGCTGGGCCTGAACCCCAGGCCTGTGACCTCAGAGCCCATAGGCTGGCCCGGGAGGCTGTGACCTTGCACTTAAATCCCTGCTGGCCACCCCTCAGCCTCAGCCTCGTTCCTGGAAAGGCGGACCCACTCTGTGCCTCGCATCCCCTGGAAGGAGTCAGAGCCAGTCCTCTCTCTCATAACGGTGACAACGGCTAACATTCAGGTGGGCTTCCTGGATGCCAAGCCCTGTGCAAATGGCTTAAGAGTGAGTCCTCAACACCCTCAGAGGTGGGGACTATCGTACAAGTCTGCCAATGGGGAAGCAGGGTCACCTGTTTTTTGGGTTTGTTTTTTTTTTTCTTATTTCTAGGAGAGAGAGAGAGACAGCGTGAGCAGGGGATGGTCAGAGAGAGAGGGAGACACAGAATTGGATACAGTCTCCAGGCCCTGAGCTGGCTGTCAGCACAGAGCCTGATGCGGGGCTCGAACCCACGAACCGTGAGATCATGACCTAAGCGAAAGTTGGATGCTCAACCGACTGAGCCACCCAGGCGCCCCTCAGGGTCACCTGTGTAGAGCTAAAGTCGCAAGGTTGGGATTTAAGCCTGTGCACTCAAAGCTCATGCATTTAACAAGCCCTCTACCGTCCTCTCCCTTCCAATGAAAGGTTTCTGCCTACTTTTCTTTAGCTCATTTATTAGTATAACTGTGATGCCCGGATAAGTGAACTGCTTGGACTCTTAAGTCTGTCCCAGGCACTGTGCTAAGTGCTTTACATATGTTAATTCCTCCCCCCTCCCCCATAAAATAGGTTCTGTTGCTATTTCTATTTCACAGATGGGGAGACTGAGGCACAGAGAACCAGGAAGTGTCTGCCTTCTTGCTGCCTTAGTCTGTGCGGCGCCCCCCCAACCAGGTCCCGTAAGTCCCCCTTGGAAGACACGGGGGCGCTCACCTCAGCACTCCGGCTCCTGGCCTCCATGGCGCTGCTGGGAGTCACCTGGGCCCCAGGCTCCTGCTTCCTGTCTCCCTTCTGCTGCAGGACCAGCTTCAGTTCTGCATGGAGCAGCTGTCTCTGAGCCTGTCGGGGGCAGGGACGGAGGCTTGAGGCCAGGATGGGATGAGAGGGGGAGGCGGGGCATGGAGGGAGAGGTCAAGATGGGTATCAGAAGGGGAGCAGGGCCCCCACCCCTGCCCTCTCACCGCTGCCTGAGCACAGGCACCCCCTCCTAACAGGAGCCCAGCCTGGGGTACTGCACAGTCGTCTGCGGGGCTCACGCCTTTCCTCCGGGGTCTTGCTGCCTGCCAGGAAGAGACCAGGCCATGAGGCTCCAAGCGGGACAGGGAGGGACAGGGAGGGGCATGTGGCACCGGCCAATGCTCACCTCAGGGTCACCTCCAGCTCCTTGGGCCTCCTGGGTCCGGGGCTCTAAGAAGAAGAATGTGAGCATTACCATCAGCTGATCCCCACCAACTGCTTCCTAAGTGTCTGCCCCTTTCTGCACTCTGTCAATATTCTATTCCCATTGTGCAGGCGGGGAGATTGAGGCTGAGGAGACCTTTTTACTGGACAGCACACAGTAAAGCCAGAGCTGGCTCCTAGGACAGTCTGACAGCAGAACCCGTCTACCCAACACCTGGGCTGAGCCAAATTCACCACGAACCCATTGAACCCATCGTAACCACTCCCACATATTCCCTGTGGGCAGATCACTCCACCTCTCCGTGCCTCA
Source organism: Proteles cristata cristata (assembly GCA_017311185.1). Classification (NCBI taxonomy): domain Eukaryota; kingdom Metazoa; phylum Chordata; class Mammalia; order Carnivora; family Hyaenidae; genus Proteles; species Proteles cristata. The sequence continues at coordinate 51,199 of JAESUZ010002173.1, forward strand.
GCTTCCTCTAAAATGGGGGAGGGGCACCTGGGTGGCTCAGTCAGTTGAGCCTCCGACTTCAGCTCAGGTCATGATCTCGAGGTTCATGAGTTTGGGCACCGCGTCATGCTCTGTGCTGACAGCTCGGATCCTGGAGCCTGCTTCGGATTCTGTGTGTGTGTGTCTCTCTCTCTGCCCCTCCCCTGCTCGCGCGCTCTCTCTCAAAAATAACAAACATTTTTTTAAAAAGTAAATAGGGGCGCCTGGGTGGCTTAGTCGGTTAAGCGTCCGACTTTCACTCGGGTCATGATCTCGCGGTTCGTGGGTTCAAGCCCCGCGTCGGGCTCTGTGCTGACTGCCGGCTCAGAGCCTGGAGCCTGTTTCAGTCTGTGACTCCCTCTCTCTCTGACCCTCCCCTGTTCACACTGTCTCTCTCACTATCCTAGAAATAAATAAAACATTAAAAAAATAATAATAATTTAAAAAAAGTAAATAAAATAGGGGCACCTGGGTGGTTCAGTCGGTTAAGCATCCGACTTCAGCTCAGGTCATGATCTCACAGTTCATGGGTTCGAGCCCTGTGTCGGGCTCTGTGCTGACAGCTAGCTCAGAGCCTGGAGCCTGTTTCAGATTCTGTGTCTCCCTCTCTCTCTGACTCTCCTCTGCTCATGCTGTCTCTCTCAGAAATAAATTTTAAAAAATTTTAACAATAAACAAACAAACAAATAAATAAATAAATAAAATGCGGGAGAAGGAGAGCACCTACTTTGTCAAATAAGTTGGTAAATATTAAATTCCAGGTTCATGGAATCACTATTAGAAGTGATAACTATCAGAAGCACTTGCTATTATTATTACCAAGAACTTCTGTGGTGCCGATCTTGTGTCAAAGGTCCCATAAGGGTCGTTGCACATAAACCTCAAAACGCTCTTGTGAGGTCAATACAATTGTTGAGCCCATTAACAGAAAAGACACCTGAGGCTGCGAGAAGGGAAGCCACGGATGGTCACAAATGGCCAAGCCAGGACTTGAACTTATCAGAGAGTCTCAGACTCTTATACGGATGATAACTAAAAGGTGTCATGGTCACTCTTCATCAGCCCTGTGCTCCTCCCTGCAGAAAACCCTAGCCCCTCAAAGAGGCCAGGAACGTCACACAAGGTCACACAGCACAGTGAGAAGGGGGCAGACCTGGGGTTCCCATGCAGACTCCCAACAGACCTTTCTGGGGAAAAGGGAATGGATACTGTTCTGCACCCCCCTCCCCAAGCCAACGCTGGCCTTGACCTCCCAGCCCCCACCTGGCATGCCAACCCGCCAACCCCCACTCTACAGGGAAAGGTCAGGCCTCACGCGGCACATTCCCTCAAACAATGGCCCATCTGCTGTGCCCAGTCACATTCCGCCCCTGCCCACCCACCGCCCCAGCCGCACAATGGCTCTTCATAGCCCACCACTGGCCAAGATAGAGGGCACAGGGACCCCTCAATGCTCCCGCTGTACCCACTCCCCTGGCAGGCACCCCACAGTATCAGAGGGCTTCTCTCTGGCCCTCCTAGGAATCCTGGTTTCCATGGGCTTCCCCAGCCTCCCCTCTGAGCCCTCAGCTCCCACATCTGTGGCATTTCCCCTGAACTGTCACCCGCAAGTTTCAAAATCACCCTGAATGTGGTGGCTGTTTTAGAGTTGGAAACTGAGGCTCAAAGTGGGGAAGTCACCTGTCTGGAGTCACACAGCCAAGACCCTGCCCTTGACCCCCAACTCTGTAACTGAACTTGCATTGGTGGCTCTGGGCCCTGGAGGCACCCAAGCAGCAAAACCACTGGGGAGGGCAGGGTGGGGATTGAGGGTGCCCCCGAAGCAGGCATTTTTAGAAGGACCTCATTGGTGCCAACTCCGGGCTGGGCAGGCACTTTACAGATGTGGCCTCAGTACCCCCATTTTACTTACGAGAAAATTAGGGTTAAGATATCACAGTGACAGGCTATCGCGGTAAGAGTCGGGGCTTGAACTGTGGTCTAGAAAACCAGAGTCCCCAACACGACATCGCATCCTGAGCTGGAGGTGGGGAGAGCCTGGTACGTGTAGGAGGTGGCGGAGATGGAGAGGAGGCTCTCCTGGACCACAAGCTCCCTGTTTCAGGCCAGGGCAGTGAGGGTCACACCCAGAGGCTGGCACCAGAAGCTTAGCTGGGGCGGGAGCAGGAGAGAGTGCCCTCCTTCCTCATCCCTGCCCAGGACAGCCGCCCAACCCAGGTTATATTTAGCCCAACTGTGCCCTTCCTGAGCCACATACCCAGGTCCTGGCGTGGGGTGGAGGTGGCTTCGGAAGGAAACCCCCTCCACCCTGGGCACTCTCTGTTCCCAGCCCTGCCCATCCCACTAGGCAGGGGAGGGTAGTGGTGGGGGGGGAGGGTCCTGGAGGTCTCTGGCCATGTTAGGGGAAGATTTAATGGGGTTCCCCCAGTGAATCAAACCCAGGCAGGGGCCCCCCAGATGCCAACAGCCATTCTTGAGGGGTGCGTGGCCATGGCACTCCCCTGGTACATTCCTGATCTTCCAGAATTTCTGGAGTCCCCATTTCTTGAGCACTTACTATGTGCAAAGTTCCTTCCTTATCTTGGCTCATTAAATCCTCACAATACCTCCCTAGGGAAGGTGCCACGTAGATTCCCATTTAGGATGCCTGTAGATTCCCATTTAGGATGCCGCTAATGCCTTTCAGAGTGGCTGGGGTGAGTGCCTGTCATTTGGGCCCAGGGCCCTTCAACGGAGCTGGGCCTGCTGAGGAAAACCCTAGATTTGACCCTCTGTACCCTCTTCTCCCCCATGGCTGATGCCAAACCCATTTACGAGCTCTCTCCACCCAGAGCCTCGGCTTCCCTAACTGCCAGTGATCTGGCGCCCTCAGCAGTGGGGGTGAGGAGTTGACCAGACTCATCTAGGCCCCTAGACCATCTGTGAGGCAGGGGGGTGAGGGGGGGCATGCTGGCAGCGGCCTCCCAGCTCCCTCAGTTAGTCCCCGCTCTGGCATTTCTCAGGTTTGAATACTTGGGCAAAGTATTTCACCTCTCAGGGCCTCCGTTTCTTCATCTGTGAAATGGAGCCACTAAGCGTGGCTTTGTGGGTTCACAAAATAACAGCAGGTGCCTTGAATATTCCTGGTATATAGTCAGTGCTCGGGTAATGTACACTAGTCTCTGACAGCCGTTGGAGGGTAGGCTGTGTGTCTCAAGCGTCTCATATCCAGCTTTTGCTCACCAGTGGCCCCACTTTCTCTGTTACCTAAGGGGAACCCTGAGTGAGGGACAAAATCCAGCTCAGGCACCAGCCTCCTATGAACAGGATCAATGCTGCCTCCCCAGCACCCCATTCCAAGCACCAACAAGCGTGCTCCACCCCAGACATCCTGCCCCAGCTCCTTGTAAGCAGCAATTCACTTACTCTCCGTCAGCCCATTTCACAGATGGAAAATCAGAGGTACAAAGGGTGCAGTATCTTGCCCAAGACTGCATAGCCAGAAAGAGCGGAACATTGATATTTGAACCCAGCGTCTGGCTTCAAAGTCCATGCCTTTAACTCCTGTACCACACTGACTCCTGAGCTCCAGGTACCCTCCCGGCACCTGCCAGCACCTCCCAGGGCCCTGGATCTCATTCCCTTCGCTTCTCAGCCTGGCCAAGGATCAGGTTAGACAGGCTGATCTCTTACCACTAAGGTCTCCAGACACCTCGAGAGCTCCCAGTCCGTCTGCTCAGCCTCAGTCCCAGGCTGGGGGGGAAAAGGAATGGGGAGGGGGAGGAGGGAAAGACCCCAGCCATTGGCTACTGAGGCATGACATCACCAGGGAGTGGGTGATGGGGAAACAAACATCCCCCCCTCCCAGCTACATCCACCGGCAAAGGGGGCGGGGAGCTATTTGAAGGCCCAGACAGGCTGCGCCCTGGCCTGGGCTGAGAACTTCACCAGGAGCCTTGGTCCAGGGACTCGCACGTCGCTACTGCCACTGCCACTCTGAGGCTGAGCACCCAACTCGCATTATTTCCTGGCTTCCAGCCCAAGGCATGGCCCCCCACTGGCTCCTGGGGCCCCTCAAATAAACCCCTTCTCCTATTTCTCCTGGTCAATTTGACTTCAAATCCCAGCCTAGTCACCTTCTTCTGGGCATCCTTCTGGGCCCCCTTTCCCTAGTCTCTAAAACAGGGGTAATAAAACGGGCCCACTTCATGGGGTTGTTGGGAAGATTCGATGCATTAAAAGAGGCTAAAAACTTGAAAAGGTGCCTGGTGCAGATTGCTACTTATAAGAAATTTGCGTTATTAGTCCCACAATTGGGGGGGTGCGGCTAGACCTGTTGGGGGAGGGGCTTTGGGCCTGGGCACAGAGGAGCCCCACTTCTCTGCCTAATGGAGTTTCCGTGTTGGCGGGGGAGACACCCATCATGTGCTAAATAGTATGCTGGGCACCCAGAGTTCTGCTCCCAGAGTCAAGGGTACACGGTGAGGACATTATGCCCAGGAGTTAACTTCACAGCCAGGAAGTGATGGAGCTGGGCTCTGACCCCACTTCTGCTGGACCCCAGAGACCCTGCAACTCTCATGAAACAGACAAGGAGGCTCAGAGCCGCTAAGTGAAACCCAAAGTCACCCACGCCAAGTAACTGGTAGCCCCAGGATTTGAACCCCGACCTGCCCAACTCCCAAACCAAGGCCCCCTGGCCTCACCCTGATCCCTCGGCCCCCGGCCCCAGCCTGCCCTGACTCACCAGACCCCGGGGGGCGGCACAGAGAGCACAAGTACCCCCACATGCCCCTCGCACCCACCCGGCCGCTGGCTCCGACGCTCTGGGCTCTCTGAGCCCAGGCCTGGGGCCAGGGCTGGGATGAAACTGGGGATTACCCCCAAAACGCGCGTCAGCAGCTTCTGTCCCATTGTCTGGCCAGGCACGGCCACCAGGCCTTCCCCTCAGTTTGTCAGCCTCGCCCCTCACACCAGCCCCCTGGCCCCTCTGCGGACCTGTACCCCTCCCCCACACACACCAAGAGCTTGGGGCCTGCTCCCCCAAGGGCATGGGGACCAGGCACAAGTTGGCAGGATGCTAGAATTCTAGGGGCCTCCCCCCTTCTCTCCAAAATGCCCCCTGCCCACTCTCAGCCGCCAGGGAAGGCAGGAATGTGCTGAGCTCTGGGAAATGCCATCCACGCCTGGCAGCCACCAAGGGTTGGGGTGTGGCCAGAACCCTTCTCCTGGGAAGGGAGGAAGGAATGGTATGATCTGCGCTGCGGGCGGGCCTGAGGAGCCCCTCACCCCAGTGCACTGTCTCTCTCTCCCTCTCTCTCTCTCCCTCTCATTGATTCATCCAACCCTTCACCTGTTCATTTATTCATTCAACAAACATTCACAAGCCCTCACTGGCTGCCTCTTTGCTGGGCATTGGAGATACTGACAGGCCTACATTTACTATGGGGGGTGGGGGTGGGGCAGGCTCAGGAAAGGATTCCTGGAGGCGTCACCTCTGAAGTCAAACTGGATGGGGGGGGCGGGGGGGGCCGGTGCAAGTATGGGAAGAGGCTTCCAGGGAGAGGGGACCAATGCAGGCAAAGTGTACCAGAAGGAGAAAGGGAACAGTCTTTATCCAGTGTCAGCAGTTGGTGAGTCCAGCCCTACACTGGATGGTGCCGGGGACACAGTGTGACTGAGATAGCCCGCGCCTGCTTTCACAAAGTTCACAGTCCAACAGGGACACAGACCCGGCATGGCCCAGGACTGTGATGAGAGAGTCACAGGCAGAAAGGTCAGGGCCTTGATGGGGGAGCCCGGGAAAGGTCCCTTGCTCCAGCCTGGCAAGGGAGGTCACGGAAGGCTTCCTGGAGGAGGAGACATGTGAACTGAGACTTGAATGACCCGCAGGAGCTAGGCAAGAGAAGAGGGACAGGAAGTTTTATGGGCAGAGAGAACAGCCTATGAGGAGGTTCTGAATCCAGAGAGAGGTCAGCATATGTGAAATTTCTAGGAGCTGAGAACCATGTCCTTGTTCATGGCTGTGTCCTCTGGGCCATGCATGCCCCTTCCTTCTATCTCTTCCTCGCGTATACGTTTATTCAGCAGCCATTCGCAGATACCTCTTCTGTATCCCTGGGCTGGGTAGTACTTGGGACACAGCAGTGACCCTGATTGGGCCTTCACAAAACTCCCAGTTTGGGGGGCCGGGGCGAGGGACAGTATGAGGGCAGACATTAAAGAAGTGATCAGTGAAATGAGTGTATACTCACACACTGAGCTAAGCACTAGGAGGGACTGATCTAGGTCTATAAGAGGGGCCTGGCACTCTGGTACTACCAGACAGGGCAGGAAGGGCTTCCTGGAGGAAGTGATCATTGAGCTGGCACCTGAAGGGTACCTAGGAGTTCGTGGAGGTGGCTCCGTTGTTTGTGTGTCCAACTTTGGCTCAGGTCATGATCTCGCAGTTCGTGTGTTCGAGCCCCGCATCGAGCTCTGTGCTGACAGCTAGCTCAGAGCTTGGAGCCTGCTTTGGATTCTGTGTCTCCCTCTCTCTCTGTTTCTCTCCTGCTCATGCTCTGTCTCTCTCTCAAAAATAAATAAACATTTTAAAAATTAAAAAAAGAAAAAGGAGTTCATGGAAGGCTGCTGGGTAGGTGGTGGTTGAATGAAGGTTCCAAGCAGAGGGACAGCCGGTGCAAGGGGCCCCTTGGAGAAATCAGGGAATGGAAAAGAGGGAGGAGAAGCTGAGGAAGCTTCCTTTACCAGTTCGCTGTGTTTTGTCATGAACGGTGTGCCTCTTGGTGTGTCTCTGTACCTCTCTGTTCCCCTCTCGTCTCTGTCTCTCTCTGTGTCTCTCAATTTCCCTCACCCAAGGGGGTGTGGCCACGGGAAGTTGAGTTGAGCAGGGGCACCGGTGTCCCGGTTCCGGCCAAGGCCACCTCAGTAAACACAGGATATCCTGTGGGGCTGGGGAAAGAGGTGGAAGCTTGTCCTCAGGGACCACCCTCTCCAAGCCAGGCGGCGGCCGGGTGCCCAGCAAAGCAGCCGGTATCCCCCCCACCCCCGCCTCTGAAACGACAGCCCTTGGAGGTCAGCTGTTACTGTTCCTGTTTACAGATGAGCACCTTGAGGCCCAGAGAAGTGAAGTTCCTTGCCTGGGGTCACAGAGCCACAGAATGGCAGAGAGGTTCAAATGCAGGTGACTTCACTTTCCAGCACAACCTCTGCTCGATGGCTTATTGCATCCACAGTCATTGACTTAAGCATAATTAGAATTCTGCACTGGGACCGTAGGTGCTCAGTAAAAGTTCATTAAATGTGTGAATAGGACGGGGAGGGGAGGGGAGGAGCCTTGGTAAGGGTAGAGTTCAGATCTCAGAGGAGCAGAGGAGAGACACAGTCCGATCTGGCCAGGCACACAGTAGGTGGTCACACGTCTTTGCTGAACAAGAGGCAGAATGAAGGAGGGAAGAGAAAGTGTGTGTGATGGGGGATCCCGAGAATGCCCCTGGGGGGAGCAAGTCTGGCCGGCGGGAGCACACAGCAGCTCTGTGAAAAGGAGCAGCAGCGCCAGCTCGGAATGGTGTGGGCCCTGGAATCTGCTGGCTGGGGTAGGGTGGCCTCTTGGGGTTGAGCCTGAGGGCGGAGGGGCACACTAGAGCCTGGGAGCCGGTGCAATCATCTGGGGGTGAGACACGGGGAGAGTAAGGGGAGGGACGGGAAGTCCTCAGGCACGAGCTGCTCATAAACCCGAGGGCACCAGTGGGATGGGACTAGAGCTGATCTAGCGCATATGGTGCTTTTGTGCAAAAGGCATGCCCCTTCCCCAAGGCCTTTGACCTCCATCTGCTGGGAAACTGTTGCAGTCAATATGTAAATGAATGGTGCCTGAAGCATGCATGGTAGCCCCTTAAACATGGAGTCTACGCGCAGTGCACAACCTGTGCAACTGTATACGGTGGCTCTGGGGTGAGGGGGCATCGCTGGCCAAGCAGGCACAGGGGCAGATGGGAGCATCGCTGACAGATGGTTAGGCTGTCTGCATCAGTATGTGCCCCAGACGGTCCCCCAATTTGGCACCCAGAGACAACAGAAACAGGCCCCCTTGTGTTGTAAACAGAGGGCACTGCTGACCCTACACGGGGAGATTCCTTGACCACTGGGCAGATCCCCAGGGAACTAAGGCAGTGGCATCTCAGACCCCCCAGACTGAGCACCAGGGGGCATTGCTGAGCTCAACCCACACTCCCAAGGTCCGAGTCCCGTTTGGAGTCACCAGGTGTAGGAGTCAGGCACCCGGAAGACCCTCAGCCAGGGCACGAGCTCCCTTCGGGCCATTTCCACTCCCCCTCCCGGGGCCGCCCCATCCACTTCCAGAAATGGGCACGACTTCCTCTCCTCCTCCAGGAAGCTCCGCTCTGCCCGCCCCTTCCCGGCCCCAGGGGCCGCCGAAGCCGCCCGCCTCCCCCGGTTCCACCCCAGCTGCAGCCTCCCTAGAGCTTCCGGCCAGAGTGGAGGCTCGGGGGCCCAACGATCCCGGGGGTCCTCTTGCCGGCGTTTCCCCCGTTCGAGGCCCGGCGGGCCTCGCTGGTCACGGTCCGGGCCCTGGGCCGCCCGCGGGTTTCCCCGGGCCCCTCCCCCCGCCCGCCCCCGGGGCGCTGCCCTGCCCCCACGGCCGCCAGGAAGGACGCCGCCTGGGTCCCGTGCCAGGCCTCTGAGTGTGCGGCCCCTCCCAGCCGGGCCAGGAATGCGGCTGGACCGCGGGGGCGGCGCAGACACCCGGCGCTCGGGCGGGCCCTATCACCCGAGCCGTCGGGCAGGTGGCCCCAGCACTCGCCAGGGCCTGGGTTTCTTCTAGAAGGAACGCAGGACCGCCCCTGCGCTGCGGTCAAGCCGCTAAACCCGGTGGCTGTTATCTCAGAGGCCCCCCTCCAAAGCGCTCTCTCCTCTGCCCGAAGGCAGATTTAAGACCCCGGAGGGATTTTTGTTTTTTCCTTAACTTGCGGGAGTCTCTGTGTCTTTCCCCATTATCTTGGAGAGCTGGCTCTCAGAGCTCTTTGGAGAGGCTCCACCAAGCCTCCAGCTTTGAGCTTTTATTTCTGGCTCATTCTGAAACCTCCCTGTTGCCCTCCCCCTCCCCCCAAACACACAGGTAGACCCCACGCAGGGACAGGATTTCCAGTGGCCTGGGCCTCCTCCCCTACTGCCGCCACCATCATTATGCACCAGCCACCATCATTATGCACCATCGGGGAAACCTGGCTGAGTACCTTCCGGGGAGTTTTCTAGAAGGCCGGTTACCAGAGCTAACTCACCTTGCTTATCAGAGGAATAAACCACTCAAGTTCATGGTTTGCAACCCACCCCCTCAAGTGACGTCCTCCTGGAGCCTCAGTTTTCCCCAAAATGTAAAACGGGCGCCTTAATAACGGCCATCTTATTTTGAAGGTGAAGAGAGTTAACACAGGTCAAGGGCTTAGCACTGTGAGGGGCCCGCTGAGTAAAATGTGGGGGTTATTTCCTGACCCTCGCCTTAGCCCAGAGACAAAGCACACAGACTTGACATTTCCCAGGACTGGTTTTAATTTCCAGAAAACGGTGCGGTGTGGGCTCTTCCCACATCACGGAAACAAAATATCCCCGGGTGAGACCCCTGGGGAGTCAGTACAGCACAGGACCTGGTCCAAATCACATTCCAGCCACCAGGCCCTGTCATCCCACCCCAGGGGCCAATCCCAGACTCCCCTCATTAGCCCTAGTCAAGAGGACAGAGGCGACGCTGCTCGGGACTGGGGTCTCTCTCCAAAGCCCCCTCCCCCGCTCTCTGTTCCGGGGAAGCGAGCTGTGTCCTTCCAAGGAGAGTTGGTCCAGCCACCGGGCTCAGTTTGGACACCCGATCGCCATCCCAGCTGTGGGGGAGGGGGGTCAGCGCCCGGGCCCCTGGGGCCGCTCCAGTGATTGTGTGCCCACCAACACGTCCAGGAGGTAGTCCAGCTCGGCCTCATCCAGCTCCAGAGTTTCCTCCTTCCCCGGCCCAGCCTCAGGGCCGGGCTTGAGGCCCTCAGAGGCCGGTGCCCAAAGTTCACTGTCATACATAGAGGTGTCGATGTCCTCAAACAGGCCCTCGAGCTCATCGTCCAGCAGACAGCCAGTGGCTGGGCCCAGCAGGTCCAAGGCACCCAGGCTGGGTGGGGCCGCGCCGGTGGGGCGGCCCGGCGGCCCCTCGTCCGCCAAGGGCTGGGGGGCCTGGCTCAGGCCCTCGATGTGGCTGAGGTCCTCCAGGAGGCTGGCCATGGAGGCTGAGAGGGTGGCGTCGGAGCTGGCCAGCAGGCTGTCTGCCTCCACGTCGGGGGCCGCAGGCGGGCTGGGCACGGGGGGCAGGGAGGCTTCGGGCGCCATGGACGCCTGGATGCGCCGCAGGGTGTTCACGACCAGCACCAGGTGCCGCAGGTCCGGCTCACTCTGCCGCAGGCTGTGGTGGAGCTTGAGCACCGAAAGGTCAAAGAGGGAACTGGAGGCCACGGGTGGGGGTGCTTGTGCCACTGCGGGGAGCCGGGGATCCAGCCACCAGGTGTCCACTGCCAAGGTTTCCTTCTCCGGCTCGTCCTCCCGCTTGCGCTTCAGGCCTTTGCTCAGCATCATCTGCAGGGGTGGGGGGAAGAGGGGGATGGGAGGAGTCATTCACTTCTAGAAAGTCCATGATAAGTTCAAACCCTGGCTCTGATAACTGGTGTGATCTTGGCCAGGTCATTTAACTTCTAGAGCCTATGCTTCCTTAGGGAAACTTTTAAGATATGGATGATAACAGTTATCTACTTCATAGAGTGGTTTTCTGGAGTAAATGAGATAATATACAAAAAGCATTCATAACAGTGGGTAGTACATTGTAACTATTTTAAGTTTACTTATTTTGAGAGAGGGGGAAGGGGGAGGGAATCCCAAGCAGGCTTTGCTCTATCAGGATATCAGTGCAGAGCCTGACTCGGGGCTCAATCTTACCACCAGGAGATCATGACCTGAGCCAAAGTCAAGAGTCTGCTACTTAACTGACTGAGCCCCCCAGACGCCCCTACATTGTAACTATCCTTACTAACAAGTACTCTTAATAGGTATTATCATGTACTTCTTCAGTGAACCATGTGAAATGCCCAATATTCGACTTTTTTTTTTTCCTTTAACCCATGAAAGCAGCTGTTTCACATAGTTTAACCCAACATTTATTCTCTATAAATCAGACAAATACATAAAGAGAGGAAATTCTGGGGAGTGGTCAGGGCAGGCGTCTCTGAGTAAGTGACATTTGAGCGGAGCCCTCAAGCAGGAGGAGTCAGCTATGGAAGAACCAGAGGGAGTGCATTCAGGGAAGAGAGAACCACAACAAAAGCCAAGAAAGATCTGGAGGTTGGATGAGCTTGAACTGAAAAAAACACACCAGTGTGGTCAGCACAGAGGGACACAGGAGGGAACGGGGTTTGGAGAGCAAGCAGAGGCAAGAAGTTTGGAGTTTACTCTGAGTGTTATTGAAGGGTTTTGAGCAGGGAAGAGAGTGGTGCTGTGGACGGATTAGGTTTCCAGAATCCCCCCCCATCCCCCCCCCCCAGCTGCTTCGAGTAAGATGAGGGGGGAGGAGTGGAGACAGGGAAGAGCGGGGTCCCGAGCTCCATTTGGAGGCTGCCGCCCTCTGGGGTGATGATGATAGCCTGGAGTAGAAGGTGGCTGGTAGTGGACGTGGAAGGAAGTTGATCGATTCCGGATTTATTTGGGAGGCAGAGTAGACAGAGCTTGCCGGGAAATCTTGACGGGCCCAGGGGGTCACTGAGAGAACTTTCGAGGACCCACTTTCCCCGGAGTAGGGACCCCTGGAGTTCTGGACCACAGGCCCAACTTGCCTTTTTCAGCCTGGAAGCTTGCAAGGTCCAGTCCCCGGGGAGTTGCCCAGCAGGACCTAAAGAATGACCCCACCCCCACCCCCACCTTACTCAAAAACGGTCCTCGCCTCCTTCCCCGCAGACCCGGGAGTCCAGAACCGCAGGAATTCTGCCCCCACCCGACTCCGCCCCCCTGGTCCCGGCGCCCCCTAGCGGCGCCAGGCCGGCTTTCTCCCGGGATTCCGGCCCCTCAGACCCCGGGATCCACGACACTGCCCCACGTCCCGGCTGTTGTTCCAGCCTGCCGCCCAGGACCGTGCGCGCTGGGATCCCCGGGGGACTGTTCTGCCTCCTCTGCCTGCTCTCGCTTCCGGCAGGCAGTGGAGGCGGCTCCTCCCGAAGCGGCGGCGGCGGGGGCGGGTGAGTCACGCAGCCGGAGCCAGAGAGCCGGCGCCTCCGCCCCCTTCCCGGGCTGCGACGTGATTCACCCAACCCGGCCTGGCGACACTCAGAGGTCCGCGCATCTCGATCCCGGGCAGCCCCGGCGCGCACCGTCAGGACCCGGGGATCGAACCTGCCATACGACCCCGCCAAGGGTTTCCCTTCTCTCCTCAGGCCCCTTCACCTCATTTACATACCTAGCTCACCCGCTGCCAATCAGAAGGAAGAGGGATCAACGCGCAGCCAATCAGGAAGCGGCGACGGCAGCATCGCTCGCTCGCTCTCCTTCAGCAACCGGAGCCTAGGTCGTGAGACGCAGTTCTGACTCCGGCGCACGACTCCAGGCTCCTGACTCTCCTTAACTACCGCCCACTCCCGTAGAGGCCCCGCCCCTCACCCAGCGATTGGGCCTGGACAGTCATGGGCGGAGCCTAAAGAGGGAAGATTCGAAGGGAGGGGAGGTTGGTTTCAGGGCGCATGCCTGGCTGCTGTGTGCCGGGACTTGGCCAGGTTGGGTGGCCAGTTTCCCTGCGGGACAGTGGCGGGGGGAGGTTTTATAACGTCTCAAGGTGTGGGCCCCTCACACCTGCCCATGCACTTGCCAAACCCAGCGATTGAGCTTCTTACACACCCAACTCTTAACAGGGGTCTGTACTCTAAGCCAGATAGGCATGGGTTCAAATTCCAACCACTCACTAGAAGTGTGACCTTGGAAAAATGCTTAACCTCTCTAAGCCATACGAAGTCTCTTAAATGGGCATCTTCTTGCCCACCTCTTGGGAGCTAGGAAAGTTAAAACAAGGCTGTATCTGTAAGAGCACTATAGCACACTCAGCGTATGCTGGGCAGTTGGAGTGGATGGGGGCCAGGAGTGGATACCACTGATGTCACCTAACCTGAGCTTCATGCCCTAAGTAGCTTTGTGACTTTGGGCGAATATTTGAATCCCCTCGGGTCTCAGTTTCCTCACCTTAAAAGTTTTTTCCTTTAATGTTCATTTTGTTTTTGAGAGAGAAAAAGGAGAGAGACAGACAGAGCTCACGTGGGGGAGGGGCAGAGAGACGAGACAGAATCCAAAGCAGGCGCCAGGCTCTGAGCTGTCAGCACGGAGCCCAACCCAGGGCCCGAAAACCACGAACTGCGAGATCGTGACCTGACCTGAAGTCAGAAGCTTAACCAACTGAGCCACCCAGGTGTCCCACAGTTTCCTCACCTTTAAAATGAGATTATTTTGAGGATTAAAAAGAATAATCGTATAGGGGTACCCGGCTGGCTCAGTTGGAAGAGCATGCAACTCTTGATCTTGAGATTGTGCGTTCAAACCCCAGCTTGGGTGTAGAGATTATTTAAAATAAAATCTTTAAAAAGGGGTGCGAGGAGGCACCTAGCTGGCTCAGTCTGTAGAACACGCCACTCTCCATGTCAGGGTCATGAGTTCAAGCCCCTAATAGGGTTTGGAGCCTACTTAAAAACAAAGACATTAATTAATAATACTTTTAAAAAGAGTAATCACACAAAATGCTCAGAATGGTGCACAACATGTCCTTTTTTTGGTAGCATTAGCTGTTGGGATAGCACAGGCACTTAATTCAAGAGGGGGACGCATAGGGTGGGGCATAGGTAGATAGGACTTTAACACTTGTCTGATAAACTGACAATGGGACTTAGCTTCTCTGAGTAGCTTATTTGCTAACTCTTCTGGAGTTCTGGCAAGACCTGTTGGTTGTAAATAAAGCTCCTGGCCAAAGTAAGCTCTAGAAAATGCTAACTCGACTAGGTGATTTGGGCATCAATTATCAATGGGTGTTCAAACTTTGGGGTGAAAGGTTAACAGGATCTTGGCAGTCTCCAACACATCAGCCCACAGGTTACTTGCTAACTGCAAGGGGGAAGTAGCCTTTTATGATGTGGAAATGTGGTACTCGCCACCTTAACCATGTAATGAAACTCTGCACCCACAGAGAGGGATACCCCGACACTGGACGCCACCCCATACTGACACGTTAGGAAGTACATAACACTCCCTGTGGAGTCTCTCCATTATTTTTTTTCCCCTGTTAAACTTCATAAACTGAATCTCACAAAGCATCTAGACCTAACCTTCAGCATGGAGAGGAACAAATTAAACAGGAACACAATCAGACAAATACACAATGTGGCACATCTACAGCACGACTGGGCTGTTCTACCAAAAATTCAATTTCGAGAAAACAGAAAAAGGGTTTGGTGGGGTTGGTGGTGGAGGATTTTCCAGAATGAAAATTGCTTTATCAGTTCTTTATCACAACCAAATAAGCATGTGAACCTTCATTGAATTCTGATCGGGGGTGGGGTGGGGGGGGTGTTGGAGAAACAGCTACAAAAGATATTCCTGGGGGAAATCTGAATATAGATGATTTATGGAATTCTTAATTCTTTTTTTTTTCTAACATTTATTTATTTTGAAAGAGAGCACGGGGGGCAGAGAGAGAGTCCCAATCAGGCTCCTGGCTGTCAGCAGAGTCTGTGGTCATGGGGTTCATTCTCCCACACCATGAGATCTTGATCTGAGCCGAAATCAAGAGTCAGACCCTTAACTGACTGAGCCACCCAGGCACCCCTGGAATTCTTTTTTTTTTTTTTTTTTAAGCAGAAAGAGTGGGAGAGAGAGAATATAAAGCAGGCTCCAAACTGTCAGCACGGAGCCCAATGTGGGGCTAGAACTCACAAACCGTGAGATCATGACCTGAGCGAAAATCAAGAGTCCAACACTCTACCGACTCAGCCACCCAGGCGCCCCTGGAATTCTTAATTCTGTTAGACATGAAATATTGTGCTTTGTAGGTGAGTATCCTTAATCTTTATTTTTTTTTTTTAACATTTATTGATCTTTGAGAGAGAGACAGCTCAAGCGGGGGAGGGGCAGAGAGAGAGAGACAGGCACAGAATCCGGAACAGGCTCCAGGCGGTCAGCACAGAGCCCAACGCGGGGCTCAAACCCAGGAACCATGAGATCGTGACCTGAGCTGAAGTTGGATGCCTAACTGACGGAGCCACCCAGGCACCCCGAGCGTCCTTAATCTTAAGAAATGCCAGGGTGCCTGGGTGGCTCAGTCGATTAAGCATCAGAATCTTGATCTCAGCTCAGGCCATGATCTCATGGTTTGTGAGTTCAGGCCCTCACTGGGGCTCTGTGCTGGCAGCCGGCTGGAGCCTGCTTGGAATTCTGTCTCTCCCTTTCTCTGCCCCTTCCCAGCTTGCATGTGTTGCTCTCTCGCTCTCAAAATAAACTTAAAAAAAACCCTCCTTGTCCAATTAAAAAAAAAAACAAAAGAAAAAATAAATGCCTCCTGAGCCATTAGAGGCAGAATGTTAAGATGTCTACAGTTTCCTTTCCAATGGTTCAGCAAAAGAAAAAATATACATATGCATACATACATATGTAGATAAAGGAAACAAACTATTAACAAATCTAGATGGGAGGCTATACGGCCACTGAGGATACATTTTCCCCCAGTTTTTCTATAGGTTTAGCATTTTTCATAATAAAAGGAGAGTAGAATGCTAATCAGAACCAGTGCCCTGCTAGGCAAATTCACATTATTTCTCCCAAAACCGATCTTTATGGCTTGGGGGGAAAGGAGGTCGCAGAGTCTCCAGAGAAAAGAAATATGAAAACAAAAACATTCATTGATTTGCAAACGTTCATGGACTAAACACCTTCCGTGTTCCAGACACTACTGATGATAGGACATTGATACGGCAGTAAAATTATAGAGACAAAAAACCCTGATATGACGAAGTGGACGATACACTTACTATAAGAGAGAAATTACTTAGTATCTTAGAAGGTGAAGTGCAAAGGAAAATAATAAAACAGAGCAGGGGGAGAGTAGTGAAAGGGTGCGCGGTGTAGACAGAATGCTGGTTGGTGCTGGGAGGAAGTTCCTTGAAGCGGTGACACTGAGTAGACCCCATGAAACGGGAGGGGTGGTCAGACTCTGAAGAGTGTTCGGCCCAGAGGGAAGGGCCAGTGCAAAGGCCCTGAGGTGGGAGTTGGCCGGGCGGGAAGCACGGCCAAGGTGGCTGGACTGTCTGTTGCCAGGGACGTCAGAGAAGCTTTCGGGCTGTTTAGAGCTCTCTATGGAACACTGTTTTATTCTGAGCGGGATGAGACCCAAGGAGATAAATACATGGGGAAGACCATTTCGGCCTCTGCTCAGTGCCTTGAAGAAAACAAAATAGAGAGGCCTGTGGCGGGGTGCTCCAGGAGTGCCTCCCTGAGGAGGTGACAGGGGCTGAGACCAGAGTGCAGAAGGAGCCAGGGATTCAAAAGGCTGGGGGAAGGGAGGAGGGAGGTCAGGCCTTGGAAAACGAAACCAGCAAGCAAGCCACGGGCCCCGCAGGCCCGGGGAGGAGGCTCCGCCCGCGGCGGAAGGAGGGGGAAGGGGGAGGGGAGCGCCCCGCCCCCAGCCGGCCGCCCCACCCCGCCCCACCCGGCCCCTGGGGAGGGAGTAGGCGCCTGGCCGGCTCCCGCCGCCGCCGCAGCCGCCGCCTCCGAAGTCTTCCGCCGCCCCGCCAGCTGGGTGGGCGGGGCCTAGCCCAGCGGCCACGCCCCGAGGCGGCCGCGCCCCCTCCCCCCACCGCTGCCGGAAGAGCGCAGTTTCGGGAAAGTGGCCTCTGCCCTCGGATACCCGGCGCCTCTACGGGACGGCCTTTCCACTTCTCTCGTCAGACTCTTAAACGCGGCAGGAACCGGGTCTGTTTGAGTCTCAGTGTGTTCATCTGGAAAGTGGGGGTGCTCCTTATAGTGGCTTCACTGCGGTACAAGCAAGCTGCTTGATTCCTTTTCATTTGATTATCTTTAGGGGAAAGAGGACTTATTAAAAGGCGTCAGGGGCGCCTGAATGGCTCAGTCGGATGAGCGTCCGATTTCGGCTCAGGTCATGAGCTCACGGTTCGTGGGTTCGAGCCCCGCGCCCCGCGTCGGGCTCTGTGCTGACAGCTCAGAGCTGGGAGCCTGTTTTGGATTCTGTGTCTCCCTCTCTCTGACTCTTCCCTGCTCATGCTGTCTCTCTCCGTCAGAAATAAATAAAAAACATTAAAAAAAAAAAAAAAGAGCGGGGGAGTCAGGTCTCGTACCTCTTCTGCTCAACAGCCTCTCATGGCTTCCGTCTCACTCGGTAAAGCTCAGCCCCTCAAGACCGTACATCTTTTTCACCTCATCTCCTAGGGTGCTCTCTTCTTGCACACTGTTCCAGCCACACCGACCTCTTTACAGCCCTAAAACACTCCACTCAGGCTCCCACCTCAGGGCCTTTGCACCGGCTGTTACCTCTGCCAGCATCGACATCGGTTCCCCCACAGATTGGCATGACTCACTTCTCCCCTCCTACAGGTCTTTACTCAAATGTCACTGTGTCAGTGACAAGTGAGGCCTTCCCTAGCCTTCCCGTTGAAATAGCAACTCCCCCCCTCGTCCCCGTCACTCTCCTGCTTTCTTTTTCTCTACAGCATTTGTCACCACCCAGCAGACGCTCCGTTTTAGTTATTTTCCTGTGTTTTGCCGCCTTCCCCAACTGCGATGCTGTATGAGAGCAGGAGCGTCTGTTTTATTCATATGCCTGGAAGAGCACCAGGCCCACAGTAGGCGCTCTGCAAATTTGAGCACTTATTGGAATCCTCGGTGTGCATCAGGCCCTCGTTTTCAGTTTGCACAATCGCTCAGTGAGGCAGGTATGACTTCAGATTGGGACATGCTGGTTTGTTTGAAGAACTGTAGAGAATGGTATGCCCGGAGCATAGTAGTGAGGAGGGGGTGAGGAAGATGAATTCAGAGAGGTAAGAGGGAGGGTTGACCGGTGTGAGGTCAGTTCATTTTTTTCAACAATAGCCAAAAAAGAGGCGCCTAGGGGCGCCTGGGTGGCTTAGTCGGTTAAGCCTCCGACTTTCGCTTAGGTCATGATCTCACGGTTCGTGGGTTCGAGCCCCGCGTCGGGCTCTGTGCTGACTGCCAGCTCAGAGCCTGGAGCCTGTTTCAGTCTGTGACTCCCTCTCTCTCTAACCGTCCCCTGCTCACGCTGTCTCTCTCTCTCTGTCTCCTAGAAATAAATAAAAACATTAAAAAAAAAAAAAAGAGGCGCCTGGGTGGCTCAGCTGGTTACACGTCTGACTTTGGCCGAGGTTATGATCTAGACTTTGTGTGTTCGAGTCCCCCATTGGGCTGTGTGCTGACAGCCCCCAGCCTGCTAAGGATTCTGTGTCTTTCTCTCTCTGCCCTTCCCCCGTTCATGCTCATTCTTTCTCTCTCAAAAATAAATAAAGATTAAAAAATACTTTATTTTTAAATTTTTTTAAAAAATTCAAATGTTTTATTTATTTCTGAGAGAGAGAGAGAGAGAGAGAGAGCATGAGCAAGGGAGGGTCAGAGAGAGAGGGAGACACAGAATCTGAAGCAGGCTCCAGACACTGAGCTGTCTGTCAGCACAGAGCCCGACACGGGGCTCGAACCCACGAACTGTGAGATCATGGCCTGAGCCGAAGTCAGATGCCTACCCGACTGAGCCACCCAGGTGCCCGCCCCCCAAAAAATCCTTTTTTAAACAATAGCCAAAAAAATTGTTTTTGAGTGCACACCTATACCAAGCATAGTTCTGTACACCAGGCATACAGCTGGACCAAGGCTGGCAAAACCCCTCCCTCTCAGAGTTTTTATAGACCAGGAGGCTAAACATACACGTAATAAGTAACTTGAGGTAGGATAGGTGCTACTAACAAAATCAAACAATGTGGTGGGTCGATAATACACCCAGATATGTTGAGCTAGGAAGGGTAGAGAAGACCTCTCTGAGAAAGGGACATTTATATCGGTGAAGCTAGAGGGGAAATACTCTCTGGGCCATTAACAAGTGCAAAGGCCCTGGGGTGGTTATGAGCTTAGGGTCAAAAGAGACCAGGGTGACTGGAGGTGAGGAAGAATGGGAGATTCAACTGGGGAAGTTAGGAGCAGTCTTTTATTTACTTAAAAAAAAAAATTTGTTTTTAACGTACGTTTATCAGAGAGAGGAAAACATCAAATCTGAAGCAGGCTCCAGGCTGACAGCACAGAGCCTGACACGGGGCTCAAACTCGTGAACTGTGAGATTATGACCTCATCTGAAGTTGGGCACCTGAGTCACCCAGGTACCACCCCCATTTTTTATGTTTATTAATTTTGAGAGAGAGGGAGGGGAGGAGAATGAACCCTAAGTTGGGATTCATTGCTGTCGGCACAGAGCCCAACGTGGGGGCTCGATCTCATAAACCCAGAGATCATGACCTGAGCCCAAATCAAGAGTTGACTGCTTAACTGAATGAAGCACCCAGGTGCCCCAAGATTGCTGTCTCGCAGGCCTTGGTGAGGTTGGGTTTTTTTTTTTTTTTATGTTTTTATTTATTTCTAGGAGAGAGACAGTGTGAGCAGGGGAGGATGAGAGAGGGAAACACAGAATCTGAAACAGGCTCCAGGCTCTGAGCTGGCAGTCAGCACAGAGCCCGCCGCGGGGCTCGAACCCACGGACCGCGAGATCATGACCTAAGCGAAAGTCGGACGCTTAACCGATTAAGCCACCCAGGCGCTCCATGGTTGGGGTTTTATTGAGTGTGAGAAGTCACCAAGAGTTTTAAGTAGGAGAAAGACATGATCCAATGGGCATCCACATTGAGATGTGAAACATACGTCCCCTTAGGATCTCCTGACCCTCTCTTCTCTCTCAGTAGGCACTTGTCAGCTATCCCAATGCTTTCAGACTTAGATGCGAAGCCCCTCTCAAGTTGAGAACCTTGGCTTTGGGTCAGAAAGCACAAGCAAAATCCCCCTCCTTTCCCTGCCTGTGGACTCCACCCCCGTGTAGTTCCTCTTTGCAGACCTTCTAGAAAAGTCCCTAATGCTGTGTAAACTCACCTGCTGCACGTCTTCAAAGGTCTTTGCAGAGGCTTGGCCAGTACAGCAGCATTGCATCTTCCTGGCCTCCCTCTTTTCTCCTCTCACAAACCTGGGCTTGTACTTCCCAAATAAATCCTTAGCGCTTTAAATGTGTATTTGAGAGAGAACGAGAGAGAGCGAGAGAGAGGCAGAGAGGTGACACAGAATCCGAAGCAGCCTCCGGCTGAGCTGTCAGCACAGAGCCTGATGCAGGGCTCAATCCTGAGAACCGCAAGATCATGACCTGAGCTGAAGCCGGTCCCTAACCCGGACACCTAACTTACTGAGCTGAGAGCCCCAAATCCTTAGCACTTTAACTTCAGTTTCTGCTTCCTAGCCAACAGTTTTCTAGAAAGAACTTTCTTTTTTCCAAAAAATTTTAAGCTTGAGAAAGAAAACACAACTTGGGGAGGGGCAGAGAGGGAGAGAGAACTCCAAGCAGGCTCCCCTCTGTCCGGGCAGGGACCAACTGACCTGTAGCTCGAACTCACAAACTGTGTGACGCATGACCTGAGCTGAGATCCAGTCAGACACTTAACCCACTGAGCCACCCAAGAGACCCTAGAAAGATCTATTCTTTTTTTTTTTTAATGTTTTATTTATTTCTAGGAGAGAGAGAGACAGCGTGAGCAGGGGAGGGTCAGAGAGAGAGGAGTCACAGACTGAAACAGGCTCCAGGCTCTGAGCTGGCAGTCGGCACAGAGCCCGACGCGGGGCTCGAACCCACAAACCGCGAGATCATGACCTAAGCGAAAGTCGGACGCTTAACTGACTAAGCTACCCAGGCGCCCCTAGAAAGATCTATTCTTAATGCAGACTATCTTTGGGCATCTTCTTTCCCCTCTGGGCCCCATCAATACATGGCATACAATGAAGGAAATGACTTTTAGATGCTAGAGTTACCTATCCTTTGATAGTCTGGGAATTCACGGGACTCAGTTTATTCTCCCTGTGTGCACCCATGTGGCTGGGGAGCTTAAGTGTATGCAAAACACAATAATTGAGAAGCAGTTCCTGGAGGCAGAGTGACTTTGAGTCCTAGCTTTCCTTGCTCTGTGACCTGGAGCAAGTGATCTGGCCTCTCTGAACTTGAGGTTCCTCCTATGTAAAACCGGTTAACAGAATTCTGTATTGTCATGAAGATTAAGTGACCTAATTCAAACAAAGTGGATAGGACAGTACTCTTAACAAGTACTCAGTACATGTTGAATAATATGCCTGCCCCAACTTTGGTAGGGGGTGCATGTGCCCAGGGAACTTACCAGGTCCCTCTCATTGACCTGCTGGCGTTTAGAAACTTTAGGCAACATCACCCCTTCCAAAATACTTTTATTAAAAAAAAAAAAAGCCATTACAAACAATCGAAAAATCAAAAAACCCACCACAAAACCCGCCTTTCTTTTAAATAATGTGGCATGGAGCGGTTTGGTTTCCACCCTATTGCACGTGGTCCGGCCTGGTTATGGATCAGGAGGCTGCTGCAACTGGGGTCTTGCCAAAATGAGGTGGGGTTCAACCCTGGAGGGAGGAGGTCCACCCCTCCTGCTCCCTCGAGCTGCAAGTGGCAAAGTCTGAGTTCCCATAGCAACCAGTCAGCACATCCCGGCCATCATCGGACAGGCCCAGCTTTATCTTCCCTGAGGCCCCAGTGGTCACCAGGGGAGGAGGAACTGGAGGGAAAGGCAGAAGAAATGTGGGAAGTGGGGAACCAGACTCCAGGAAACAGAGTCCGTTAAGGCATCTGGAACAGATAAATTAATTCAGGAAGACCCACCTTCACAGAAGGCTGTGGTAACCAGACACACACACACACACACACACACACACACACACACACACACACACACACACAAGACGGTTTGTGGAACCCTGAACTGGGAGGAAAGGAGGCCACAGGCACTGCTTAGAGCCCCTGCCAACACACACACACACACACACACACACACACACACACACACACACACACGGAGCTGTATCCAGGGATCCAGCCCACTGAGGATGAGATGAAGAAAGAGCCCCCCGCCCCCGAAGTGTTAGGACCCCAGAATGATTTCCATAATGTGATCAAGTTCATTCCACTCCCAGGACCCTGGGGCGCAGAAGAGGTTGTGAGGAGGCTCCGCCGGGGCCAGCGCAGGTTCCTTCTCCACCGCAGACGTGTCAATGTCCAGAAAGAAGTCATCCAGACCGGAGTCTCCCAGGTACCGGGAGCTCAGGGCTTCCAAGAAGACTGGATCAGGCTGGGGCAGCACTTGGTTCTGGGGGCCCGGGGGAGCCACTGGATTCTGAGGGGACTCTGACTCGTCCATGGAGGTCTCCAGTTCCCTGAGAATAGAGCCGATGGTGGCCGACAGGGAGAAGTCCTCCTCGCCCAGGAAGAGGGGCTCAGGGGGCAGCGCAGGCGCTGGAGCGAGGCAAAGGGCGGCCTGGAGCTGCTGGAGGGTATTGTGGATAAGGACGTGCCTGCGCAGGCTGGGTGCGCGGGGGCCCAGACTTCGCTGGACTTTGTCTAAGGAGATTCGAAGCAGCGCTTGCTGGTGGCTCCGCAGGCTTGCTGGGCCCCAGTCCCACTTCTCATCCTCCTCTTCCTCCTCCAAATCGGAGTGTTTCCTCTTCAAGCCTCCCACCATGATGCCCTGGGGAGAGAAGAGGGGCAAGGCAGACACGGTGGGTCTAGGGCTAGTCCAAATCCCCCATTTCCTGTATGGTTCTTTTATGGTTAAGCAGACTCCACACCCAGTGTGGAGCCCACTGTGGGACTTGAACTCAGGACCCTGAGATCCAAACCTGGGTGGAGATATACAGAGTCAAGACACTTAACCGACAGAGCCACCCACCCAGGCACCCCTGGTTGTTGCTCATTTTTGAGATCTGAACCTGTTTCCTCATCTCTCAAATGGACATGATATGAATCCCACAGGGTTGAGGAGGAGACTAAATGTACATGATTAAGAAAACAAGATCTGGATCAAAACATAGGTGCGTTTGCACCCCCCCCCAACTTGCCTGTGTGGCCTTGAATAGTGAAATTTGCCTCCTTGAGACTCAGTTACCTCAGCTGCAAGATGAGGATCCCGATTCAAGTCCCTGAGTCTTAAAGCTGTTCTTTCTACAACACTCATTTCTTCACAAGTGTCACGTATGACAGCTGTGGGGTACGGAGACCTGGACTGGGGGCAGGCAAACCTGGGTTTGAATTCTGCCTTTGACACTGCTCAGCTGTTTGATCTTTGTTATGTGACAGTACCTCTCGGGGTCTCAGTTTCCCCATCTGTAAAATGAGGAATGTAAAAATTCTCACCATATTCTCAAGGAGATCCCACGTGTAATATACACGGTACCCACAGTTAACACTTAAGGAACAAGAATTTAATGCTATTTGCTCATTCAATATTTATCTATTGCTGCCTGTTGTACTGGAGCCACCGGAGCCCTTTTAGGACACTTATTTGTCGCGACTCTGCTTTTACAGGGAGTGTATTTCGATCATGCCCTCTTCCTAAGCGACTGGGAGCGCTCCGAAGGGCAGGGAAGGAGCCTCCCTCATTCTCTGAGGCAGCGCCTTCGGCTTCCCCCGAAGCGCGGCCCCACAGAGAAAGCTGCTAAAACTCGACTCAACGCCAGACCCCGCCTCCTCCCTGGATCTCCATTCAACGACCAGGCAGGCAACAATTTGGCCCAGGGGCTTCTGGGAAATGTGGGCCAAGAGCCGCCTGGCACGTGCATTAGCGTTGAGCCTGCACTACAATCCCCAGAGGGCTCCGCACGCCTTTGGGACGAACATCCCCCGCCCTCCCTCAGGGCATGCGCACATGGGCCCGAGGCGGGTGGGGGAAGGGAACCCGGACGTCCAGCTGCCCGGCGCCTGCCGAGCCCCGCCCTCTGCTGCCTCAAGGGCTGCGGGTCTGAGCTCCACGCCCGGAACGCCCCTCCCCCACCCCAGACTCGGGCCCTAAAACTGCTTTCTCTCGGGTTTCGCACCCCAAGGTCCTACATTCTTTCTCAAAACTGCTCTCGGGTCGAGACTCAACCCCCAACACATCGCTCAAAAACTACAAATGCTCTCTGATTTACTCCGTTTGGGAGACTAATTCTGATACCTTCAGCCGTCAACTTTCCCCTATTCTCCTGTCTTTCAAATGCCTTTCGACTTCACCTCCAAACTCTCCCTCTGACCCCAAGACCTGAACACGGGACTCTCCCCAGCACCTTCTCTCCGCCACTGCGTCTCCTTCACCAAGATTCCTTGCCCGTAAGTTGTCTCCGTTTTTCCAAAAGCCCGGATCCCAGCCCCAACCCCTCACAGCTTTTCCAGAACACTAGAGCTCCGAATTCAACCCGCCCGGGAGACACGAATTGTCCTAATCTCCAGATTTCCTGCCCGAAAAGTTCCTTCCTCGGTTCTCTCGCTTCTCCAAACATCCCGTGTCCCAGCTTCAAACTCCCTCCACTTGAAGATCTTGCCCCCAACAACTTCGCCTTCAGTGCGGGATCTCGAATTCAGCCAGTCCCCAAGCCCCACCAGCCCTATCAGTCACCCTTATCTAGGCCCCCCGACTCACGCCCAGACCCCGCCTCCACAACTCTCGGGGGCGCGCCTCCACCTCCCCTAACCCAAGGCAAATCTCAAGCCAGGTGGCCTCTCTCTCTGTCTCTCACCTCAGCTGCCAGATTCGCAATGACCAAGTCGTGGGACGTCCGCAGCTCTACGACCCAACAGTGCTGGGTACGAGCCTCGCTCACCTCTCCAGGGCCTCTCGGTTTGGCCTCCGGCCCACCCAGCTCCGCCCAGGAGCCGAACCGCGAGTCGCGATTGGCTGGAGCCCTGCCCGCCGCGGGGCGCGGATTGGCTGGGTGGAGCCACCGGTCCTTCGCCAGGAGACGCTCGACCGACCCTCCCTTTCCTTACACCCTAGACCTTTTAAAGGATTCCGACTAGCCCGGGGGCGGGGCCACGTCTCTAGGGTGGAGGGTGGCGGGGACGTCAGAACTGTCTCCTTCAACTCAGCCACTGTCCTCCCTCCAAAGTCGTCAACATTGCTCTCTGCGATTCCCTTATACCAGGTGAGGACCCCGTTGGGGAGCGAGGCTGGTCGGCACGCCCCTCCCCACCCTGCTTTCCGGGCGGGCGGGGCTGAGCCACTCGCGGAGGCCGCGCCCCCGGGGTTCCGAGGGCGGACGCGGCTGGGCGGAGAAGGATAACGTAGCTGAAGACTAGCCAATAGTTTGGCGCGGCCTACGTTGCCTGGGCGATCGCAGCCCAGTTCCTGTGCTCCCGCCCTCCCAGTACTTTAGCCCGAGGCCCCTTTCTTAATCTTCAGGACTTCTCAGCACGTCCTGTCCCGGTCTGTCCTGCAACCCCCGACGCCCAATCCTTCCCCTCTCAGGCTGGCACGGCTGGGAACTCGTTCCTTGCTCGCCACTCCCCTGGGACAAAGTCCAAACTCCTCCCTCTTGCCACAAAGCCCTTCAGGGTCTGGCCTGACACGCACTCCTTGCTCCCTGTGATCCGACCATAGATTTGACTTTCAGTTTTTCTAAAATGACTGCGAGTGCCCGCCCCCACCGTAAACACAGATTTGGTCTGTTTTCTTCCCTGCCTTATCCCCAGTGCTTTAGGTACATAGCAAGTACTCAAAACGGACAATAAAGGGCCTCTGGATCTTTAAACTTAATTTCCCCATCCTGAAAACACCACCTTCACTTCCCAGGCCGCCTCTCACCAGGTCTCATCTCAAAGGTTTCCTCCTCTCAGAAGCCTTCCCTTGATGCTCTGAGTGGGTTTATGACCATTCTGGGCTCCCATGGTGTCCTGGGCTTCCCCCATCCTGGCCCTGACCCCTCTGCCCATGTCTCCCATTCTTGGCCCTGAGGGCTGGTACCAAGGTTATCTCGCCCGGCCGGCGCTTGGTCCATGGCATCACCCAGCGCGTGGACACAAAGGAGGCATCAAGTGCAAGTTCTTTAAATGCCCAATGTAACAGGAGGAGAAACAGGGCAGGAAAAAAAAACAAAAAAAACAAAACCCCTGCGCTAGTGCCCCGAACCAGGATTGCCCTACTCTTCAAAAAAGTTTCACCAAGAGGTGGGGGAGGGAGTTTTCTCCAGGCTGCTCCAGGGAAGGGAGGTTTAAGCCTCCTCAGACCGGTTCTCACCGGTTGGAATTTTGTCATCCAGTCATTCTGCTGCTTGCAGAAGCAATATATGATTGGAATGGGAATTTTTTTTTTTGGAGGGGAAGGGAGAAGGGGTTAGGTGGGTAGGTGGGGGACACTGGGAAGTAGGGAGAGAGGAGTGGACCACTCACACCTGGGAACGGTGTCTCTGGGGAACATGGGCAGGGGACAGTAGATTCCTGGGTGGCTTAGTTGGTTAAGCATCTGACTTTCGCTTAGGTCATGATCTCACGTTTCGTGGGTTCGAGCCCCCCCGTCGGGCTCTGTGCTGACTGCCAGCTCAGAGCCTGGAGCCTGTTTCAAAGTCTGTGACTCCCTCTCTCTCTGACCCTCCCCTGCTCACGCTGTCTCTCTCTCTCTGTCTCCTAGAAATAAATAAAATATTAAAAAAAAAAAAAGGGGGGGGACAATAGATTTCAAAGCGGGACATGATTAGGAAAGGGTCATTCTTCCCCCCTCCCCCCCAATCCTGCCCCTCTTCCAGGGCCCGCATCTCAGAGTTCCGGTCTCATGCATCCTCTCTCCCCTCCATCATGGACTGTCCGCTCTGCTCACCCCCACTCTCTTGCCCTACTCTGTCTTGGTGCCCTGGGGCTCTGGCCTCCACTCTTGCACACTTCTGATCCACATTCACATAGGAGTCAAGGGCAGCTGTAGAACATATAAACCTGACTGCGACCCTCCCCACCCCTCTCCTGCTTCCGTCCTAGCATAGACGCTCAGAATACAGCGCAAGCTTTTTGCAATGATTCTGCACAGTTTAGCTTCCATGTAACACCTCTTGGGGCTTATCACTCCTCCCCTCGGAGCCAAGTCTATTTAACTTGTTTGCTCCTCAAGCCCACTCAGGTAGTTCCGTCAGCCCTCTGGGTCTTCCTCCTTCAGAGCCCTGGCCACTCTGGGTTGTCACTGTCACGGGCAGGAGTGTCTTCCTCACTGGACTGTGAGATCTGTGAAGGGAGGGTCACCCCTGGGGGTCCTCATAGTCCTCACCTGGACTCCACACAGGGCCAGATGAGGAAATTAATGCAAATCTTACACAGAGGCAGCTAGAGACACCGAATCAGCCAGACAAAGCCAGACCGAGGAAGAGTCACAGAGTTGAGTCTTCTAGAACAATGTGAAGCTCTGGGCTCAAGATTTATTGCTCCTTTCCTCTGTTCCCCCCATTTCTCAGAATGCCGTCCTCCTGGATGAGGTCAGGTCCCTAGTCGTACTGGTGCGAGGGGTAGGTGCTGTGCCCGTCGTATTTATCGGTGGTGAGACAGCTCAGCATGAAGTGGCCCAGGTCGTGCTTGGAGATGACCCTTGAGGGCCCTCGTCCATCCAGGGTCACTGAGTAGGCCCCAGTCAGCGGTTGGTCTCCTGCAAGGTAAAGACACAGGGAATGGGTGAAGCAGATGTCCCTTCCCCCTTCCGACAACACATGATCACTCCAGGGTGCTTACTGCGTGCCCAGCCCAGAGGGTATAGGAGCTAACCCTGTAGGAAACCCTCCCCATGAACAGGACGCCAATCTCTACCCCTAACTTCATTCATTTGATAAATCCTTATCGATGGCCTATTATGAGTCAGGTGCTGGGCACCCAGCAAGGTGCAAAACGGACAAGAACTCTTGCTCTTTGCGTGTAGGCATTTCCTAGGAAAAGGCAACAGACAAGGGAGTAAAACAGACAATGTGTTACATGGAAAGAAACAGAGCAGAGAACGGGCTCAGGACTATTTTACAGATGGGCGAACTAAATATTTACTTTGCAGTTACTTCCCCGGGTTGCAAAGGCAGACTTCCCAGGGGCAAAAGCTAGACTTGCTCTGGGTCCTTCCGTCTAGAGGCATAACTTGGCTGTTAGGAGGGCATCTCTTGGCTGTATTAGGACAGTGACCAACTTCATTTAGGGATCGAATACAGCCTACCAGGGCGGGGACACACCCTCACCCAAGTGGCATTCCTTACAACCATGTTTAATCTGAGCCTGGGAGAAAACAAGCAGAGAAATCCAGAACACGGGATTTTAGAAAGAGTCCTGGCTTAGTTAATTTTATGGG
The DNA here is from genome assembly GCA_017311185.1 of Proteles cristata cristata. Classification (NCBI taxonomy): domain Eukaryota; kingdom Metazoa; phylum Chordata; class Mammalia; order Carnivora; family Hyaenidae; genus Proteles; species Proteles cristata. Next base: position 79,653 of record JAESUZ010002173.1, read on the forward strand.
ACATATTTTTAATTTTTTTCAATGTTTATTTAGTTTTGAGAGAGAGAGAGTGCCAAGTGGGGGAGGAGCAGAGAGAGAGGGAGACAGGATCCAAAGCAGGCTCTGCGCTGACAGCACAGAGCCTGCCGCGGGGCTCGAACTCATGAACTGTGAGATCATGACCTGAGCCGAAGTTGGACGCTTAACCATCTGGGCCACCCAGGCGCCCCTAAGAGACATATTTTTAAAAAGAGAGATGGAGGATTGTTCCAGATTCAAGACATGATCCTTGGTGAGATCCTGACCTTGTAGGGAGGGGAGGTTGAAATATCTATCTCCTCTATTTCTATCTCTATCTCTAGAGAGAGAAAGGGAGGGAGAGGGAGAGAAGAATCCCAATTGGGCTCCCTGGTGACACGGGGCTCATCCCATGACTCGTGAGATCATGACCTGAGCGGAAACCAAGAGTTGGATGCTTAACCGACTGAGCCACTCATGTGGCCCTAAAAATTTTATTAAAAAAATTTTTTTAATGTTTTTTTTTTTTTTTCCCCTGAGAGAGAGACAGCATGAACAGGGGAGGGTCAGAGAGAGAGGGAGACACAGAATCTGAAACAGGCTCCAGTCTCTGAGCTGGCTGTCAGCACAGAGCTGGACATGGGGCTCGAACCCCCGAACTGTGAGATCACAACCTGAGCCGAAGCCGGATGCTTAACCGACTGAGCCACCCAGGCACCCCTAAAATTTTATTTTTAAGTAATCTCTACACCCGACATGGGGCTTGAACCCACAACCCCAAAATCAAGGGTCACAGCTCTTCTGACTGAGCCAGCCAGGCTCCCCAATATTTTTTAACAATCAGAAAAATTTTAATATGGAATGGACACTAAATTGCGTGGTAGAGTTAATGTCCATTCCCTTGATGCAATAATGGTGCTGTGGGTCATTCCCAAAGATATATCTTCTTGGGGGATGCCTATCAAAGTTCTAGGAGTGAAATGTGATGATGTCTGCAACTTATTCTCAAATGGTTCATTTCAGCCAAAAAATACTTGTTTAAATATGTATATATGCACACATATTATAAAATATATATATATTACACATGTATATCACATATACACACTAGATACATGCACAAATATATTGCACACATGCATTCATGTATTACATGAGTGCACAAAAGATAAAGGAAACAGCAGAATGGTAATTGAATCCAGATGAAAGGCTTATGGATTTTCATAAACCTTTAATGGCTTCAACTTTTCTGGAGGTTTCAAAGTTTTTACACACACAGTACAAAAAAACAAACAAACAAACAAACCAAAAACAACTAACTAAAAAAAGGTATTGTGTTGAATAAATTTTAGGCATGATGTCTCTGGGTTTCACTTCAAACCCTGGAGGTCAGGAAGCAATATTATGAGCCCTGTTCAGAGATGAGAAAACTGAGGGACAGAAACCTCAGGCCTGAAGTCCACACAGTGCTGGGGCTGGGATTTTCACCTGGAAGGGGACACACTTCATATGCAAGAGACATTTGCATATAGAAGGAATTTGTGGAATGAATGAATGAATGAATGAGTCTCTCCCTGTGTCTGACTCTCCCTGTGTCTCTCTCAAGGTGGATTCCAGCCCTGGGAGAAGAAAAGATGGTATAGGTATGGTTTATTGATTCTCTCCACATCAGCACCCTGAAATGTCATTTACTTGACATATTTACTGAACATCTACCTTATGCCAAGCCCTGCTCTGGGCACTAGGAACACAGCTGTGATCAAAATAAGACAGGGACGCCTGGGTGGCTCAGTCAGTTAAACTTCTGACTTTGGCTCAGGTCATGATCTCACACCTCCTGAGTTTGAGCCCCGTGTCAGGCTGTGTGCTGACAGCTCAGGGCCTGAAGCCTGCCTTGGATTCTGTGTTTCCCTCTCTCTCTGCCCCTCCCCTGCTTGCGCTCTGTCTCTCTCAAAAATAAATAAAATACTAAATAAGGTATTTATTGCCTGGGCAATAAATTATTGACTTATTGACTGAGCCACTGCCTGGATGGCCCAGTCAGTTAAGTGTCTGATTTCGGCTCAGGTTGTGATTTCGTGGTTCATGAGTTCAAGCTCCGTGTTGGGCTCTGTGCTGACAGCTCAGAGCCTGGAGCCTGCTTCAGGTTCTGTGTCTCTCTCTCTCCCCCTCTGCCACTCACGCTCTCTCTCAAAAAAATGAATAAACATTTAAAAAATTAAAAAAGAATACTAAATAAGGGTTGTTTTACATTTCTAAATTTGGGGTGGTTGGTTAAACAGAGGTCACAGAAAAGGGTGTTAGAAAGGAGATACACTCAAGCAAGAAAGAGGATAGAAAGCGCAGGGGGAAGGTTTGCGATTTTACACAGGCCAGGGAAGGCCTGGCAGATCTCACCATCTGACGGGAGGGGACAGGCTGGTGGCAACCCCGCCCCCGGGTGCCAGCCCCACTTACCTATGTGTGGCGGCATCACAGCCACATACTTTAGACCAGACTCCTGCAGCACCTTGTGCATCCGGATGTGGTCATCCGTCACGTCCTGCAGTCGCGGGGGCACCTTGGCCGGGTCCCACAGCAGGAAGGCTTGGGGGACACAAGGCAGGGTAAGCCAGGGCTTAATGACAGCCTGGCCAGGTCCACAGCCTGCCAGTCTTATGCCAGGATGAAACCCTGCGGGGGCTCCCTACTGCCTCCCAGTTGTCCTGGCTTCCGTTCTCACCGCCATGTGTAAGGGCTGACCCTGTCTCCCCACCTGCCTCCTGGCTGGGTCAGCAGCCTCCTCCCTGGTCTTCCCCCTCCCCCACTCCCCTACCTGCTCGCTGTTCACAGCCAACGGGGCCTGTGCACACCCAGAGGGTTGGAGCTCATCTGCGGCCCCGCCTCACTCGGGGTAGAAGCGGAGTCCCCAGCTGGGCCCACGAGGCCCCACCAGATCTGGCACCATTAGCCCCCTGACCTGAGTGCCCGACACTCTCTTTCACTCACTCTGCCCCAGCCACGCTCGCACCTCTGAGCCTTCGCAATTGCTGATCCCTCTGCCCTTCCTTAGTGGGTTCCTCCCTGGGGAGGATGAAGGCAACGTGTGGAGGCCGTGGTTCCACAGCCTGTGTGAACGCAGGTCAGCCAGTGGGTCTCCCTGTGCACCCACTCCCTTCCATACAAGGGAGGCATAAGAACAGCTCCTATTGAGGCGCCTGGGTGGCTTAGTCGGTTAAGCGTCCGACTTCAGCTCAGGTCATGATCTCATGGTTCGTGGGTTTGAGCCCTGCGTCGGGCTCTGTGCTGACAGCCAGCTCAGAGCCTGGAGCCTGCTTTAGATTCTCCCCCCGCCCCCCAGAAATAAATAAAAAAACATTAACAAAAAAATTTTTTTAAAAAGAACAGCTACTGTTAACTGAGCACCTACTATGTGCCACTAGGAGTATAAATACTCAGAATTTTGTGACGATTAAGTGGCACTCATCCCTAAGGTACTCAGATGGTGCCTAGCACACAGTAAGTGCTCACTGAATGCTGTTAGCATTCACTGCTCTTGTTACGCCTGTTGCCTGTACCGCCTTTTGGATTGAGACACGGGTTGTTTAATGTCCATCTCCTCATAAACTGGGGGCTCTGTGAGGGTAGGGAGCGGGTCCATGTATCCATGGCTCTGTCATTTCTGATCAGAGGCTCTCCCTGCCCCTCTCTCGGGCTGGCTGGGTCAGGTGCCTCCTCTGGGCTTCCATAGTCCTCTAGGCTGCCCCTGTTCTGGCCCTGACCCTTCTGCCTATGCTGCTTCATCTCGGCCCTGACTACTCTGGCCTATCACACTGTGTGTGGTGAGGGGCCTGTTTACCGCTTCCCTCCCGTCTGTGAGACCCATGAATACAGGGCCCAGGGCTTTATTGGTCACCACTGTGTCCCCAGCATCACCCAGCAAGGTTCCCGCACACAGTCGGTGCTCAATAAATGCACAGTAACTTGGGACGGCTCCACTGCCAACTTGTGTTGGCTCCTTGCATTTGGATGGCTCCAAAGCTCCTTGGCTGCCTGTCCAGTACCTATTCACCCCCACGCCCACCCTTCAGCCCCATCCCTACGATCCCACCACCCACCCGAGGTGCAGGCCACGACCTTGTTCACACCATGGGCCTTCATGGCCGCCACAATGTTCCGGGCGCCCTCGGACATAACTGTGGTAGGACCTTAGAGAGGACAGAGAGTGGCAGTCACTAGCAGGTGGCGGTGGTGGCGGGGGTGGCAGGGGTGGGGCCGGGGGCGGGGGTGGCGCTGGGGGCCGAGGTGCAGGGGTGGGCCGTGGGCAGAGAGGGGGCTCAGTACTGAGATCATTGCGGGTGCCCAGCAACACGATGACAGCGTCCTGCCCAGCCACAGTCTTGTCTACATCAGCCGCATGCAAAACGTCACCCACTACCACGTGGGCTGGCTGGGGCCCCTCTGGGGGCAGCCTGGAGGCATCCCGCACCAGCACTGTCACCTCATAACCTGTGGGCAAAGAAGGGCAGAGAAGCAGGTCAGTAGGCCTGTGGGCTGGTGCTCCCAGGCTCCAGGGCTGCGTCCCGGAGGATGTCATGAACCCCCAAATCTGTCCCCCAGGTCCCTTGTTATGGGAAGTGGTCTTGACACATTTTTTAAAGGCCTGTTTATTTATTTTTATTTTTAATTAAAATAATTTTTTTTAATTTTTAAAAAATGTTTTATTTATTTCTGAGAGAGAGACACACACACAGACACACAGACACACACACACACACACACACACACACACACACACAATGTGAGCAGGGGAGGGTCAGAGAGAGAGGGAGATACAGAATCTGAAACAGGCTCCCAGCTCTGAGCTGGCTGTCAGCACAGAGCCTGACATGGGGCTCGAACCCATGAACTGTGAGATCATGACCTGAGCCTAAGCTGGATGCTTAACTGACTGAGCCACCAGGCACCCCTAAAATAAAATTTTTAATGTTTATTCATTTTTTGAGAGAGAGAGAGACAGAGTGTGAGTGAGGGAGGGACAGAGAGAGAGGGAGACACAGAATCCAAGGGAAGCTCCAGGCTCTGAGCTGTCAGCACAGAGCCCGATGTGGGGCTCGAACCCACAAACCGTGAGACCATGACCTGAGCCAAAATTGGGACTTAACTGACTGAGCCACCCATGTTCCCCAAAGGTTTATTTATTTTTGAGAGAGAGAGAGAACGAATGCAGTAGGGGCAGAGAGAGAAGGGGACAGAGGATCCAAAGCAGGCTTAGCACTGACCGCACAAAGCCCATTGCCGGGCTCGAACTCATGTTCGGGACCCAGAGATCATGATCTGAGCAGAAGTCAGACACTCAACCGACTGAGCCACCCAGGCGCCCCGCTCTTCAAACATTTCTGCTGGCATACTCACAGTTGACATTTAGCTGGTTGTTAAAATAGGACAATACCTTCATGCCGGTTTATAAATAACTTGTGCTGATGCCTCCAAGGCCCGCCCCCAGAACTCCCCGGACTTCTCCACTCGCCAGCACCTAAAGGGTTAAAGCCTGGCATCACACTGGTCTATGTCCCCCATCCACGGCCGTGGAGGAAAATGAGGTACAGAGGAAAACATGAGTTGCCCAAAGGTTGTCCAGTGCCGGGAATGGTCCCCCAGGCTTAACCCTAACCCTAACCCTAATCCTAAACCTAACCCTAATCCAGGTCATGATCTCATGGTTCATGAGTTCGAGCCCCGCATCAGGCTCTGTGCTGACAGCTCAGAGCCTGGAGCCTGCTTCGGGTTCTGTCTCTCCCTCTCTCTCTGCCCCTCTCCCGCTCACACTCCGTGTCTCAAAAATCATTGAACATTAAAAAAATTTTTTTAATAACTACAATAAAATGAAGTTCACACCCAACATATTTCTTCCTTTGTTCTAAACAATGGCAAAGGATGTTAATATTTGGTTCTATGGAAATAATGATATTAAAATACTATTAATTGTGCTCTCTGTTATGGACTAAATGTGTGTGCCTTACCCCCCTAAATTCATATGCCAAAGCTCTAGCCTCCAACGGGATGGCATTTGGACATGGGGCCTTTGATTAGGTTTTGATGAGGTCATGAGGGTGGGGACCCCATGACGGGATTAGTGTCCTTAGAAGAGAAGACAGACCAGAGCTCTTTCTCCAGTATGTGAGGATCAGGCAAGAAATCAGCTGTCTGTGCCCGGGAAGAGGGCACTCATCAGAAGTCAAGTCTATTACTACTTTATCTTGGACTTCCCAGCCTCCAGAACTACGAGAAATAAGTATCTATTGTACACCACCAGCCCATGGTATTTTGTCATAGCAGCCCAAGCTGACTAAGACAGCCTCTAAATATCATTCTTGTGATAAACGAACCAGAGCTCCTTAGAGAAAGGACGAGATGAGGCTGAAGCGTCTTGTACCGTCGGCTGGTAAGGCAGCGCTTCAAGAATGATGGCGCCATATTGAAAGGACCCAGAGGCCACTTGAAGGAGTTCTCATTGGAAAAATCACGGACAATATGCTTCGTTCAAAAGAATACTGACGAAAAGAGGGATGCTTGGGTGGCTCAGTTGGTTAAGCATCCAGCTTCGGCTCAGGTCATGATCTCACAGTTTATGAGCTCGAGCCCTGCATCGAGTGAGTTCGAGCCCAGCTTCTGGCTTCACATTGACAGTGGGGAGCCTGCATGGGATTCTCTCTCTCCCTCTCTCTCTCTGCCTCTTCATCACTCACACTCTCTCTCTCTCTCTCTCAAAAGTAAATAAATAAAAATTTTTAAAAATGGTTAAGTTGGGGGCATCTGGGTGGCTCAGTCGGTTAAGCATCCGACTTCAGCTCAGGTCATGATCTCACGGTTCGTGGGTTCGAGCCCTGCGTTGGGCTCTGTGCTGACAGCTCAGAGCCTGGAGCCTGCTTCGATTCTGTGTCTCCCTCTCTCACCCTCCCTTGGTCACGCTCTCTCTCTCTCTGTCTCTCAGAAATAAACAAAACAGGGGCGCCTGGGTGGCTTAGTCGGTTAAACGTCCGACTTTCGCTTAGGTCATGATCTCGCGGTTCGTGGGTTCGAGCCCGCGTCGGGCTCTGTGCTGACTGCCAGCTCAGAGCCTGGAGCCTGCTTCAGTCTGTGACTCCCTCTCTCTCTGACCCTCCCCTGCTCACGCTGTCTCTCTCTCTCTCTCTCTCCTAGAGATAAATAAAACATTAAAAAATAATAATAAAAAAAAGAAATAAACAAAACATTAAAAATTTAAAAAAAATGGTTAAGATGGTAAATTAAAAAAAAAGAATACTGACAAAGAATTTAAACACATCAAATATTTAAAAATCTGTGAGTTCATAATGATACTAACAAAGATACCTTATTAGTCATCACCAACAGTTGCCAGAGGATTAGTTCATTATTCAGAAAATGGTAAAAGAAAAGGAAAAACAACAAAATTGTTCTATTTCTCTTGACAGCTGTCATGTATTTTAAAAACAAGTGATGGGAGATTTGAATACTCTGGAGTCATGATGATGAAAATAATGACAAATGGGGGAGGGGCGCCTGGGTGGCTCAGTCGGCTAAGCGTCCGACCTCGGCTCCGGTAATGATCTCACGGTTTGTGGGTTCGAGCCCCGCGTTGGGGCTGTGCTGAAGGTTCGGAGCCTGGAGCCTGTGTCAGATTCTGTGTCTCCCTCTCTCTCTGCCCCTCTCTCACTCACACTCTGCCTCTCTCAGAAATAAACATAAAAAGAGAGAGTGAAAGAGAATCAATAGAATGAGAGGAAACTTTCGCAAATCATACATCTGATAAAGGGCTTGTATTTAGAATACATAAAAGACTCCTACGACTCAATAATAAAAAGATAAAAACCCAACTAAAAATTGGGCAAAACACACGAATAGAGACTTTTCCAAAGAAGATACACGAGTGGCCAATAAATACATGAAAAGATTCTGAACACCCTTAGTCATAGGGGAAATGCAAATCAAAACCACGAGATGCAACTTCACACCCACTAGAATGGCTGTGATAAAAAAGACATTAGCTGCTGGTGCACATGCGTTGAAGCTAAAACCTCACACGCTACTGATGGGTGTATGAATGATGCAGCTAGCTGGTTTGGAAAACAGTCTGGTAAGTTCCTCAAAAGGATAAACATGAAGTTAGCCTATGACTCAGCCTTTTCACTCCTAGGTATGTGTCCAAGGGAAATGAAGACATATGTTCGTACAAAAACTTGTACGTGATTTCATAGAGGCATTATTCATACTAGCCCCAAATGGAAACAACCCAAACGTCCATCGACTGCATGGATAAATAAAATGTGATCTACCTAGTACAATGTACATAATAGTATTCGGCAATAAAAAGAAATGACATACTGATACTGCACCCCTTGAAACAATGTGTTTTTTTCTAAGTGAAAGAAGCCAGTGGAAGCCAGTCACAAAGAGCTATGTAATAAAATGTCCAGAACAGGTAAATGGGTATAAAGAGAAAGTAGACGAGCGGTTGCCTACGTCTGGGGGAGGAGTTAAGAAGGAAAATGGAGGGGGTGACTCCTAGGGATTTCTTTTTGGGGTGATGAAAATGTCCCATGGGCGCCTGGGCGGCTCAGTCGGTTAAGCGTCCGACTTCGGCTCAGGTCATGATCTCACGGTTCATGAGTTTGAGCCCCGCATCGGGCTCTGTGCTCACAGCTCAGAGCCTGGAGCCTGTTTCGGATTCTGTGTCTCCCTCTCTCTGCCCCTCCCATGCTCATGCTCTCTCTCTCTCTCTCTCTCTGTTTCTCAATAATAAATAAAAACATTAAAAAAAAAGCATAGAACTGAAACATACAAATAAAAAGTTGAGGGGAGTGCCTGGCACAGGAAGGGGTGGGATGTGGGGCTGGCTGTTCCTGTACTTTTTAATCATCTCACAAGGTTATTTCCTGTCCTGGGTGAGTCCTCCCTGGGCTCCTGGCCCCGGTCTCATCCCCTCCCATCCATAGGCCACACGGCGGCCAGATAGAGCTTTCCACAGTTGTATGGGAGTCCCCGACTGCTCATATCCCTCCCAGGACCCCCTCAGTGCCCGGGGATAAAGTCTCTGGTCCTCATGACAGCCTTCCAGCCCCTCGGGGTCTGGCCTCTCCTCCTCTCCGGCCTATTCTGGAGCCACTGCCCTCTTCACCCACCGCACTTTGTAAGTTCTCCAAATGCATCACGGCTTCCTGCCTCCGGGCCTTTGCACATGCTGTTCCCTCTGCCAGGAGCACCCTCGATCCTTTCCCCAGGCCCCCATCTGCTGGTGTTTCCTCTGTCACTGTCTTACTTATGCTGCCCTGGAGTAAATAATGGCCCTGCAGGTCAGGAGACGTTGGCATATTCGTCACCATCTCCCTGACGGTTTATAAACACAAAAGCACAGGGGTGCCTGGCTGGCTCAGTCATTACAGCATCCAACTCTCGATCTTAGGGTTGCGAGTTTGAGCCCTATGGTGGGCATGGAGTCTACTTAAAAACAAACAAACAAACAAACAATCTATATAATATTAACACAAAAGCACAGGCTTTACTGTCCTGTGGAGCTGGGTTCAAACTCCAGCTATACCGGGAAGTGGCTGAGGAACCAAAGGAAACCCCTTCCCTGGTTGGACCCCAGCTTTCTCCCTAAAGTGAAAATGAGAATTCCCAGTGTCCCCACCCTGTGCGACCCCCCTTTCGGAAGGGAATGGCTATCCTCACACACATCAGGGAGCAGGGGGGTTTGCAGAGTGCCAGTGTGGGCCTGAGTTAACTACCAACGGTTAAAACGGACCTTAGTAAATTGTGAGTGCTCGGGGTTGGGGGGTTGGGGAGAAAAATGTTCTCATGGAGAGTGAGAGCTTTGACACACGCTCCGTAAAAAGGTGCCCGTTAGTGTTATATTATTGCTGATTAATGACATTTATTGAGAACCTCTTATATGCCAAGTGCTGTGCTAAGCTTTTTCCATAGATGAGTGGTATTTTTTCCAAAAAAAAATGTTTTAATGTTTATTTATTTATTTGAGAGAGAGAGAGAGAGAGAAACATGAGTGGGAGAGGGGCAGAGAGAGAGGGAGACTGGGAATCTCAAGCAGGCTGTGCTCTGTCAGCACAGAGACCGACCTGGGCTCAATCTCACAAACCGTGAGATCATGACCTGAACCAAAATGAAGAGTCAGTTGCTTAACTGACTTAGCAACCCCGGTGCTCCTGTTACCAAAAGAAATTTTTAATTTATTTTATTTTATTATTTATTTTTTTAAATATCACATTTTATTTATTTCTAGGAGAGATAGAGAGACAGCGTGAGCAGGGGAGGGTCAGAGAGAGAGGGAGTCACAGACTGAAACAGGCTCCAGGCTCTGAGCTGGCAGTCAGCACAGAGCCCGACGCGGGGCTCGAACCCACGAACCGCGAGATCATGACCTAAGCGAAAGTCAGACACTTAACCGACTAAGCCACTCAGGCGCCCCAACCAAAAGAAATTTTTTAAACAACCCACATTTAAATGTAAACTTCAATAGCCACGTGTCACTAGTGGCTACCATACCAAACAGCATAGCTTTAGAATTTACAGATTTTGGGGGCACCTGGGTGGCTCAGTCGGTTGGGCGTCTGACTTTGGCTCTGGTCATGATTTCACTGTTCGTGGGTTCCAGCCCTGCATGGGGTTCTTTGCTGTCAGTGCAGAGCCTGCTTTGGGTCCTCTGTTCCCCCTCTCTCTGCCCTTCCCCTGCTCATGCTTGCTCTCTCTCAAAAATAAACTTTAAAAAAAAAAAAAAAGACGGGGCGCCTGGGTGGCTTAGTCGGTTAAGCGTCCGACTTTCACTTAGGTCATGATCTCGCGGTTCGTGGGTTTGAGTCCCGCGTCGGGCTCTCTGCTGACAGCCAGCTCAGAGCCTGGAGCCTGTTTCAGAGTCTGTGACTCCCTCTCTCTCTGACCTTCCCCTGCTCACGCTGTCTCTCTCTCTCTCTCTCTCTCTCCTAGAAATAAATAAAACATTAAAAAAAAAAGAATTCACATAATTTACCCTTTAGAAAAAAACAAGAGCATTGGTAAGGTACTTCAAACTTTTTTTTCTTTTTTTTTTTTTTACAAATCGCTTTATATTTTTCTGTTAATTTTTTTATTTTGAAATAAATTTTTTTTTAATTTTTTTTAATGTTTTATTTATTTCTAGCAGAGAGAGAGAGACAGCATGAGCAGGGGAGGGTCAGAGAGAGAGGGAGTCACAGACTGAAACAGGCTCCAGGCTCTGAGCTGGCAGTCAGCACAGAGCCTGACACGGGGCTCGAACCCACGAACCGTGAGATCATGACCCAAGCGAAAGTCGGACGCTTAACCGACTAAGCCACCCAGGCGCCCCTATTTTGAAATAAATTTTTAAAAAAAGAAAGAAATTCAATTGTATAGGAAAGTTGGAAGCCCTCAATTCTCATCTTTGCTTTTGCTTTATCTTTCTCTGTGTGTGTATAATATATAACATACATAATTATATGTGTATAAACTCACACACACACACAAACACACACAAAGTTTTTTCCTATTTGAGACTAAGTTGTAGAGATCATGCCCATTTTAAGCTTTTTGATCTCAACCCTCAGTCCAAAACAGATTTCCATGTCTAACCTACTATATACAAATCCATGCATATATAATTGAAAGAAATTTCATAAAGTCTATATTTAACATGTGATATACTCTGAAACCTTTATGACCAATTAAATATATTTCAGAACTCACTATGACCCACAGTTTGAAAAGCACCAGATTGCAGCAACCCTTAAAGGTATTATTACATGCCCATTTTGAAGATAGGGGAATTGAGGCAATTTTAAGTTAACTGAGCCAAGTTCACACAGCTATGAGTTCACTCAGCCAAAAGAGGTTATGGCTCTCAGCATTTTCCACATATTATCTCATTTAATCATTGCAAGCACCCCAAAACAAGCACTAGTATTCTTTAAAATAATTTTTTTTGGGGGTATGGGTGTCTCAGTCCGTTAAGCGGCAGACTCTGGCTGGGGTCACAATCTCAGTTGGTGAGATCGAGCTCTGCGTAGGGTTCTGTGCTGACAGCTCAGAGCCTGGAGCCTGCTTTGGATTCTTTGTCTCCCTCTCTCCCTGCCCCTCCCCCGCTCTCTCTGTCTCTCTCTCTCAAAAACAAACATTTAAAAAATTAAAAAATATTTTTTAAAGTAACCTCTATGCCCAGTCTGGGGTTCGAACTCACGACCCTGAGCTGAGGAGTCGCACGCTCTATTGCTGAGTCGGCCAGGCACCCAAGTGCTACTAGTTGTATCCCCACTTTCCAGTTATCTGGGTACACAGACGACAACGAGGCTTTCATCGATGGGGGTGGTAAGTGGCAGAGCTGGGATTTGAACGCAGGCAGGCTGGCGCCAGTTTATAGAATCACTGAGGTAAATAAAACTCTCCTTTTCCTGATGGAGACAGCAAGCCTCAGAGGCTCACTGTGGCTCTAAAGAGACTTGTGGGAGCCACCGTGAGAAGGCAGGGCCTCCCCTAGGCCTTGGCTCTCAGTTCCCTGGGGTGCAGTCCCAACGGTGACCAGCAGGGTGGACAAGTGGAATTCAGCAGAATTCAGGATAAAGGGTAAGGTAGGAACATGGGAATCTAGCTCCTCAGGGTGACTCAGCACCTCTCAACTTCTCCCTCTTACTTCCTCCCCGAGAAATGATTATCAGCAAATTTCTTTCTCCGTCCCCACAAATCAGGACCCTCACGAGCCTTCCTGGAGAGGGAGAAGGCGGTGGGCCTGATGAGGAACTGTCAGGCGGAGTCCCTCCAAGGGAGGCCTGGGCTAGGAGACAATAGAGAGTGGGATCCTGGGAGTCTCCACTCTCTGGGGGCACCCAGATAGTCAATATCTTCAGAGTCACTGAGACCAGCAAGGGTGGGGCCCTATATCTGGAAGTCTCAGGCACGGCCAGGGGGTGGTGAAGTCTGGATGGTGGCGGCAGGGGAGGCCGCAGGACGTTTATCCCCATTCTTGGGGGCAACTGTGAATTTGCAGCTCTCATCCACTTTCCCAGAACCAGCACCCAAATCTTCACTTACGTCTCCATTATCCTCTTTCCAGAAGGTGCTCATAGCAACTGGCCGCCCAGCCTTCTAAAGTTCCAGCCTTGGTGCCCAGGGCACAAGCCAGTGAACTTTTGGCGGCTAAGAGCACGGGCAGGGTTCAAGTCCCAGCACCACAACTTTCCAGCGGTCCCATATTGGGCAAGTCCCTCTCTGGGCCTTAGTTTTCTCATCTGTTAAGTTGAAGTGATACCGGCACCCACGGCAGGTGAGCGCTGGGAGGATTCAATACCAGGGAAGAGCGGTAGCGGCTGGGAGGCCCTCGCTGGGTGCGCTAACAACCACAACTACAACGACAACATTGCCTAAGAGCACTGTGTTTAAACCTGTCACTGGAATCCCTCTGCCTCCCAGGGCCAATTCCTAGTCCTCGGACTCATAAAATTGGATCTCACAGCGTCCCCCATTTCTGTCCCCGTCGCCACCTGCTTTGCCCCTAGGTCACAAACCAAAGCACTGATGGCCCAACCAGCCTCTCCCGGATCCCAGGATACCCCTTCCTAATGAGGGGCATGTGCACCCCGCCCCCGGCCACCCCAGCTCATGCCTGCTTCCACCGCCTGCGCCAGGGTGGTGAGCCCGGTTCTGCCCGTGGCACCGAAGATGGCAATCTTCTTGACGGTCATCCTGAGGGCTCGTGGGAGTACGAGGCCACGGAGTTGCACGACGCGCGGGAACTGGCCGGCTGCTGCGCCGGCCTCTCGGTCCTTCTCCGGGGGGAGGGACAGGGCGGGGCTGGCACAGAAGGCCACGCCTCAGCCTGCCTCGGGGCTCCGGGCAGAGGCCGGGGGCGGGGCCTAGCAGGCCACGCCTCTAGCCGGGAAGAACGCGGTGGGCGGGACAGCAGTCTGCGGGTCTCTGCCTGCCGTCCAGCACCGCCCCCTCCGCCTGCCTCTTAGAGTGGGAGGCGTGGCCGTATCTGGTCAACTGGGAGGAGCGTGGGTGGACCTCAGTGCCCCGCCTCTGCGCTTTAGCCGGGGGCGGGGTGAGCTCGGGCCACGCCCACCGACCTCTCCTAGCTCTCGCCACCTCTCCTAGGGCCTGAGGCTGACCTGGGACTCACCACGTGCCCCAAAACCTTTTGGAAGCTGCATGGGAGAAAATGAGGGAGGGTGTGACACTAACTGTGTGTGTATGTGCCCATGTGACTATGCGTGACTGTGACTAGCCCCAAGGGAGCAAGATTGTGGATGACACAATGTGCCATCCTCTGTGTAGCACTGTGTTACAGTATGAGACTGAGAGACGTGTGGCAAACATTGATGCTGTTCTTTTGTGACCCTGTGGTTCCACTGTGGGTGACCCTGTGTCAGTCTGTGATGCTGTATGCATCCATGAAGCTGGGGGATGTGGTGTGGGACACGTGTGAGATGTGTTTTATGGGAGTGTGTGACTCTTAGGGACAGCATATGACACCACATGTGACATGTAAGGATGTGTCACTGTGACACTATTTGAGTGGTAACTGTTTTGATGCTGTTTGTAACCTCTTGTGACTGTATGATGTAGGAGTGTGTGACAGTGCAAGATGTGTGACAGGTGAGTGTGTGACTAGTGTAACAAGTCTGAGTGTGTAAAAGTGTGTGACACTGTGTGAAACTGAAGCTGTGTGTGACCTGTGAGTAGATGACACTCTTGGTGACCCCATGGGAGTGTGCGACGTGTATGACATATGCGTGTTTGTGTGTGACACGGCGTGGGTGGTGGTGGCACTATTTGAGCATGTCACTAGTGTGATGCTGTCGGGCACTGTGCCAGAGTGGGACCCTATGTGAGCGTGTGACTGCGTGTGCGTTTGAATGTTTGACTCTGCGTGACCCTGTGGGGGGTGATGCCGTGTGAGAGTATGGCTGTGGGTAACGTTTGCGACGCTGTGGCCCCGAGTGTGTGTGTGCGCGTGTGTGACAGTGTGGGAGTGTGTGACTCGTGAGAGTGCGTGGCTGTGTGTGACGCTACCTCTGGCCCCGAGAGTGGCGTGGCTCGGTGTGTGACCGCGCGTGGGCCAGCGCCGCAGGCGGCCGAGGCGGCGGGGGACGGCGGGCGGGAGGGTCCCGGGGGCGCCGAGCGCGGCGGCCGCGCGAGCGGGGAGGCGCGGCGGCGGCAGCGGCGGCGGCGGCGGCGCATGCGGATCCGGCCGAGCGGCGGGGCCGGCGGGGCCGAGCGGAGCTGGGCCGGGCCGGGCGGTGCACCGGACGCCGCCAGTGAAGGCAGTAGGGCGCTGCGAGCAGCGGGGACAGCGGCACCGGCGGCCGGCCGCGGGGCCCAGGTGAGCGGCTTTGGGTGATAGCCCCTCCCTGCAGCATCTCCCCACCTGCCCGAGAATCCCTCCCCCGCGCGCCGTGGGCATGGCCTGAGCCCCTGGGGTCTCCCCGGCTGGAGGAAGGGAGGGGTCCAGGGCAGAATGAGCCCCCACACCTCAGCCCAGCGCAGCCTCCGCGCCATGCGTGAGTCTTCCTCCTGGGCCTTGTCCTTCCCAGGTCCCCTCCTTTCGAACAGTGACTAGACTGCAGGGCGAGAGAGGCGCGGCCGCGGAAGGGTTAAAGCATTGATTTTCCCACCCCCAGCCCGGAGCCTTTGCTGGGGCCATGGGACACCTCTTTCCACCTCCCCCATCTCCTTCACCTCCCTTCCTTCTCCATTCAATCACATAATGGCCAGCGCTCTTCCCAGGCCTGGCAGAGAGCTCACCAAGTGCTAAGCGCCTCCCCATCCCCAAGTATCCTCCACCCCAGGGAACAGTTGTGATCACCATTTCACAGGGAGGGAAACTGAGGCCGTGAGGAGGGGTTAAAGATGGGCTAAAGATGCAGGAAGAATAAGGCAGGACTTGAACTCATTTCTGTTGACTCCAGCACAGGCACTTTGACTGGCTAGGATATTCATCGTGTAAGGATGAATAATAATAACAAGGACCATGTATCAGGGGCTTGCATGTACTAGATACCATGTTCCCTCATCATCAACTCATTTCATCTACAAACATCCCTAGAAAATGGGTACTATTATTACCATTTTACAGATGAACAAACTGAGGCCCAGAGAGTGGAAGTAGTGACTGGCCAAGGTCACACAGGTGGTAAGTAGCCATGCACCCATTTATAGCTTTCCATAGAAAGAAAGAAGAAGAACATTGGAGTTTGGAATGTTCGCCAGAAGGGACAATCTCTGCTACACTGACCAACTCCTAGACGCTGCTTTCCTACAATTTGGTGGGTTGTCAGCTGTTTGGGTCTTTGAGAAGGACATTGATCTCCTCATGGTTCCTTCCTTTCATAGCCCCAGAAACAAGCCTGGGATCCTAGAGGGAGGAGAGGTATCCGAATGTCTCCCACCCCCTTTAATTTCATATTTACAATCTGGCGAGTGTTGTAGGGCATAGCTCTGGATCAGACAATGTTGTCAGCTAGCTGTTGCCACAATAATGCTGCGTAAGAAACCACCCCCAAACTCAGTGTCTTAAAACACGGAGCATTTATTTAGCCATCACGCATCAGGTCAGTGGCTTAGGCTGGGCTCAGCTGGACAGTTTTTCTGGTCTCAGTGGGGGCTGAGTCACATGTTGGGGTGTGGGGCAGGGAGCGGTGCTGACTGTTGGCTGCATTAACCGGCCTTGGCTTTCACGACTGGGGCCTTAGGCCCCAACTACCGTGAGAGTGTTTTTCTCATGGTCTCAAGCACAAGCAAAAACATGCAAAGTCCTTTGAGTTTTAGGCTTAGAATTCACCAGCAGTGCCGCTGAATTCTGTTGGTCAAAGCTAGTCATGTGGCCAAGCCAGGAGTCAAGGTTGTGAGGGGACACTCTTCCACTTTCCCCCTCCCTACCGTAGAACACTCCAGAGTTCTATGGCAAAGGATGTGGTTATAAGGATGAAGAATTGGGGCCGTTTAATGCAAATATAGTACCTATGTTTGAACTCTGGCTACCAGCTAGCTTTGCAACCTTGGGCCTTAGTTTCCTCCTATATAATGTCTGTCTTTCTTTCTTTCTTTCTTTCTTTCTTTCTTTCTTTCTTTCTTTCTTCTTTCTTTCTTTCTTTCAAGTTTGGGGATGGCTGGGTGGCTCAATATGTTAAGCCTCCGACTTTGGCTCAGGTCATAATCTCGCAGTTGGTGAGTTCGAGCCCCACATCAGGGTCTGTGCTGACAGCTCACAGCCTGGAGCCTGCTTTAGATTCTGTGCCTCCTTCTCTCTCTGCTCCTCCTTTGCTCACACTCTGTCTCTCTCTAAAAAATAAATAAATATTTAAATTTTATATATTTTTTAGAGAGAGAGGCAGAGAGAATCCCAAACAGGCTCTGCATAGAGCTGTGAGATCATGACCTGAGCCAAAGTCAAGAGTCAGACACTTAACCGACTGAGCCACCCAGGTGCCCCTCCAATGTCTTTTTATTTATTTATTTATTTATTTATTTATTTATTTATTTATTTAGAGAAAGTATGCAAGCAGGAGAGGGGCAGAGAGGGAGGGAGAGAAGGAGAATCCCAAGCAGGCTCCGTGCTGATGTGGGGCTCCCACGAACCGTGAGAACATGACCTGAGCCGAAGTCCCACACTTAACCGACTGAGCCACTCAGGCGCCCGTTTACTGCATTTTAGAGTTCTACTGATAAGTGTCATCCTTCTAACAAGAGTACGGGGACAGTTTGCCCAGCCCCTACCCTGGGCCAGGTGCTAAGCTGGGTGCTTTACCACAGCCCTGTGAAGTGGTCAGAGTAAATAGTATTGTTAGTAGTATTATGCCCACTTTATTATTCTTTTTAATGTTTTATTTATTTCTAGGAGAGAGAGAGACAGCATGAGCAGGGGAGGGTCAGAGAGAGAGGGAGTCACAGACTCTGAAACAGGCTCCAGGCTCTGAGCTGGCAGTCAGCACAGAGCCCAACGCGGGTCTCGAACCCGCGAACCGCGAGATCATGACCTAAGCGAAAGCCGTACGCTTAACCGACTAAGCAACCCAGGCGCCCCGTATTATGTCCACTTTAAAGACAGGGAAACTGAGGACGAGGGAGTGGACAGGACTCACAGACAGTGGCTGTTCGAAGTGGGATCTCTGAGCTCGGGCCCCGAGCCCCGCCTAACCTTGCCTCTGCTCCTCCCCAGGCCTCCCCTTCCCCGATGGCGCAAGTACCAGGGGAAGTGGACAACATGGAGGGGCTGCCGGCCCCTAACAACAACAATCCTGCGGCCCGGTGGGAGAGTCCTGACCGGGGCTGGGAGCGGGAGCAGCCCGCAGCTGTCACGGCCGCCGCCTCCCTTTTTGAGTGCTCCAGGATCAAGGCCTTGGCAGGTACCCGGAAGAGGGCTGGCGTGGGAGGAGGGAAGGGAGGAGGCTGCTGGGGTGGTATCTGTGTACCCCAGTGCCCGAGAACCTTGGTGGCCTGGAGGACGGGGAGTTACAGACACTTCGCACTTGAATCTGTAGTCCAACGTGGTCCAATGGAACTTTCCACGGTGATGGGCAAAGTGCTCTCTATCCGTGAGGTCCAACATACTAACCACTCACCACTGGTGCTTTTGACTGTAAGTGCTTGAAATGTGGCCCGTGCTTCTTGAGGGACCAAATTTTTCATTGTATTTCGTTTTAATTAAATTTAAATTTAAGTAGCTTGTGGATAGTGTATGAGGTAGTGCTGCCTTAGAACCTTGAAAAGGTACAGTCTCAGAAATGTGGAATTTTGGGGGTGCCCGGGTGGCTCAGTCGGTTAAGTGTCCGGCTCTGGATTTCTGCTCAGGTCATGATCTCATGGTTGGTGAGTTTGGACACTGCGTTGGGCTCTGCGCTGACAGCGTGGTGGCTGCTTGGGATTCTCTCTCTCCCTCTCTCTCTCTGCCCCTCCCCTGCTTGTGCTCTCTCTCTCAAAATAAATAAAATTTAAAAATACTAAATTAAAAAAAGAATAAATTTAAAAATAAAAAAGGGGGCACCTGGATGGTTCAGTTGGTTGAACAGCCGACTTCAGCTCAGGTTATGATCTCACAGTTTGTGAGTTCAAGCCCAGCATCAGGCTCTGAGCTGTCAGCACAGAGCCTGGAGCCTGCTTCGGATTCTGTGTCTTCCTCTCTCTCTGCCCCTCCTCTGCCTGTGCCCTCCCTCTCTCTATCAAAAATAAATAAACATTAGAAAGATTTATTTTAATAAAAAAAGAAATGTGGGATTTTATAAGCATACTTCCTTAGAATCTCAAGGTGCTGAAATATTGGATTTTTGGACCTGGGAATGTCATCCTCTGAGACTCTTCGAAGTTGAGGCCTTTAGAAATGAGACCCTTAGAATATAGAACTTTACAATCGTAGACCTTAGAAATTTTAATCATTGATTCCCTTGGATCTTAAACCCTTAGAAATCTAAACTCTAGGGGCACCTGGGTGGCTTAGTCGGTTAAGCGTCCGACTTTCGCTTAGGTCATGATCTCGCGGTTCGTGGGTTCGAGCCCCACGTCGGGCTCTGTGCTGACTGCCAGCTCAGAGCCTGGAGCCTGTTTCAGTCTGTGACTCCCTCTCTCTCTGACCCTCCCCTGCTCACGCTGTCTCTCTCTCTCTCCTAGAAATAAATAAAATATTAAAAAAAAAAAAAGAAATCTAAACTCTAATACACATAGATCCTGAGGGCTTTATAATCCTAAACCTTTAGAATCTCAGAATAGAAATGTGGATCCTGAGAATTTTGAGATAGAATGACCACACCTTCCAGTTTTTAGCACTGAAAACCCTCAGTCTGGGCCAACCAGGATGGCCACTCATCCTACGTTGATGTTTTTGTTTTATGTTTTTAAATTTTTTAATGTCTATTTATTTTTGAGAGCGTCAGAGACAGAGCATGAATGGGGGAGGGGCAGAGAGTGAGTTGACACTGAATCCAAAGCAGGCTCCAGACTCTGAGCTGTCAGCGCAGAGTCTGACGTGGGGCTCGAACTCACGGACCGCAAGATCATGACCTACACTAAAGTTGGATGTTCAACCAACTGAGCCACTCAGGCGTCCTTAGCTCTGATGTTTTAGTGCAATCTCCCCCACCCCCACCAAATCTATATGTGCCACAAAGTATGAATGAGAATTAACTCAGATTTAGAAAGTAGAATGGGGGCGCCTGAGTGGCTCAGTCAGTTGAGCATCCAACTTTGGCTCAGGTCATGATCTCACAGTTCATGAGTTCAAGCCCCAAGTCAGGTTCTGCAATGACAGTGCAGAGCCTGCTTGGGGTTCTCTCTCTCTCCTCTCTCTACTCCTCCCCCACTCATGCTTTTTCTCTCTCTCTCTTGAAATAAATAAACTTAAAAAAAATAAAACTAGAATGGTATAAAATATATTCGTGGAAACTTAAAATCATACTTTTAGACTCTTAGAACCTTAAACACTCGGGATCACGTCAACTTAGAATTCTAGAATTCGTTATTTCATCCACAAAATATTCAGTGCTTCCTCTGTGCCTGACCTGTGCTGGATAATCTGCGGGACATGATGGTGACTGAGCAGCCCAAAGGACTCCCAGTCCCCTGGGAGAGCTAGATCCAGCCCAGATGGTGATGACCCCAGGTGGTCAGTGCCGGGATGGGTAGGCCGCGGGACCACTGGAGCTCAGATGACGTTCCTGATTCAGTCCAGAGAGCCCGAGTGCTTCCCGGAGGAGGGGATGCCTAAGGTGAGCCTGGAATGATGAAAAAGAGTGAACCCTGAGGCGGAGAGCGGACTATTTCAGGCGGATGCAACAGCATATACAAGACTTTCAAAAGTTGGGAGTGGGTAGAATGAGGTGGCGACTAATGCAGTGTGGAAGGAAGCAGTGGGAGTCAGATCCCGAAGGGCCTTCTAGGCCACTGAGTAGCTGTAAGGGCACTGGGGAGCTATGGTGAGAGTTTAAGCAAGAGTGGGATGTGGTAACATGAGGATCAAGGCCCCTTCACATCTTAGAACCACCGATTCACAGAGCATCCGTGCTGGATACCACCGACAGACAGACATCTAGTCCAGAGAAATATAGGGATCCCCGGTAAGAAAAAAAAGTTCTCGTACACTCCCTGTGTCTACGTAAGTTATCACATCTATAATTTTCCTAAACGCAACAAACCCACAACTCTGTTTTTAATCTCTCTTTATGTTTATTTGTTTATTTTGAGAGGGAGAGAGAAAAAGAGAGAGCATGATTGGGGGAGGGCCAGAGAGAGAGGGAGAGACAGAATCCTAAGCAGGCTTCAGGCTGTCAGAGGGGAGCCCGATGTGGGGCTCGAACCCACAAACTGTGAGATCATGACCTGAGCCAAGATCAAGAGTCAGACGCTTAACTGACGGAGCCACGCGGGAGCCCCTGTTTTTTATCTCTTATACCCACAGTTTTTTAAAACTAAATCTCGTTATATTGGACTCCAGAACCAAAGCACAGAACCAGTTACCATTTAGCCTGACGGTAACTTCAGGATGCTGTTATGCTATTCAAACTACGTCGTTGCTCGAAATACTAATGGGGTGACCTGGACTGCTAGGGTGCACTTTCCTTTGCATCCCTTTGCTTACTTCTTTCGCGGTTTTTCCCTATTCAAACCAAGGCCAAACCCTTGAGCAGAGTCACGTGTAACATGCTTTTTTGTATGAACACGTTTGAAAACATTGTCTGGACCCCATGTTCATGTGAGTTTCCTTAATCACGCTCCCTCCCCAGTTTATGGGTCTCTGTCAACATCAGTCTATCGGAGCACCCTCTCCACCTCGTTATAGATTCACTTATTCTCCCTGTTGCTGTTTTTAACAATTTTTAAAGTAAGTTATCTTTACATCCAACGTGGAGCTCGAATTCACAACCCCGAGATCGAGATGCTTCTCAGACGAAGCCAGCCGGGCTCCCCAATTCACTTGTTCTGTCTTATTCCCACATATACCAATGCCTTCTCCCCCATGGGCAACTATTCTGGTAGTTTTTGTTTGGCTTTGTTTTGTTGTAAAGTTTATTTATTTATTTTGAGAGAGAGAGAGAGAGAGAGCACGCACATACACATACGCAAGTGGTAGAAGTCAGAGAGAGAGGATCCCAAGCAGGCTATGCACTGTTAGCATGGAGCGGAACATGGGACTTGAATTCACGAACAGTGAAATCATGACCTGAGCCAAAATCAAGAGTCAGACGCTTAACCAACTGAGCCACCCAGGTGCCCCCCATGTTGATAGTTAAAATAAATTTTTTTGGGGGGCGCCTATGTGGCTTGGTCGGTTAAGCGACCGACTTTCGCTTAGGTCATGATCTCGCAGTTCGTGGGTTTGAGCCCCGCGTCGGGCTCTGTGCTGACTGCCAGCTCAGAGCCTGGAGCCTGTTTCGGTCTGTGTCTCCCTCTCTCTGACCCTCCCCTGCTCACGCTGTCTCTCTCTCTCTCTCTCCCAGAAATAAATAAAAATATTTTTAAAAAAAAATAAATTTTTTTTTGTTTACATTTATTTATTTATTTATTTTAATGTTTTATTTATTTCTGAGAGAGAAAGAGAGACAGCGTGAACAGGGGAGGGTCAGAGAGAGAGAGAGAGGGAGACACAGAATCTGAAATAGGCTCCAGGCTCTGAGCTAGCTGTCAGCACAGAGCCCGATGCGGGGCTCGAACCCACGAACTGTGAGATGATGACCTAAGCTGAAGTCGGACGTTTGACTGAGCCACCTAGGCACCCCTCTTTTTTTTTAATTTTTAAAAATTTTGGTAGTTTTAATGGAAATTCTTGTCTTTGTGGGTCGATGATTTTGCAAAATGTGCATTGCTAATTAGTGTGCATGTATACGTATACTTTCACTATTTGTTAAAGTATTACATGCACATAAAAACGCAGATAAATTGTGAGTGTCCAGCATTTCCACAAATGGGCAGCGTCTGGTAACCAGTCCCCAGATAAGGAAACGGAATGTGAAAACAGCATCATGAAGTGTGTACCCCTTTGTGTCTGGCTTCCTTCACTCAACACTGTGCCTCTGAGATTCCTCCCTGTCTACATATACGTGTAGGGTGCTCCTTCTCGTCGCTGTATTGTATTCCACCGTGTGAATATGCCAGATTTTTTCCATTCACCTGTTGGCGAGCGTTTGGGTTGCTTCTGGTTTAGGGCTAGCACACGCTAGACGATTGCAGAACAGTAATTACTCGTATTTCAAGCTATTACAAACTATTGCTGCTTTATACTTCCCAGTGCATGTTTTTGGTGGGTGTAAGCACTCATTTCTGGTGGCTTACACCCTCATCGAGCGAAAGTGTTGGGTCATAGGGTAGGTGTATATCTAATTTTAGTGGAAGCTGCCGATTTGTAACAGCAATAATGTAACACTAATGGGCATCCTTTTACTGAGTGTGTGTCAAAGCTTTTTCTCTCTCTTAATCTCTCTTTCAAAATAAATGAATAAACTTAAAAGGGAAGGAAGGAAGGAAGGAAGGAAGGGAGGAAGAAATCTTTGCCAGGGCACCTGGGTGGCTCAGTCAGTTACGCGTCCAACTCTTGATTTCGGCTCAAGGTCATGATCTCACGATTTGTGAGTTTGAGCCTTGCATGGGGCTCTGCACTGACCATGCAGTGATTCTCTCTGTCCCTCCCCTGTGCCTTCTATCTCTGTCAAAATAAATAAATAAACTAAAACAAACAAACAAACAAGGAAATTCTCTCTAGGGAAAAAAAATCCTTGCCTACTTCAAGGTCAAGGAGATATTTTTTGATATTTTCTTCTGAAAGACTTATTTATTCCTTTCACATTATATTTAGAAGCCAAATGATATTTTCATTACTGTGTATAGTGGGCGTCAGAGTTTGCTTGTTTGTTTTATTTGGTTTGGTTTGGCTTTGGGTTTTTTGCCCCTTGTATAGCGAGTTGACTCAGCTTCATTTATAGAAAAGACTTTCAGGGGCCTGGTTAACCGAGCTCAGTCGGTTAAGCGTCCGACTTCCGCTCAGGTCATGATCTCATAGTTGGTGGGTTTGAGCTCCACGTCAGGCTCTGTGCTGACAGCTCAGAGCCTGGAGTCTGTTTCAGATTCTGTAGCTCCCTCTCTCTCTGACCCTCCCCTGCTCATGCTGTCTCTCTCTGTCTCAGAAATAAATAAAACATTAAAAAAAATTTTTTTTTAAAAAGGAGACTTTCTTTTCTCTACTGACCTGCACTTTTACTTTGTCATAAATCTGAGAGCCATATATATATGGGTTTGTGCATGTGAGTATTGCTCAGTTAGCATATTCTACATTGAAGGTTTTGTTTGGTTTGGGTTTTTTGTGTTTTTGTTTTTGTTTTGTTTTAAGTAAGCTCTAAGCCCAACGTGGGGCTCGAACTCATGACCTCAAGATCAAGCATTGCACGCTCTACCGACTGAGCCAGTCAGGCGCCCCTAAGATTATAGTGTTTGTATTATTTTCTCGTTCAGCACTATGCCTTACGACTCGGCCAGGTGGCTCTGAGTGCTTCTACTCTGTTGTTCCTAACCGCTCTGTGGAGTCTATGGTGTGAACTCACCATATTCAGTTTTCCCAATGATGGAGGATGAAGCTGTCTCCAATCCCCCAACCCATTTGCCCTCCAAACAGCATTGCATTGAACCTCCTCAGGCATGGTCCTTATAAACCAGTGCAGAAAAGTTTATGGGACGTAAGCACAGGGAGAAGATTGCTGTGTCACGGGGGTACGCCTGAATTTATTTCGACTCAGATTGCTTCCCAGATGGCTGCTGTCATCTATAACTCCCCCAAGAGACACGGAGGTGACACAGAGGTGACACAGAGGTGAGAACATCCCCACATTTCCACCATGACTGGTGTACTCCGGCTTCTTGACTTTCCCCAGACCAGCAGCCAGACATCTCAAAGACATACTGAGTGTCTTCATATCCTTTCTCCTGAACCAATAGTGGATAAAAGAATAGTAATTGCTCAGCTCTCTGAAGGTTTTGATGTATTAAAGATATGAATAAGTTGAAGTTTTATTCTTTTTCATTTTATTTTTTTAATGTCTATTTATTTGTGTCTGTGTGGGTGTGAGAGAGAGAGAGTGTGTGAGCAGGAAAGGGTCAGAGAGAGAGGGAGACACAGAATCCCAAGCAGGCTCCAGGCTCTGAGCTATAGGCACAGAGCCCGACGCGGGGCTCGAACCCACGAACCCTGAGATCATGACCTGAACTCAAGTTGGATGCTCAGCTGACTGAGCCACCCAGGTGCTCCTCTTTTTTATTTTATTTTTTTATATTTATTGATTGATTTTAAATATTTATTTATTTTGGAGAGAGGAAAAGTGTGGGAGTGCGAGGCGGGGGAGGAGCAGAGAGAGGGGCACAGAGGCCCTGAGGCGAAATCGGTCGCTTAAAGACTGAGCCACCCAAGTGCCCCTGAAGTCTTATTCTGAGGAAATGTGTTTTGCTTGCGCTAGCGATTAGCACAGAGAAGAATATGTAAATGATAACTCGATGTGAGCACAATGGCAGAGGCAGGACAGTTGTCATTTGGCTTGGAGTCCTGACAGCCCAGAGGTCTGGGTGCCAGCTAGAGCCTGGGCAGGAAGCAGATGGCCTCCCTTAAGGGGGTAAAACTGAGGGAAGCTTAACGAAGGGACTAATTACAGAGGTGTGGCCAGGGCTACAGGCACTAACAAGGCCAGGGGACACCCGGGGATCGGGGATCGAGCAGGGCAGGCAGCAGTGAGGGGACCGAGGCCTCACAACCTGGGCGCTGCTGAAGGCTGGGCAGAGGGGAGGGAATAAACTCCTCAGCCCTTCCTTCTTCCTCTTAGCCAAACGCAACTGGCAGTGTGAGGCGTTTGAGGGCTGGGGAGCCCATTCAGGACAGTTCCCAGTGACCGTCTCCCTGAGCTCAGAGCGCGGGCAGGACAGTAGAGGTGGCCTCAGAGGGCTGCATGGAAGACACCCTACGTGGTGACCAAACGCAGTAAATACAGGAAACATTCAGTGTCATCCTAGGTCTGAAGTGGCACTGGGAGACATATCTGGTTTCACCCCCATTGTGGTTTTTTATTTAATGTTTATTTATTTGTTTCTTGGTGGGGAGGGGCAGAGAGAGAGAGAGAGAATCCCAAGCAGGCACCAAGCTGTCAGAACAGAGCCCGACATAGGACTCGAACTTGCGAACTTCGGGATCATGACCTGAGCCGAAATCAAGGGTCAGAGGCTTAAACGATTGAGCCACCCAGACGCCCCTCTCCAGTGTGTTTTATACAAACATAAATCAGTTGCCAGCATTTAAAAGTAGGGAGATTTGGGGGCGCCTGAGTGGCTCAGGCGGTTAAGCTTCTGACTCTTGATTTCAGCTCAGGTCATGACCTTGCAGTTCATGAGTTTCAACCCCGCATCGGGCGCTGCATTGATAGCACAGGACCTGCTTTTGATTCTTCCTCTCCCTCTCTCTCTGCCCCTCCCTGCTCGTACTTGTTCTTTCTCAAAATAAATAAATAAACTTAAAAAAAATAAGGAGATTTTGGGGCGCCTGGGTGGCTTAGTCGGTTAAGCGTCCGACTTTCGCTTGGGTCATAATCTCGCGGTTCGTGGGTTCGAGCCCCGCGTTGGGCTCTGTGCTGACTGCCAGCTCAGAGCCTGGAGGCTATTTCAGAGCCCGTATCTCCCACTCTCTCTCTGACCCTCCCCTGCTCATGCTGTCTCTCTCTCTCTCTCTCCTAGAAATAAATAAAAATATTTTTTTTTAAAAAGGAGATTTTATCTTTAAACATGTGGATTTGGGGTTCCTTGTGGAATCAGATGACATGGCAACAGTGGGCTTTCATTTCTAGAATGCTCCATGCACAGGTGCTGTGTGGCCGCTGCCTCTTTTGGGAGGACCTAGGTTTCTCTTTATCAGAGTCTGCCAGGCCCCTGTGGGCATTTCAGTTCTGGACCCCAGATCAAACCTAACAGGATTTTTTTTTAATTAAAAAAATTTTTTAAATGTTTATTTATTTTTGAGAGAGATAGAGACAGAGCGCAAGCAGGGGATGGGCGGGGGGTGGGGGGGGGACAGAGAATCTGAAGAAGGCTCCAGGCTCCGAGCTGTCAGCACAGAGCCTGACGTGGGGCTCGAACCCACAAACCACAAGATCACAACCTGAGCCGAAGTCGGATGCTTAACATACCAAAACCCGCAGGTGCCCCCATGCTAACAGGATTTGTAATCACAAAACCCAAATCTCACGGCATCGTGCTTTATGATGTCACCATCCGGGTGGGCCAGGGTGTGTTTCTATTAATTTTCTTTTGGTCTCAGCAAAACAAGATCACAAAATAAAACAATATTCTCATGGATCCCTGTCTTCTTCCAAGCACGAATTTCCAAACACTCAGAGTCCCTCAGAGTCCACTGATCTAGCCCAAACCCCTCATTTTGTAAATGGGAAGATGAAGGCCCAAAAGGGAGAAATGGCCACTCGAAGCCAAATAGCATGTTATCAATGGAGGCAGGACTGAATGCAGTTGCCCTCATTCTGGCAACGCGCTGCGGATGCACGGAAGGTCCTCTCTGGCTTCAGCATTGGCCCAGATCTGCCATTTGGCTCAGGCGCCGGCCACTACAAGGCAAAATAACCAAATACTCGATTCAGCATCTCCTCCATGATCCCTTCCCCGTGTATGATTGATGGTCAGGTGGTTGCACGGGTCCCCAGCCTATCCACACAGCACAAAACCTGCATGTAAACAAACAAGATCTTTCATGTGCATTTACTATTAGTTTCTACATGCTCACTTTCAAATTAGAGGTAAACTTTTTTTTTTTTTTAATTTATTTCTAGGAGAGAGAGAGACAGCGTGAGCAGGGGAGGGTCAGAGAGAGAGGGAGTCACAGACTGAAACAGGCTCCAGGCTCTGGGCTGGCAGTCAGCACAGAGCCCGACGCGGGGCTCGAACCCACGAACCGCGAGATCATGACCTAAGCGAAAGTCGGATGCTTAGAGGTACCCCTAGAGGTAAACTTTTAACATCTAGTTTAATATAAAAAAAAAAAATACAGGTCAGTCAGTGGATATCTTCTAGCACTGCATATTTTCTTAAAAAATTTTTTTTAGGGACGCCTGGGTGGCTCAGTCGGTTAAGCGTCCGACTTCGGCTCAGGTCATTATCTCATGGTTCGTGGGTTCAAGCCCCGCGTCAGGCTCTGTGCTGACACCTAGCTCAGAGCCTGGAGCCTGTTTCAGATTCTGTATCTCCCTCTCTCTCTGACCCTCTCCTGCTCATGCTGTCTCTCTCTCTCTCCCAGAGATAACTAAAACATTAAAAAATTTTTTTATTGTTTTATTTATTTTTTTTTTGAGAGAGAGACCAAGTGTGAGCAGGGAGGGGCAGAGAGAGAAGATTTCAAACCAGGCTTCAGATTCTGAGCTGTCAGCACAGAGCCCGACGTAGGACTCGAAACCATGGACCATGAGATCATGACCTGAGCCGAAGTTGGAAGCTTTAGCAACTAAGCCACCCAGGCGCTCCGCAATGCATATTTTCTACTGCCAGGATCAAATGCGATATTTAATAATATTACAAAAGGGGGAGCTTGGCTGGCTCAGTGGCTGGAGCATGTGAGTCTTGATCTCAGGGCCGTGAGTTTGAGTCCCACGTTGGGGGCAAAGTTTAACTAAAAAAAATAATATTACACAAGGTAAATGTTATGGCAAGAGAACTTGAGAGCTTTGAAATGGGTAAAAAGGGAAATAGCCTGGCTATACAAATCTTGATTACTGCGTGAAGAGGGAACTTAGAAGTGTGATGATAAAGTCATTTAATAATGAAATGCTGGGGTGCCTGGGTGGCTTAGTCGGTTAGGAGTCCGACTTTCACTTAGGTCATGATCTCGCGGTTCGTGGGTTCGAGCCCCGCGTCGGGCTCTGTGCTGACTGCCAGCTCAGAGCCTGGAACCTGTTTCAGTCTGCGACTCCCTCTCTCTCTGACCCTCCCCTGCTCACGCTGTCTCTCTCTCTCTTCTTCTCTCTCTCTTCTCCTAGAAATAAATAAAAACATTAAAAAAAAAATAATGAAACACAACCATACTGTGTGC
This sequence comes from Proteles cristata cristata, assembly GCA_017311185.1. Taxonomy (NCBI): domain Eukaryota; kingdom Metazoa; phylum Chordata; class Mammalia; order Carnivora; family Hyaenidae; genus Proteles; species Proteles cristata. Next base: position 108,733 of record JAESUZ010002173.1, read on the forward strand.
AGGCTGGAGCTCCTGCAACAGACCCCAGAAGGCAGGGACTTGAAGGAGTTAGCTGATTTCTCCCTCCTGGATAACTCTGAAATGGGCAGCCTGGTGAACAAAGGAGGCTCTGCCCAGTGTGGGCTCCCGGTTCCTCTTCTATCCTGTGCCCTGGGGGCCTTGTGCTCAAGTTTGTAGGAGTTGGGGAAGAGAAAGGAAGGTCAGGCAGTAGTTTCCTGTTGTGTTAATACTTTTATTTTATTTATTATTTTAAAAATCTTTCTATTTATTTAAAAAATTTTAAACGTTTTATTTATTTTTGAGAGAGAGAAAGCATGAGTTAGGGAAAAATAGAGAGAGAGGAGACACAGAATCTGAACAGGCTCCAGGCTCTGAGCTGTCAGCATAGGAAAGCCCCACACGGGGCCTGTGAACCCACTGTGAGATCATGACCTGAGCCGAAGTCAGGACGCGAACCGACTGAGCCACCCAGGCACCCCAAATCTTTCTATTTATTTTTGACAGAGAGAGAGAGAGAGAGAGAGAGAATATGACAAGGGGAAGAGCAGAGAAAGGAGACACAGAATATGAAGCAGGCTCCAGGCTCTGAGCTGTCAGCATAGAGCTGGATGCAGGGTTTGAACTCACGACTCATGAGATCACACTTGAGCGGAAGCTTCGACGCCAACTTGGACTAAGACACCCATGGCGCCCTATTTTATTTTATTTTTTAAATTTATTTTTTAGAGAGAGGTGTGAGCAGGGAAATGGGGAGAGGGGCAGAAGAAAAGAGAGACAGAGAGAGAATCTAGGCAGGCTGCAGGCTCAGTGAGGAGCCTAACGCTGGGATCGATCCCATGACCCTGGGATCATGAGCTGGGCCAATCAAGAGTCAGTCGCCCAACAGACAGAGCCACCCAGGCACCGCCTGTTTTGATAACGATTTAATTTATGAAATACCATAGGGACTACACGTGCTGCAAAGAAAGTACAGATGATAAAAAAGACCAACCCAACTGGAAAGAGATGGGCAAGAGATTTGCATAAATGTTTCTCCAAAAGATATACAATAGACCAACTAACACATGAAAAGATGCTCAACATCATTAGTCATCAGGGAGATGCACACCAAAAACACACGGAAAGCTTATTTTATACCACTAGAATGGCCGTGATCAAATGGAAAATAACAAGTGGTGGTGAGGGATGTGGGACACCGAAGCCTCATACGCTGTCAGGTGGAAATGTCAACTGGCACAGCCACTTGAGAAACACTCTGATAATTCCCCAAAAGGTTGAACATCCAACTCTTGGTTTCAGCTAGGACACATGCACGATCTCACGGTTTGTGGGTTCGAGCCCCCATCACCGTCAATCTGCTCTGGCAACTGCTTAGGATTCTGTCTCTCCCTCTCTCTCTGCCCCTCCCTGCTCAGTCTTGCTTGCTGTCTCTCTCTCTCTCAAAATAAACTTAAAAAAAAAAAAAAAGTTTAAATGTAGAGTTACCATATGACCCAACCATTTTCTTACCTCTGCATATATACTCAAGATAACTGAAAACGCGTGTCCACATAGACTTTTTATGTACCTGAATGTTCATAGCCGCATTATTCACACAGTCTCAAAAGTAGAAACAGCTCCAATGTGCGTCTCTGATGGGTAGAGCTGGACAATGCAGGGAGAGAGCCGCAGAATGGAATATTATTTAATGTGAAAAAGAAATAAAGTACTAATAACATGGCATGGATGGGCCTTGAAAACATGATGCTATGAAAGAAGCCAGATACCCAAAGGCTCTACATCGATGCATTCCATTTATATGAGATGTCCCATTGTGGTAGATCCTGGAGAGAGACAGAAAAGAGATTTTGTAATGTCCCCAGGCCTGTGTGAGAAGGGGGAATGGGGAGTGACTCCCAATGGGCCCAGGGTTTTTTTCTGGAGGGATGAAAATGTTCTGATATCAGATGGTGGTGGGTTGCACAACCCTGTGAATATATTAAAAGTCACCGGTTACACTTTGGAAGGGTGGAATTTGATAGTGTGGGTGAATTATAGCTCATTCTAAAAGCTGTTACTAAAAAGTAAAATTAAATTAACACGTTGTAGGAGAGGTTCCCAAGCCCTGTCTTTGTAAGTAAGTGTAAGTGAAGCAGTAGTTGCCTACATTGTTCTGACACCTCCGCCCTCCCCGCCCCCACCCCACCCTCCCCGTGGGCAGCCACATGCCCACTCTGCGCCCTAGGGATGTGCAGCTGTAACTGGCATCCAGCTACCCAGGGCTGGGAGGTTGGGGCTCCATTCTTCTCCTCAGGGGCATTCATTCTAGCATATTCCTTCCTCTTCATCCTACAACCCGTCACACCCAAGTCTGATTTTTTTTTTTTTTTGTCTGTAACTAACTCTCCAGTGTGTCCCCTTCTCCCATTCCCGGCTTCTGCCCTGATGGGGCTGGTCCTCTCTTTCCAGAGTCCCTTCCCGCGTCTCCTGGCCCCGGGCTGTTATCCTTGCCCTCTCTGACCCACCCTCTCCTCAGCAGCCAAGAGGTGTTCCTGAAACGCAGCTCTCATTCCCTCCCACCCTCTCCTTAACCTTCCGTAGCTCCCTAGTGTATTACCTGTGCCCCACTAAACTGCACTCTGGGAGGGAAGGACTGTCTGTACTCAGAGCCAAAAAGAGTGCGGGGACACGTATCAGGTGCCCCGATATGTACTGAATGAATGAACAGGGCCGGCTGGGGTGGGAATCAGGGAGGGAAGGCTTCTCGGGGAAGTGGGCTCAGGAAAGCTTTAAGGACCGGTCTCCAGGCGGGCAGCGAAGGGTGGGCCGGGCGTCTCAGATAGGAGGAGCGGCTTGTGCAAAGCTCTGATTGCTGCAGAGCTGGGCCGAAACAGCCCTGTGCGAGGGGCTGCGGGGAAGCTGCAAGGGGGGAGGGGCTGGGGGCGCGGGGACTCATCAGAGCCTGTCCCTCAGATGAGCGCGAGGCCGTGCAGAAGAAGACCTTCACCAAGTGGGTGAACTCGCATCTCGCCCGCGTCGGCTGCCACATCGGGGACCTATATGCGGACCTCCGGGATGGCTTTGTGCTCACGCGGCTCCTGGAAGTGCTGTCCGGGGAGCAGCTGGTGAGGGGGCCCGCAGGCCTGGGGGCAGGGGCGGCCCTGGGACTCCGGGCTGGGCTACGACAGAGCCTGGCTACGGGCCGTTGGGTGAGCGGCCTCTGTATTCGGGTGGGTGTGAGCAGCGTGGGGGCGTGGCTGGTTCCTTTCAAGGGGAAGGCCGCGGATCCCAGCGGACTCTGCACTTGGGGTGAGGAGGAGCTCCGTTGGAAGGCGTGGAGCTATTGGAGAAGGGAGGGGCTTTATTAGAAGCGACAGGCCCGGGTAGTTCGGTAGCCAGAGGCTTGGACCTGTTGCAGGGGGTCTGCGGATGAGGTTGTCATCGGAAAGGGAGGCTTAGGTCGTGGAAATCTGGGGGACCAGACAGAACTCGAATGGATTTGGCTTGTTTTTGTACGAGTTGCTTTTGTATTTTTTTTTTAATTTTTAAAGTTTATTTATTTTCGAGATAGAACGAGCAGGGGAGAGGCAGAGAGAGAGGGAGAAAGAGAGAATCCCAAGCAGGCCCCTCACTGTCAGCGCAGAGCCCGATGCGGGGCTTGAACCCAGGAAGAGCGAGATCACGACCTGAGCGGAAACCAAGAGTCTCATGCTTAACCACTGAGCCACCCTGGCGGCTCCTGTTGCATTTGTACTTCTGGGCTTGGGTGAGGCTTCACCGCAAAGGGTGGGATTCTAGCGATAGAGATTCATTAAAGGACCAGAGCCTGGAGCTCCGAAGTCCTGGGAGGCATGACTACAGCACAGAAACGAACGCCATTGGAAGTGATAGTGCTTTAAAACCAGCGGAGACCCAGGGGAATGGGCGTGGCTCTAGGCAGAGAGCTGAAGGCAGTGAGGGGCATGGCCCTGGGGCATGTGGGCCAAACCCAAGTGGCCTGGAACAGAGGTCAAAGGCAGGGGCCAGGAATGTGGTGACCAGCAGGTTGCTGAGGCTTTGGGATAAGAAGTGGCCATCAGGTTGGATGTGGAGCTTCGGTAGAAAGAAAAGGTGGGGACAGCAACTAGAATAATCCAGGAAGGGGGCTCTTGAAAGGGTCTGGCTGGAGGGAGCAAAGACGTCCTTGGGTCTTTGAGTAGAGCGAAGGGGCGTGGCCTGGGCGTGGACACTCAGGGGGCGTGGCCACGGGAGCCGACCTCACTGGTAGGCGTGAAGCCGAGGGCACCGAGCCCTTGCACAGGCCCTCCACCTCCCAACGCCCTGCCACCCTAGCCAAGACCCACGCGCGGTCGCATGAGGATCCACTCGCTGGAAAACGTGGACAAGGCGCTGCAGTTCCTGAAGGAGCAGCGCGTGCACCTGGAAAACGTAGGCTCACATGACATCGTGGACGGGAACCACCGGCTGACCCTGGGGCTAGTCTGGACCATTATCCTGCGCTTCCAGGTGATCCCCAAGTGACCCCTGCCCAGCGCACCCATCCCCAGACGTGTAGCCTTAAGAGGGCATCCGCCACCCACTCAGCCACTTATTCATTCATTCATTCCAAAGATTTTCCCCGTATGATCCAGGAACCCTATTCCAAGGGGTGGGGATGAAAATTACGATGAAAGTAACAATCATTATCTCCACCACCACTATGATTTATATATATTTTTTACCCGGTTCCAGGCACTGTGCTAAGCACTTGGCATTTGATACACACAATAACTCCGTAAGTTAGATACTATGTATTACATTTTACCAGGGAGAAAACTGAAGCCCAGAGAGTGGAAATAATATGCTCAAGGTCACACAGCTGGGTGGTGGATCTGGAATTCAAATCCAGGCAATTTTGCTCCAGTTCAGAAGCAAAATTGACACATTTTTTACCTTTATAAAGCTTAAATTGTGGTGGGGGAGACAGACTATTAACGAACCCATAAATACATAGACAAGAGATGCATGAGAAACAGAGAAGCTCTAGGTAAAATCTATGCAGAAAAGAACAGATTATTTTTAATATATTTTTAAAGTTTATTTTTGAGAGAGAGAGAGAGCAAGTGGGCGAGGGGCAGAGAGAGAGGGAGAGAGAGAGAATCCCAAGCAGGCTCTGCAACGTCAGCGTGGAGCCTGATGAAGGCTCGAGCTCACAAACCTGAGATCATGACCTGAGCCGAAATCAAGAGTCAGAGGCTCAAGGGACTGAGCCACCCAGGCGCCCAAGAATAGGTTATGATAAGGCAGCAAAAAGAATACAAAATATCAGGTTGACCTTGTTGAGATTTTAGACTTGTGGTCAGAGAAGGAATCTCTGAGAAGCTGTTGGCTGCACCACATGAAGATGAAAGGAGAAAGCATTCCAGGCAGGAGGCACAGCCAATGCAAAGTCCCTGAGGGAAGTGGGAAGGAGCTGAAATGTTGGAGGTCCAGAAAAACCAGTATGGCTAGAGAATATGAGACAAGGGGGAGCCAGGGAGGAGATGAGGTCAGAAGGGTTGACAGGGCCTAGGTGATCTGTGATTAGCAGTTTTGATTTTATTCTCTTTCAGATGGGGAGAAATTAGAGATTTTTATCAAAAGGATAGACATCATCAGATTGATTACTTATGTATTATAAATATTTATTTTTGAGAGAAAGAGGGACAGACAGACCACGAACAGGGGAGGAGCAGAGAGAGAGAGGGAGACACAGAATCCAGAGCAGCTCCAGGCTCTGAGCTGTCAGCGCAGAGCCTGACGCAGGGCTCAAACCCACAAACTGTGAGGTCATAACCTGAGCCAAAGTCGGACACTCGACCGACTGAGCCACCCAGGCACCCCGACATCATCAGATTTAGACAGTGGTTGGTCGCCAAAACTGGGGGCTAAGAGGCCAGGAAAAAGACTGGAGCTAGACCAGAGTTGGGCCAGAGGGAAGTGAAGAGGGAGACAGATAGGAAAGATGCCCCATCATGGGAATGGGCAGGGGAAGGGGAGGGAGGTGTCCAAGCCAACATCCAAGGCTCAGGACGGGGGATAAAGTGGGGCCACCCAGGGACAGTCCAAGGAGGAGGAGCAGATTTAAGGGACAGTTTGGGATATGATGGTGATAAGGATTCTATCTCTGGGACATCGGGGGAGCATTTCGGAGTTCCCTGGATCATGGGAATAGAGCTCACGAGAGGGGTGGAGGCTGGAGACAGATATGAGCATTGCCAGTATAAAGTTGGGGAACGAGACTGGAGGTTCAGGATCACTGCCGGCGGCTGGAGCCCCACACCAGGGGCTTGCACTTCTTTGGAACCTAGTTTTCTCCCTCGGAACCCAAATGCCAAACTCAGCTCTTGAGTCCTAAGACCTAAGTCTCCAACACCTATCCAGGGCTCTTGAACCTGCTTTAGATTCTGGGGCACTGAGGACTTTATTGAACACCTACTAAGTGTGATAGAGCAAGAATACAAAACAAGCATTCTGTGGTCCTAGCGCTTTAATAAGTTAGTGAGTGCATTAGTCTGTTAAGGCTGCTGTAACAAAATACCACACTCTGAGTGGCGTAAACAATGGAAATTTATTTTCTCAAGTTCTATAAGATGGAAGTTCAAGATCAAGCTGCCAGCACAGTCAGTTCCTCCTGAGGCCTCTTAGCTTGCAAGTGGCCACCTTCTCTCTGCGTCCTCATATGGCTTTTTCCCTGTGTGGCACATCCCTAGGATCCCTTCCTCTTTTTATAAGGACACCAATCATTTTGGGGACTCACCTATGACCTCATTTAAACTTAATTGCCTCCTTTAAAACATTTTTTAAACATTTATTTATTATTGAGAAACAGAGAAAGAGACAGAGCATGAGCATGGGAGGGGCAGAGAGAGGGGGAGACACAGAATCTGAAGGAGGCTCCAGGCTCTGAGCTGTCAGCAGAGTCTGACATGGGGCTCGAACCCACGAGTGGTGAGATCATGACCTGAGCCGAAGTTGGATGCTCAACCGACTGAGCCACCCAGGTGCCCCTAAACTTAATTACCTCCTTAAAGGCCCAATCTCCAAAGACAGTAACATTTGGGGGTTAGAGTTCGACTTAGGAATTTTGGGGGGAGACACAATTCAGTCCATAATGGGGAGACAGTAAACCAGATGAATAAATAAGAGGTATCAGTGATAGATGCTTAGGAGATAATGAGGCAGAAAAGGAGGATGTGAAATTTGAGTACACACTGTGATTTAAAATCAAGTGGTTGGTGAAGGCCTCACTGAGAGGTAATATGTGAGTCAAGACCTCAGACTGAGGTGAAACCACGTGGGCCCCTGCAGGAAGGAACAGGCAGTGCAAAGGCCCTGAGGTGGGAAGGCGCTGGTGATTTAGCGATGAGGACAGCAGGTCTCTGGAGCAGAGTGAGCTGTGGAAGAGAAGGTCAGAGACATAATGAGGGGAGTGAGTGAGACAGACCCACGGAGGGTCCAGAAGATGGGAAGCATATGACCTGATCTGGGTGCTCACAGAGTCCCTCGCTGCCACGAGGAGAACAGATGGGGTGGGGGGGCAAGAGCCGGGAGGCCAGCCTGGGGGTGACTGCACTAGCTCAGGCGGTAAATGATGGTGGCTTGGATCAGAGAAATGGCTTCCCTGGAAGTATGGAGGCTTCCCTGGAAACCGAGGCCCTAGTCCACAGCCTCCTCCCCCAGCCGTGGATGTCCTGGTCCACCCCAGATCCCGCCCTCGCGCTCCGGAACCCCCACCCCCAGCCCGAAGCCGCCCCTCCCATCTCCTCTGTCCCTGGCAGCAGAGTGCACCTGCGCCTCCCTGGCATGAGCCCTGCGGGCCCCAGCAGCCATGTTTTATACCCTCACAGATTCAAGTGATCAAAATCGAGACTGAGGACAACAGGGAGACACGCTCGGCCAAGGATGCACTGCTCCTGTGGTGTCAGATGAAGACAGCTGGGTAAGCGCACCCCGTCTGCACCCCCACTGGGCAAGTGGGGGTCCCTAACCTAACCTCAAGGGCTCCTCCTAGGATGAGAGTGCAAGGGGCCGCCCAGGTCCTCAGTGTCAGAAAGTTACATCTAGAGTTAATGAACTGGTAAATAAAATACGTCCGCTCTTGTGACCTTGACAAACAAACCCATGTAAGAATCTGGAGGACCTGGTTCAAGTTCAGAACTTGGGTTCCTCAAAGAACAGTGCTAGATAGTGGCGGGCCGTCCTCGGCCTGCTCAGTCCCCTGCGTCTCATCCTGTGCCTGCAGAGGCCTCGTGGGCACCTGTGTGAACACCCCTAGTCCCGAGCTCCGGGAACCCCCACCCCAGAAGCAGCCTCGGATGGTGCACAGTGGGGTTCCGGCGGCTCCCATGAGAAGTTCAGGCTCTTGGGTACCTTCAGCGGGGCTGAGAAGGGGGCCGCTCGGGCTCTGCTGGGAAGTTCCCTGGACCCCCAACTCTCTGCCCTGCGGGAGGGGCATGGCCTGAAACTCAAGTCCCCTCTGCAGAGCTGCCCCTGGGAGGAAGCGGGGAGCATGTATGGATGGAGACTGAACTTTCTCTGCTGCTCAGATTTCTGGGGCTGGACGGCGTCAATGCCGTCTTGCCATGTGTCTGTCTTTACCTCTGTGTCTGCTTTTCCTTGTGTCTGTCTCCCCCTCCCCCTTCTCTCTCCCCCGCTTCCTCCTTTTTTTCTCCATCTCTGCCTGTATCTTGCTTTCTCTCCATCCCTCTCTCTTTCCATCTCCTTGCCTCATATGATCTATCTATCCATCCGTCCATCCATCATCTATCCACCCACTCATCCATCCATCTGTGTCTATCTCTCCGTCCCTCCTTCTCTCCCTCCCTCCTGACTGTCTCCATTTCTGCCTCTGTCTCTCCCTTCCACGCTGTCAGTTACCCTGAGGTAAACATCCAGAATTTCACCACCAGCTGGCGGGACGGCCTGGCCTTCAATGCGCTCATTCACCGGCACAGGTACTACATGGCCTGGGGCGACCCGGCCCTGCCCCCGCCCTGTCCCTCAGGTACACCCTCTACACACCTGCATACAGACGGCACACTGGTGACGCACGGACCCATCCCTTCATGTGGGCACAAGGCACACACCGCACAGAGCCCTGTCCAGGCCACACAGCCTGTGTACGCACAGAAACACACGTGCCCTCACACAGCTGTGGAGCCACACGCACACTCCTGCACGCACATGACCTGTGCCTGCCTCTTCGATGCCTCCAGGGTGGAGAGCTCCCTCCTCCACGGTCGGTCCTCACGGGTTCCCTCGCGCGCCCGGAGCCCCCCTACCAGCTCCCTGTGCACCCACCTTTCACACCCCAGGGCCTGGCGCTGAATTGCCTGAGGGGCGGGCATCCAGACAAATTGTAGCCGCATCGTGACTGTCCATATGACACGTTAGGGAAACTGAGGCCTGGAGCCTGGGAGGGACTTGCTCTTGTGTGGTCGGAGTGGAACCCGGCCTTTTCTGCTGTGGACACACGTTCACCCACAAGCCCTGCCTGTTCTGTACACACTCATACACTTGGGGAGACCCATTCCACCCCACACACACAGCCAGAAACCCCCCAGCTGTACCCTGGCTCTGGAGCCTGTCTGCTGCCTGCCCGCTCTGTGCCCCTGCCCAGGCCCGACCTCGTGGACTTCAGCAAACTCACCAAGTCCAACGCCAACTACAACCTGCAGAGAGCCTTCCGCACGGCTGAGCAGCACCTGGGGCTGACACGTCTGCTGGACCCTGAGGGTGAGCCCCGCACAGCCCCAGCCGGGCTTCCTCCTGGGGCGACCCGCGACCCCAGTGCCAGCCTGAACTCCACTCCATCCTGCTGCAACACCGACCCAAACCCGAGTCCTTTCAAGTCCCGGCTCCGCCCAGCACCTCCCCTGCTTCACCTCTAATCGCCCCTCCTCCCCATCTTCCTGTCTCTTCCTTTCGCATCTCTGTCTCCAACCCCAGCCTCATCTCCATTCCTGCCTCCAACTCACCCCATCCCCCCATCCCGTTACCAACCCCAAGCCCAGTCGGCTCTCCCAGCCCCCTCGCCCTGCTTAACTCAGGTCGCAGCCCCAGAGCCCATCCCACCCCCAACAGTATTCCCGGCCCATCCCCTGACTTCAGCCTCACTCCTGATCCCGGGCCATGCCAACACCCACCTACCAGTCTCTAGAATAACAGCTGTTCTCCCTACTCTGTGCCAAGCACATGGCTGGGAATTTTAGCATTACTTCTCGCTTTCATCCTCACAGTAACCCGGATGGATAGAACTTATCCATCCTGTTTTAATTTTGCGTTAATATTTATTTATTTTTGGGAGACAGAGAGAGACAGAATGCAAGTGGGGGAGGGGCAGAGAGAGAGGGAGACACAGAATCTGAAGCAGGCTCCAGGCTCTGAGCGTCAGCACAGAGCCCCACACAGAGCCCGTGAACCTCGAGATCACGACCTGAGCCAAAGTTGGACGCTTAACGACTGAGCCACCCAGGCGCCCCCTTATCCATCCTGTTTTAAAGTGACAGAAATGAAGTCTCAGAGATATGAAGTCACTTGCCCAGTGTCACACTGAAAACCAGTACATGGGACTTCTTTTGGGGGGGAAGGGCAGAGAGGGAGAGAGAGAGAGAGAGAGAGAGAATTCTAAGCAGACTCCGAGCTATCAGCACAGAGCCCGACACAGGGCTTGAACCCATGAACTGTGAGATCATGACCTGAGCCGAAACCAAGGGTCTGACGCTTAACCAACTGAGCCCCCCAGACGCCCCTTACATGGGACTTCTGATAGCTGTATTCTGTGCCTAGCACATAGTAGGTGTTTAGTGGCTATCCATTCCATGAGTTGGTGAAGAGTAAGGGCTAAGTATAATATTGTACATTCAGTGGGCAAATCGAAACGATAATTGAATTTATTGAGTTTCTTCTCTGTGCCAGACTGTTCTTTCTAATACAGTGCTCACATGGCAGGCACTGTGATAATCCTTAGCCTTACGATGGGGGAAACTGAGGCTCAGAGAACTTTGGTCTGTTTCCTGAGGACATGCAGTGAGTAAGTGGTTGAACAAGGATTTGAGCACATGCTTCCTCCAAAGCCCATGTCCTTGACCTCTGACCTCACAAATAAATACATACATAAATGTATTTGTTTATAAAATAAATAGTAAATAAATAAATACACTTCATAAATATTCAGTGAGCTCCTACTGTATGCTGGGCATGACCAGAACGATGGTAAGAAAGATAGGCATAGCCTTTGTTGTCACGGAACTCAAGCTCAAGATAAGGACAAGATTGCATAAGTGAATATTTAATTGCAGATGATCAGGTCCAGGAGGCAATGATAAGAGGTGATGAGGAAGAGTAACGGGGTGGCCAGTCTACACAAGGTGAACAGGGAGGCTTATCTGAGGAAGTGTACGTTGAGTTGAGCCCTGAAGGATGAGTGGGAGGTAGGCACACAGAAGAGGGAACAGTGTTCTACCTAGCGAAAACAGCATGTGCCAAGGCCCTGAGGTAGAAGGTAGAATGCTGTGTTCAAGCAGTAATTATGGCTAATTTCCCTATGGGGGCTCGTATGTGTCAGGTGCTATTTAATCTCATGAGGTAGGTCCCCATTTGGCAGGTACAAAAATTGAGGAACAGAAGCTAGTTGTCTTGCCCAAAGTCATGCAGCTTGTGAGAGCGGGTTCTCCCTCCCTGAACCCTCGCCGTCGTACCCTCCCCCACTCTCCTTTGCCCCCAGATGTGAACATGGAGGCTCCGGATGAGAAGTCTATCATCACCTACGTGGTCTCTTTCTACCACTACTTCTCCAAGATGAAGGCCCTGGCTGTGGAGGGGAAGCGGATCGGGAAGGTTTGGGGGTCCAAGGGATGGGGGGGAGGGAGCTTGGGAAACCCCCTCCTGGGGCACCCCTGGGACGAGCTGACCCCACCCTCCTGTGCCGGGTCAGGTCCTGGACCAGGTGTTGGAGGTGGGGAAGATCATCGAGCGCTACGAGGAGCTGGCGGCCGAGCTCCTGGCTTGGATTCATCGTACCGTGGGCCTCATTAGCAATCAGAAGTTTGCCAATTCTCTGAGTGGGGTGCAGCAGCAGCTTCAGGCTTTCACGGCCTACTGCACGCTGGAGAAGCCCGTCAAGTGAGGCCCAGCTCAGGAGGGAGGGCAGCGAGTGGAGGTCTGGAGGTGGGGGTCCTGAGCCCAAGCCCCTTCAGGTTTCAGGAGAAGGGGAACCTGGAGGTGCTGCTCTTCAGCATCCAGAGCAAACTGCGCGCCTGTAATCGTCGCCTCTTTGTGCCTCGGGAGGGCTGTGGCATCTGGGATATCGACAAGGTGAGGCTGAGGATGTGGAGGAGAGGCAGGGTTACTCCGTGGGGTCGTATAGGTTGTGCACTGCTCAAGGGAGCCATTCACGCTGTAGACATCCTGGACTGGATACTCCTTCGGACAGCTTTCCGGCAGAAAAGTGTCATGAAGGAGCAATGTTTTTTGTTTTTGTTTTTTTCCAGTTTACACAAAGGTGCTGTCAATGCTAGGAGTCACTTCAGACAGAGAAGCCAGGGCCACTAAGTCGGGGTCTGACTGCCTCCTCCCGTCTCCCTAGGCATGGGGCCAGCTGGAGAAGGCCGAGCACGAACGGGAGGCCGCCCTGCGGGCTGAGCTGATCCGGCAGGAGAAGCTGGAACTTCTGGCCCAGAGGTTTGACCACAAGGTGGCTATGAGGGAGAGCTGGCTGAATGAGAACCAGCGCCTGGTCTCCCAGGTACGGGGCGGGGGAGGGGAGAAGGGGAGGCAGGGGTGGGGGGAAGGGGGCAGGGGTGGGGGGGATTGGGGCGGGATGGGACAACAGGTCTCCTACGTGAGCAGTGGGGGAGGGGAGTGGGCCCGATCTCCCAGGTAACAGGAGCCTGAAGTTGGTCCCCCGGGAACTAGGGAAGACGGAATTAGTCTCCTCGGAAATCGGGAGAGTATTTAATTAGACTCTTAAGTGACAAAAGAGGTTGTCGCTGGTGCCCAGGGTAACTCAGGAGGATGGACTTGGTCTCCTAAGTAACAGGGTAGGGTAAGGCCTGGTCCCCAGTCTCTAGGGCAATGGGACGATAGTGACTGTTTCCTGGGTGACAGGTTTAAAGCTAGAGATGTCATGGAGACGTGTGGGGCTGGTCTCCAGGGTAACAGATGAAAGCGGGGCTGGTCTCCGGGGCTACTGGGGATGGTGGAGCAGGGTCAAGGTGACAGCTGGAGTGGGGTCATGGTGACAGCTGGAGCGGGGTCACAGTGACAGGTGGAGCAGGCTCACGGTGACAGGTGGAGCGGGGTCACGGTGACAGGTGGAGCGGGGTCAAGGTGACAGGTGGAGTGGGGTCATGGTGACAGGTGGACAGCAGGGGCCACACAGGTGAGTGTCCGCCACCCGCCCTGCCCCAGGACAACTTCGGGTACGAGCTGCCGGCGGTGGAGGCAGCCATGAAGAAACACGAGGCCATTGAGGCGGACATCGCGGCCTACGAGGAGCGGGTGCAGGGTGTGGCCGAGCTGGCCCAGGCCCTGGCGGCGGAAGGGTACTACGATGCCCGGCGCGTGGCGGCCCAGCGCGACAGCGTCCTGCGCCAGTGGGCCCTGCTGACCGGGCTGGTGGGCGCCCGGCGGACACGGCTCGAGCAGAACCTGGCTCTGCAGAAGGTCTTCCAGGAGATGGTGTACATGGTGGACTGGATGGAGGAGATGCAGGTGGGGCCGGACCCAGGGGCCCGGGGTGGGCACGGAGGGCTATAGGCGCTGAGCGGGTTGGCGGGGAGCCGGAGAGGGAAGGAGAGAGAGAGACAGGAAGAGAGGAAGAGAATGAGAGGCAAAGAGAAAGACAGAAAGACGCAGGAAAAAGAAGATCAAGAAAGAGGCAGAGAAAAAAAAAAAGCCACAGAGACAGAGAGCCAGAGGGAGCCCGGGACAGACAGAGACAGAGAGATTAAGCCAGAGGAAGATGGTGACGGTTTGAGAGAGAGAAGGGGAAATCAGAGAGAGATAGAACTAGAGACGCAGGCACGAGCGTGGCAGTGGAAACTAAATGGCCACAGGGAGACACATAGGAGAAGGAATCCTTTCTGGGAAAGAGAGAGGCAGACAGGATAGAGACCAGGAGAGATGCAGATACAAAGGAAGGAAGCAGAGAGAGATGGAAACAGGGGAGACAGAGGCAGAGAGAGATGGAGGCAGAGAGAGGGAGACGCTGTGACAGAGACAGAGCCCAGGAGTGTGGAGATGGAGACAGAGACAGGGAGAGCGAGATGCTGACGGAGAAGAGAGGATGGAGATAGAGATACGGGGTGGAGGAGTGCAATGTGGGGTGAGGCCTTCCTGAGGCCAATGCCTAAAAGGTGCTCAGCGCTGCCCCGTCTTCCAGGCTCAGCTGCTGTCCCGGGAATGCGGCCAGCACCTGGTGGAGGCGGAGGACCTGTTACAGAAGCATGGACTCCTGGAGGGGGACATCGCAGCCCAGAGTGAGCGAGTGGAGGCGCTCAATGCTGCTGCCCTGCGTTTCTCTCAGCTGCAGGGTGAGTCTAGGGTCGGGAATCGGGGTGGAGACTTTCAGGGCTGGTGCTAACAGAAGTAGAATGACCCCTAAGAGACAGAAAGAAGGAGTGAGCTCCCTGTCTTTGGAGGTATCCAAGCACAAAATAGGATCACCCTCCATCAGAGAATAGCATGGGGGAGATTATTGCCTTGAGTGGAGGTTAGACCACATGACTTCTTCCTGCTTTGAGATTCTGCAGTGATAATTTACATTTATTGAGCACTGTTTGGTTTTTTTGTTTTTAAATATTTATTTTGTTTTTGAGAGAGAGAGAGAGACAGAGAGAGAGGGAGACACAGAAGCTGAAGCAGGCTCAGGCTCTAAGCTGTCAGCATAGACAGCATAGCCCCAACATGAGACTCAAACTCATGAACTCCAAGATCATGACCTGAGCCGAAGTCAGATGCTTAACCGACTGAGCCACTCAGGAGCCCCTACTGAGCACTTGTTTTATGCCCTTCACACCCAAATCTCTGTGAATACCATAAAAAACTGTGAGGTAATGTGTAGTCAGGGCCTGTCTGGCAGCAAATGATAGAAACTCAAGTCAGTTAACTTAAGAAGAAAAGGGGAGTATCTTGGCCAGTGGAACTAAAATGTCCAAGAAAAGGCAAGTCTGGCTTCAGGCATGGCTGGATCCAGGAATTGTCCGATGATGCTTTTAAGACTCCATCTCTCTGACTGTAGTCTCTATGTTTGCGTCACTGTTGGGCAGCTCCTACCCTTGTGGTGTGAATCTGGGGTCATTGACCCCCATGTTTACATCCTACCAACTTAGCAGACCCAACAGGAGACAAGTCCCCACTCTCCCAATATTTCTTTTTTTTCTTTCTTTTTTTTTTCTAATATTTTTATTTATTTCTAGGAGAGAGAGAGACAGCATGAGCAGGGGAGGGTCAGAGAGAGAGGGAGATACAGACTCTGAAATAGGCTCCAGGCTCTGAGCTGGCTGTCAGCACAGAGCCCAACATGGGGCTCAAACCCACGAACCACGACATCATGACCTAAGTGAAAGTCGGACGCTTAACTGACTGAGCCACCCAGGCGCCCCTCTCTCCCAATATTTCTGACGAAAGATGCAAGGAAAGCTTTCTGTAGCCCACTGTGGGTTCCATCCCCTCTGCTCAGCCAAGCATTGTGACCCCAAGCTCTACACTGGACTAACTGGCCACACCTACGTGACATGCCCACCCCACGCCCAAGAGTAGGGTCGGCTCTTTCCAAAGACAGGCATGGAGGAAGAGGAGGATGGAAAGCCATTACCAGCAGCAGGGGCATGGATGCCGATCAGAAAAACCAAGACTGGCTCTGATAAAGGTTCTCATTTTACCGATGCCAGTACCCTGCAGCCACGGCCCCCCAGGCATCCCCCTCATTGTCAGTCAAGCTGAGTCCGTTGGCTCTTTGCATGTACCCTGGGGGGGTCTCTCCGTAGGAGGGTGTGAGGAAGGGCTTGAGATAGGATGTGGGCTTGTGGTAGGTGATTGGGGCTGAGGTACGCGGTGTGCTTTGGGGTGTGCTTTGCTGCGGATCGGATATTGTCGGGAGGTGGGAGTAATTAGGTGATTGCTCATCGTAATCGTTCTCATCCAGGTAGTGGGAGGAAGAGGCGTTGGTAGCGGTCATTCAGCTTAGCTGGGTGAAGGGGGTGGATGACGGTTTCCGTGGCTTGCCCAGTGACCTCTTTTTTGAGGTGTGCTCGGACACGATTGTGGAATGGACTTGTTTCCATCTCATCCCACCACGGTCGCAGAGTGACCTTGTCTGCCATTGGCGTCCCGAGAAAGTGTGTATCTAGCTGTGAGTGGCTGACAAGGCTGCTTTCTTGCTGATGAGGAAAACTAAGGCCCAGAGTCACAGATCCCAGAGGGTTTCGGGCCTGCCTGTCTCACTCCAGTGTCTGGAGCCACGGCCCCTTGGAATCCCAAAGCATCGGTGAAAAAGGCAAGGCCTATCTGGTTTGCAAGATGGTGGGGGTGGGGGGAAGGGCGTTGTCATGGTGACAGGAGGGCATTGATGCCTGATAAGTGGTCCAGGGTGTGGCCTCCCGATCTTCCACTTCTTAGCTGATCCCGGGCAAATGGCTTCCTTCCCTGAGCCTCAGTTTCTTCATCTGTAAGACGGGCCCATAAGGATACCGCCCCATGGTGGCATTGTGTCAGAGTCAGGTCTGGATACACGGATGGCTATTGTTGTTGATTATTCAGGCGGATGCCTTGGTATTTGGGTCAAGTTCAGTGAATGTCCAGAATTCCAGAAACGGTGCATCCCATCTAGGGCAGTGTCTCTCATGGCGTTTTGACCCAGTAAGAAATACGTTTACCTCCTGACCCAGAGTTCACACACACACACACACACACACACACACACACACACACACACACAGATTTTCTGAAACAATACTTCCCCTCACCCTGCATGTTGCGTCCTGATATTTTCTAGTCATTCTATTCTATTCCATTAAAGAAACACTGGCTGCCAGCCATTAAGTTAATTTCACAGTTCTCTTGTCACAAACCAGAAGTCTAGAGGAAGGTGAAATCTTTGAAAGAAAAGTGGAGTTCAGGTCATCGCTGGAATTATGAGATAAAGCAACAGAGGATGAGAGAGGGAACCCAGAAAATGTCTTAAGGATAGAGACACGTCTGAGCACCTGGCTGGCTCAGTGGGTAGAGCATGCGGCTCTTGATCTCAAGGTTGTAAGTTCGAGCCCCAGATTGGGTGTAGAGATTACTTAAAATAAAATTAAAAAAAAAAAATAGGGACGTTTCATTTGCTCCAGTTCTGAAGGAAACACAATTCACAGATTCTAGGATTCTCTGAATCTTAGTTTCTGTGCATCATTCCATCAATAAGTCGCCGTTTGCATTCGGCTACTGCTCCCGGCTCCACGCGGCGCTGGGCAATGGTGAGGACACAGTGTGAGGAGACCGCCCCAGACCCTGCCTTCATGGGTCTCTCAGCCCAGTGGGGGAGACAGACCAGGCAGTGACAGGCCAGAGGGGTCAGAGCAGAGGATGGTGCGGGTGGGGCACAGGGAGCGGCGCGGGGCTGGGGATAGGGGAAGCCTGGGGGAGCCAGGGAAGGCTCCCGCTCCAGACAGCGTGTCAGGGAAGGCTGCCTGGAGGAGGGGCCGCGCAACCTGGCACGTGATGAAGCCTCCCTAGCCAAGGACAGACAGGGCAGGTGGCCTGTACCTCCCTTCCTGGGGCGCCCCTGGCCCGCGCCCAACCCGGGATCCTCCCCTTCTCCCGGCCCAGGCTACCAGCCCTGCGATCCGCAGGTCATCTGCAACCGCGTGAACCACGTGCACGGCTGCCTGGCGGAGCTGCAGGAGCAGGCGGCGCGGCGGCGCGCGGAGCTGGAGGCCTCGCGGAGCCTGTGGGCGCTGCTGCAGGAGCTGGAGGAGGCGGAGAGCTGGGCCCGCGACAAGGAGCGCCTCCTGGAGGCGGCGGGCGGCGGCGGCGCGGCGGGCGCGGGAGGCGCGGCGGGCGGCGCGCACGACCTGTCCAGCACCGCGCGCCTCCTGGCGCAGCACAAGATCCTGCAGGGCGAGCTGGGCGGGCGGCGGGCGCTGCTGCAGCAGGCGCTGCGGCGCGGCGAGGAGCTGGCGGCGGCCGGCGGCGCCTCGGGCCCGGGCGCCGAGACGGCGCAGCTGGCGGGCCTGGCGGAGCGCGCGGCGAGCGCGCGGCGGCGCTGGCAGCGGCTGGAAGAGGCGGCGGCGCGGCGCGAGCGGCGGCTGCAGGAGGCGCGGGCGCTGCACCAGTTCGGCGCCGACCTCGACGGGCTCCTGGACTGGCTTCGCGACGCCTACCGCCTAGCCGCCGCGGGCGACTTCGGCCACGACGAGGCGTCCAGCCGCCGCCTGGCCCGCCAGCACCGCGCGCTCACCGGGGAGGTGGAGGCGCACCGCGGGCCCGTGGGCGGCCTGCGGCGTCAGCTGGCGACCCTGGGGGGCGCCAGCGGCGCGGGGCCCCTGGTGGTGGCCCTGCAGGTGCGCGTGGTGGAGGCGGAGCAGTTGTTCGCCGAGGTGACCGAGGTGGCTGCGCTGCGGCGCCAGTGGCTGCGGGACGCCCTGGCGGTCTACCGCATGTTTGGCGAAGTGCACGCGTGCGAGCTGTGGATCGGCGAGAAGGAGCAATGGCTGCTGGCCATGCGTGTGCCCGACTCGCTCGACGACGTCGAGGTGGTGCAGCACCGGTGAGCGCGCACTCCAGGGACTTCCGGGCCCCCTTTATCACGCACACAGCCGCTCCTTCGTTGGTTTAGCAGTTCCCATTTTCGCGGCGGGAGTAAAGAGTAAATGCAGAACGCTTAGCAAATGTCTGTGTCCAGGGAGCATTTCAGGAGCCTTCGCCATCATTATGAGGCTTATACTCACTTGGCAGGAAATGAAAACTTCGCCAGAGACACCCTAACCTAGCCACCCCCCGGGACTGCCACTGTTCCTGGACAAATGTCACGTCCCTAGCTAATGAGATAGCTCCGACCCTGGCACTTTCTCTTCCATCACCCCGCTGTACATTTCTTCCTAGCACTTTCCACCCTGTGACACGTGACGTACTGATCGGTCTGTTGGCTGACTTAGTAACGAGTTGTGAAATTAGTGGATGACCCGTTTTGTTCATCTGCTCATTCATTCGGCCGGTACTTACTGAGCTCTTGATCCATTCTAGGTCTTAATGCAGGGCATCGCTGAAACCCAGGCCTGGCCCCTGCCCTTACTGTGCCCACAATTTCCCAAGCCACAGCTTTGGGCATTGTTTTTAAAAAAGGGAGAACTGTGCCCAGCTTTAAAAAGATCTCCTTGGCTGCCATGTAGAGGGTGTGTTGGAGGGGTTGGGAATGGTGGCTGGGAACCCAGCTGCGGGCATGGGGGGGGCGGCGGGGAGGGCTAGATGGGAGGGAACAGGACCCGACCAGGCTCCGAGGCCAGGTGGGGTGAACAGTGTGGGGAGGGGCGTGGTCCAAAACAGGGCCCAGAGCTGCCGCCTAGGGCATGGTGGGGCTGCTCCTGGGATGGGGACCCAGAGGAAAAACACATTTGGGGAAGGGTGCCGATGCCAGTTTGGGTCACAGTGGATGTGAGGAGCCCCGCGGAGGTGTAGAGGTTACAGACAGGTTCAAAAGGGACGGGTTTGAGGCTCCAGATTGAGATGTGGGGGTCATGAGTCCAGGGCTGTAAGAACGGGCTGTAAGACAGGCTGTAGGAATGGATTGAATGGCCCAGGCAGGGTGGGAGAGAAAGCCAAGGGGGCCGAGGACAGAGCCCTGAGGAATATAATATATTTTTTTAAATTTATTTATTTATTTTGAGAGACAGAGACAACATGAGTGGGGTGGGAGTAGAGAGAGAGGGAGACTCCCAAGCAGGCTCCACACTGTCAGCACAGAGCCCGACGCGGTGCTCCAGCTCACAAAACTGTGAGATCATGAGCTGGGCCGGATCCGAAAGTCACATGTCTAACCGACTCAGCAATCCAGGTGCCCTGAGAAATGTAACATTTAAGGGGCAGGTAGGAGGAGGGGGAGCTGGCACAGGGTCCCAAAAGGGTGAGAATTAGAAGGGAATCCAGGAAGGGCGCCTGGGTGGCTCAGTCAGTTAAGCATCCGACTTCGGCTCAGGTCATGATCTCACGGTTCCTGGGTTCAAGCCCCGCCTCAGGCTCTGTGCTGACAGCTCAGAGCCTGGAGCCTGCTTCGGGTTCTGTGTCTCCCTCTCTCTCTGCCCCTCCCCTGCTTGCACTCGGTCTCTCTCTCTCAAAAATAAATAAATATTAAAAAAAAAAAAAGAGGCATCCAGGAGAAGGCTGAGATGTAGGCAGGTCCCCAGGGTCCAGGCCTGCCTGAGTACAACCCTCTCCTTTCTACAGATTTGAGAGCCTGGACCAGGAGATGAACAGTCTGATGGGCCGTGTCCTGGATGTGAACCACACGGTCCAGGAGCTGGTGGAAGGAGGCCATCCCAGTTCAGATGAGGTGCGCTCCTGCCAGGACCACCTCAACAGCAGGTAGGCGGCGCCTGGGGCCTCAGACCAGCCCTTTCCATCATTCTTCTCTCATTCGCTCACCTGTTGCAAATCAGGGTGTGCAGTTTCAAGCCCCTGAGGTGATCATGGCCACCTACAAAGTCAGCAAAATCTTGGAGAGAAATGATAATACCCAGTGCTAGTGAGGATATGGTAAAGTGAGGATACACTATATTTTAGCGGATTATTCATTGACTTGTATAGCTACGATTTACTGAGTGTCTGCTATCTGTCAGGAATTTTTCTAAGCACTTCATATGCCTTGTCTTATCTTCCAATATCCCAGTCTCCATAGGAAAGTTTCCAGAATTTGGAACTGTTTAAAAATGGTGACAGATTAATAATATCTTTCCCCCTTGAACACTGCAAGCTGTTCTTCCAATGTGAGTAGGTTCGTAGATGAAGACACAGACTCGGGAAGGTGCAGTCCTTACATGATTACTCAGTACAGCAAGTAAGAGTCAAACCCAGTGCTGTCTGAATCTGGAGCTAGGGCTCTTGAGGACTTATATTGAGTCTTCTTAGCAACTCCTTGGGGCATAAATTGCTCCATGTTAGAGAGGAGGAAACTGGGGCTCAGAGATGTGCAGACTCTGGCCCCAAGTGACACAGCAAGTTAGGGGGTCAAGCCAGGAATTCGTGTTGGGTTTGTCTGACTTCAAAGACTGTATTATTTTAAACAAATTTTTTTAGTTTATTTATTTTTGAGAGAGAACGAGAGAGCACATGGGAGGGGCCGAGAGACTGGGAGAGAGAAAGAATCCCAAACAGACTCCACAGTGTCATAGCACAGAGCCCGATGCAGGGCTTGAACTCACAAACCACGAGATCATGACCTGAGCTGAAAACAAGAGTCAATCGCTTAACCTACTGAGCCCCCCAGGAGCCCCTAAAGGACTATATTCTTAACTGCTCTATGCTGTTAAGATTCCAATAACCAGTGATTTTAAAGCCTCTGTAGCCTTGACATTTTCAAAACATCAAAGCCTCAACTAATAATAAAAAAGATTTACAGTGCTTAATAAGATTATATGCCAAGTGCTTTAGCCACATGATATTCTTAAACACTCAGTGAAATGGATATTATTATCCCCATTTCCAGATGAGGAAACTGAGGATCAGTGGGAAATGATTTGCCCAAGGTCACATGGTGAATCTGGTGAAAGCACAACTTGAACTTGGGTCCGTCTGATTTCAGAGTCCTCATCTCTGCACTGTGGCATGTCCATTCTAGAGGGAATAGAGAGACAGCGAACAAATAAACTGATAAACAAAACAAGATATTTAGAGAGTTCTCATGACCTGGTAGAACACAATTGGGAGCTGGTGGTGATTTTAATGTTTTTAATGTTTATTTTTGAGAGACAGAGCGTGAGCGAGGGAGGGACATAGAGAGAGGGAGACACAGAATCCGAAGCGGGCTCCGGGCTCTGAGCTGTCAGCAGAGAGCCCGACGTGGGGCTTGAACTCACAAACTGCGAGATCATGACCTGATCTTCGACCTGAGTCGAAGTCGGAAGCTTAACCGACTGAGCCATCCAGGTGCCCCTGGAGGTGATTTTGGATCTTGTGGTCAGCCATAAACTTTTGAGCTGGGCCCTCAAAGGGGACGAGAAGGAGCTAGCCACAGAAAGAGCACATATTAGGGGAGGGAAGGTACAGAACATTCCAGGCAGGGAGCGCAGCTGAGACAGAAAAGAGCTTGATATGTTCCCCCAAATTATCCCCATGCAGTAATAGTAGCAAACAAGTACTGTTTGACCCACTTCCTAAATCATAACTCATTGGACTCTCACTGCACCCCATGAGGTAGGGTGATGTGTGATGATTGTGCCCATTTTACTGATAGGGCAACTTGAGGCACAGAGAAGGTTATTTGCCAAAGGGCAGACAGGTCAGATTTGACTCCAGGAAGTCCGGCTTGGACCGCACATGGCCTATGAAGGGGAACTGAGGCCCAGAGAATTACCATCACTTGCTTGAGGGCCCACAGAAATACATATTTTTTCCCACTAATTTATTTTGATATACAACAGGTTTGCCTTTATGTCATTTGATTCTCAGCACCTGGAATGTGCCTGCTTTCTATTTGCTGCATCCAACATAGTATTCTTACACCTCTTACACTCCAGGATCAGAATCCGTTTGCACTCATCAAAACTGTTCGGGGGACACCTGGGTGGCTCAGTTGGTTAAGCGTCCGACTTCGGCTCAGGTCATGATCTCACAGTTTGTGGGTTTGAGCCCACAAATTGCGTCTGGCTCTGTGCTGACAGCTCAGAGCCTGGAGCCTGCTTCGGATTTGTGTCTCCCTCTCTCTCTGACCCTCCCCTGCTCATGTTGTCTCTCTCTCTCTCTCAGAAATAAATAAAACATTAAAACAAACAAACAAACAAACAAAACCTGTTCAGGACTCCAAAGAGCCTGTTTTCCTGGGTGGTATCTATCAATATTTACTATGTTGGAAATGAATACTGAGAAATTTAAAGATATTAAATTGTTTTAAAATAACAACAGGAGTGCCTGGGTGGCTCAGTCAATTAAGCATCCAACTCTTGATTTCATGTCAGGTCATGATCTTGAAATTTGTGAGTTCAAGCCCCGCGTTGGGCTCTGTGCTGACAGTGCCGAGCCTGCTTCGGATTCTCGCTCTCTCCCTTTCTCTCTGCCCCTCCTCCACTCTCTCTTTCTCTCTCTCAAACAAATAAATAAACTTAAAAAATAAATAAAATTACAATAATAAACTCAGGATGTTAATGTAACCAACATATTCATATTTTTATGACAACCACTTTTCAAAACAAAAACATGTAGTGAGTAGCATTATTTGTGTTTTTGCAAGTCTTTACGAAGATTTTTTAAAGTTTATTTATTTTGAGAGAGAGACAGAGTGCACAAAAGTTGGGGAGGGGCAGAGAGAGAGGGAGAGAGAGAGAATCTCAAGCAGGCTTCGCACTGTCAGCACAGAACCCAACGCTGGGCCTGAACTCACCAACCAGGAGATCACGACCTGAGCCAAAATCAAGAGTTGGAGGCTTAACCAACAGAGCCACCCAGGCGCCCCATGTCTCTTTGATGTTTGGCTGAAGAAGAGGAGTTCTCAGGTGTGCCTCTGCGTTTTGTCTTTTGTCACGCAGCCTCTGAAAAGTACCCTGGACACTGGGGAGAGAATAAGGAGTGAGAAGGCAAATAGCGTCTTAGCGTTATTACGAAGATACTTTAAAAAAAATTAATGTTTATTTTTAAAATATTTTTTAATGTTTTATTTATTTTTATTTTTGTTTAAATGGTTTATTTATTTCCAGGAGAGAGAGAGAGAGAGACAGTGTGAGCAGGGGAGGGTCAGAGAGAGAGGGAGTCACAGACTGAAACAGGCTCCAGGCTCTGAGCTGGCAGTCAGCACAGAGCCCGACGCGGGGCTCGAACCCACGAACCGCGAGATCATGACCTAAGGGAAAGTCGGACGCTTAACCGACTAAGCCACCCAGGCGTCCCAATGTTTTATTTATTTCTGAGAGAAAGAGAAACAGTACGAGCAGGGGAGGGTAGAGGGAGACAGAGACACAGAATCTGAAGCAGGCTCCAGGTTCTGAGCTGTCAGCATAGAGCCCCATGCGGGGCTCGAACCCACAAAACACCAGATCATGACGTTAAGCTGAAGTCGGACGCTTAAGCGACTGAGCCACCCAGGCGCCCCTACAAAGATAGTTTTGACCTCTCACAGGTTACATTTTGAGAACCGCTGCTCTAAGCAAGTGTGCCTTGTAGGGTTTTATTTTACACCAGCAGAAACGGGCTCAGCGAGATGAAGTGACTTTTCAAAGTCACACAGCGGCTGGGTTCTTTCCCAGGTCGTTGGGCCCTCCAGGCCCAGGAGGAGTCCCTGTCCTTCTCAAGCCGCCCTCCTTCCCCTGGGCAGGTGGAACCGCATTGTGGAGCTGGTGGAACAGCGCAAAGAGGAGATGAGCGCAGTGCTGCTAGTGGAGAACCACGTGCTGGAGGTGGCCGAAGTGCGCGCCCAGGTGCGCGAGAAGCGGAGGGCCGTGGAGAGCGCGCCCCGAGCCGGCGGCGCCCTGCAGTGGCGTCTCAGCGGCCTGGAGGCGGCTCTCCAGGCTCTGGAGCCCCGCCAGGCGGCCCTCCAGGAGGAGGCGGCCCTGCTGGCTGTGCGCTTCCCGGCTCAGGCGGCTCGGCTGCACCAGGGCGCGGAAGAACTGGGCGCCGAGTGGGGCGCGCTGGCCAGCGCGGCTCAGGCCTGTGGCGAGGCGGTGGCCGCGGCCGGGCGCCTGCAGCGCTTCCTGCACGACCTGGACGCTTTCTTGGACTGGCTGGTGCGCGCCCAGGAGGCGGCGGGCGGTGTCGAGGGGCCCCTGCCCGGCAGCCTGGAAGAGGCCGATGCGCTGCTGGCTCGCCACGCCGCGCTCAAGGAGGAGGTGGACCAGCGTGAGGAAGACTATGCCCGCATCGTGGCGGCCAGCGAGGCGCTGCTGGCGGCCGACGGCGCCGAGCTGGGCCCGGGCCTGGCTCTCGACGAGTGGCTGCCGCACCTGGAGCTCGGCTGGCACAAGCTGCTCGGCCTGTGGGAGGCGCGCAGGGAGGCCCTGGTGCAGGCGCACGTCTACCAGCTCTTTCTGCGCGACCTACGCCAAGCTCGGGCCGTGCTGCGCAACCAGGTGGCCGCGTCGGGGGTCGCGCGGTGGGGGGTTGTGGCGACAGGGACATGTATGCAAGGGGGTTTTGCAGGAACCGCTGCGTTTGTGGCTTGTCCGAGCTCAGCGAGAGTGGGGAGGGTGTCTGGTGTGGATCTCGGGTTTGTGGCTCATCCAGCGTGAACACGAGTGGGCAGGTGTGTAACAGGATTTGAGGATTATGACGGGTGGATTAGTGTTTTAGCTAAGGTGCTAACAGTGTGGGAACTATCCCAAGTAAGTAATGCCTTTGGACGTACATTGCACTGGCTTCCTGGGTTTGCAGATTGTCTGGAAGGAAAGAAGAGGTGAGGTTAATTGGTGACAGTTAGTGGGGTTCAAGGATCTTGGGGTGGATGGTGGAGGATGAAGATTATGGAAACAGGTAATTCAGGCTGACAGGTTATCTGGTCCAGCAATTAAGTGATTGTGGATTACGTGGCTGTGGGTGCCCAAATTCGCAGATAATCTTCTTACTGGGAATGGCAATTTGCATGCCTTCCGGAGAGGGTGACTGTTTATGGTTTGAGAAACGAAGAGCCACGGTTATCTGGGAAGAGCAGCCAGTCCATTTGGAGATCTTCTGGGCTGGGAACCAAGTTTGAGCATTTGGACAAGACAGATCACCCCATTTTCAGAGTGTCCGAGAGTAGGTACCAAGCTTTCGAGATTTTAGAAAGGGCGGCTGCCAGTGCTGGTTATCTAGTGAAAGCGGACCCAGTTGGAGGGTTATCTGGGGGGACAGACAGGGAGCCCCCAGAATTCTGAGGCTACTGAATATGGGAGCTGAGGTGGCCTTAAGAGAACCTTTCTGACCCACCCGTCTTACCAGTTAGAAAAATAATCCCAGAGAGGAGAAAGAACTTCCTTGAAGTCACACAGCACCCAGTTCAGGCTTCATCAGTTAACCAAGCATTTACTGGATGCCTCCTCTGTGCCAGGCACTATTCTGGTATATGTGCTGCTGAAGCAAGCACACTATTCTGGGACTGAGTACACATTAGGAAACAAAACACAAAATCCCACCCTCGTGCAGCTGGTCTTCTAGTGTGTGTGTGGCAAGGGGAGGAGGATAAGCAAGTAAATGCATATATATATATATATATATATATACACACACACACACACACACACACACACACACACACACACACGCACACATACACACATACATATGGTATATATAGTATCAGGTAAATGCTATGAAAGCTAATAAAGCAGGGTAAAGGGATATAGCTGGAGTGGAGAGTGGTGTTTTGGGCAGATGGTCAGAGACCTAAAGAAAGTTAAGGAGCCCACCATGGGCATATCTGGCGGGAGGGACCAGTCAGGCAGAGGGACTAGCATGGGCAAAGGCCCTGAGGTGGGATTATGCGTGGCCTGTTCGATGCTAGAGCACAGTGAGCAACGGGGACGAGAGAGGTGGCAAGCCAGGCCGGCAGCCTCTCCCAGGTCCCGGAGGAAATGGAGCAGGGCTGACCTGAGCACCACCCCCTCCCCCTCATTCCCAGGAGATGGCACTGTCGGGGCCGGAACTCCCGGGCACGGTGGAGTCAGTGGAGGAGGCACTGAAAAGGCACCGGGATTTTCTCACCACGATGGAGCTGAACCAGCAAAAGATGCAGGTGGCGGTGCAGGCTGCCGAGGCCCTGCTGAGGCAGGGCAACGCCTATGGAGAGCAGGCCCAGGAGGCTGTGACCCGGCTGCTGGAGAAGTAGGTCCCTCAGACCCCTGAGGCACAGGGGGTGTGGCCTGGGCACAGGGGGTGTAGTCTGGACGCAGGGGGTGTGGTTTGTGCATAGGAGGTGTGGTCTAGGCACAGTGGGCGTGGCCTCGGCACAAGAGAGGGATGAAGAGGTTGAAGAGGTCAGGGCTCCCCTCCTTTCCATCACGATTTCTGCTTCTCTTTCCCTCTCTGATTTCTATTTAATTCCATACCGTTTTAGAGTTGCTTAAAAAAATTTTTTTTAATGTTTTATTTATTTTTAGGAGAGAGAGAGACAGCGCGAGCAGGGGAGGGTCAGAGAGAGAGGGAGTCACAGACTGAAACAGGCTCCAGGCTCTGAGCTGGCAGTCAGCACAGAGCCCGACGCGGGGCTCGAAACCACAAACCGCGAGATCATGACCTAAGCGAAAGTCGGACGCTTAACCGACTAAGCCACCCAGGAGCCCCTAGAGTTGCTTTAAATTGATACTCTGCAGAAAGGTAACTGGTGGTCAGAAACTCAAAAGATACACAAGGATGTACAATGACGTTTCTCTGCCAAGCCTGCCCTCAGCCGGAGGTGGCAGAACCGGTTGTTAAAATGTTAACTTCTTTTCCTGAATGCCCAGCATCTGCCCTGCTCTTCCGGTCCTCAGATCTAGCAGCTAAAGGCCAGAGCCAGGTTCTGTTCTAGCGGTTCAGATGGGGCACTGCCCCCTGCTGTGCTGGTTCTCAGATATTGTGAATGAGCACCTCCCTCGGGCCGCAACTGCCCAGTTCCCTAGGAAGCACACACTGTGTGTGTGTGTGTGTGTGTGTGTGTGTGTGTGTGTGTGTGTGTGTGTGTGTGTGTGTGTGTTTCATGCTGCTGTTGCACATTATCAGTCTCTTCTATCACCATCTGTCTGTCACCACCACCCAGTCTCTTGTCTGTCCTTGTACTAATTAAGCAAAGACATTTACTGATATCTATTGTGTGCCAGGCACTATTCTAGTCCCGGAACAAAACAGAACTCCCCCCCCCCCAAAGAAATTGCAGCCCTTAAGTGGAGTCCTTTATAGGGGCTCCTCTAGGCTGACTTTATTGTCATCACTGCTTCTGCCCCTCGTGGTGCGCCACAGAGGCCCAGCACCCCTCCTCCTGTCTTTCCGTCCTCTGATGGAAAGCATGTCTGATCACTCCACCACCATCCACAGCCCAGAGACCCCAGCCCTTCCTCTGTCTGGGGCTCAGGTGCCCTTTTCCCCTAAATTCACCTGAGACAATGCTGGAATTTTCTTTTTCTTATTATTTTTTTTAATATTTATTTTTGAGAAAGGGGGGGCAGAGAGAGAGGGAGACAGAGTCAGAAGCAGGCTGCAGGCTCCAGGCTCTGAGCTGTCAGCACAGAGCCCAACGTGGGGCTTGAACTCATGAACCCAGAGATGATGACCTGAGCTGAAGTCGGATGCTTAACCAACAGAGCCACACAGGCGCCCCAAGGCTAGAACTTTCTAAAGGAAATTTTCATGGGGATGCTGGTCCTGAGGGTATAAACTCATAATCTAGTGCTCCCAGCACCAGGCCGGGACCCACCCTTTCTTTACCCTACATTTCTTGAGCACCTGCTGAATGCCAGGCTCCACAAAACGCATAGGAGGATCCTGGTGGACCGCTCATTCTGTGATTCATTCTTCCTTCCTTCTCTGTCATTAATTGCGCCGTTCACTCTATTGTTTATTCAGTTAACGACACAGGTACTGAGTCCGTGCTCTGTTCCAGGCCTCGCGTGGGGCAATGCTGGGCACGCAGTAGTGACCAGAACAGCACAACAGAGCTCCCACGCTTCCTGACCAGGATGGCCCAGAATGGTCAGGACTGGGATGGGAGTAAAGCAGGGAGTTGTGGGAGCCCCAAGGTGGTGTTAGCCCCAGGCTTGTGCTGGGTGAGGCTGGGAAACACCGCAGGAACCGAGACAGGTCCAATCCCTGCCCCCCTCACCCCTACGTCACTGATATTTGCCTAGGGACAGGTTTCCTGCCCTCCGGAAGTTATAAAACATCCATTCACTGGGGGCTGGAGGGAGGGCCTTCCATATCCACAGGGTAGGCAGAACCAGTGCAGAGCTGTGAGCTGGGCCCCTGATGTCAGGCAAGGTCAGATGCTAGTCCCCCATCTGCCCCTCAACCTGCTGAGATTCAGAGTGAGTCATGTAGTCCTTCCGTGTGCCTCACTTCAGCCAGAAGTGTGTGAAGTTCTCTCATTATCTTCTTTTTTAAAAAAAAATTTAATGTTTTTATTTCTGAGAGAGAGAGGGAGGCAGCGTGAGCAGGGGAGGGTCAGAGAGAGGGAGATACAGAATGTGAAGCAGGCTCCAGGCTAGCTTTCAGCACAGAGCCCACCGCAGGTCTTGAACCCACAAACCGTGAGATCATGACCTGAGCCAAAGCTGTACGCTTAACCGACTGAGCCACCCAGGCGCCCCTCATTATCTGCATTTTGCACTGGAGAGGCTCTCAGTTAGGGATATGGACTTGCCTGAGGTCACAGCCAGGAAGCCACCCAGCCAGGATATGAAGGATGCGAACCCTGCTGTTTCTCGTCCTCCCGGAAAAGAGGGATTTTCGTTGTTCCTAGAACTGATGCTCGGGCAAGTTGGCTGGTGAAGGCCTGGAGGGATTATTTCAGTTCCATTTCAGAGGCATTTCCTCTTTTCTGGCTCTCGAGTGGAGTCTGGGCAGGAGGGAGTCCGCACTTTGCTTGTTTGTCTCTGGCTTGTCCGGTTCCTCCGTCCAGCTGTGTGCCTGGTTCCCTGTAATTTTCTCTCACAAGCTTTGCCTCTTTGTCTCCATCTATGTGTATATCTCTGTGTCTCTCTTTCCTTCTCTGTCTCTCCCTGTTTTTCTCTACCTGGATCTGCATTCTCTTCTGCCTCTCTCTGTCTTTCTCAGACACTTTACCTTTGTTTCTGTCATCTCTCTCTCTCTGCCTCTGTTCGTTCTTTCATTCATTCATTCATTCATTCAATATATATTGAGCACTTAATGTGTGCCAGGCTCTTTTTCTAGGCATTGGGGATACATCTGTGACCAAAACAAAGATTCCCGCTCTCATGGAAAGAGATCCTACGTGGCAGAGATGTCATATATACGTGTAACATATACAGTGTAGTTAGATAGTGCTAAGCTGGAGAGAGAACATTAAAGAAGAAAGCCAGAAAGTGTTGGATAGTGATCAGGAGGGACCTTGCTAAGAAGGTGGTATTTAAGTAGATGTTGAGGAGAAGAGCGTTCCGGGCAGAGGGAACAGCCAATGTCAAGACCCTGAGTTGGGAGCAGCTTGTTTAAGGCGAAGAAAAACGGGATGTCCCCGGACTCTCAGGCACTTTGTACGGTGGGCAGGAGGCCAGGCTGCCTGGGGCCACGGTCCCGGCTGGCTCCGGGGTGGTGGGGCTCGGGTCCGGCCCTTGCCGGTTCACTCAGGCCAAAAGTCTGCCTCCCCCCCTCCCCCCCGCCGCTTTCCTATGCGCCCGCCCACCCTCTCTGTGGCTCTAGCCCCGTCTTTTCCCACTACTCACTCTCTTCCCTCTCTCTAACTCGGTTCCACCCTCCTATCTGGCCAGCCTGCGTCTTTTACTGCTATCATCACGCCACTTCTCTGCCTTTCCTGGGTGTCCCTGCCCCGACTCTGTCACTTTCACTCCCTTTGCATCCTTCTCTCACTCTCCTTGTCTTCTGCTCTTGGTCTCTCTGCCTCTCTGGGACTTCCTGCTGCATTTCTTTACTTGTCTTTCCTTATTTTTTTTTTTTTTCCTCTCCCTGGGTTTCTTTTTCTTTACCTGTCTGTGGGTCCCTTTCAATCAATTCCTCTTGAGATCTGTTTCTCCCTGTCTCTAGCCTGGTGTCTGTGTTTATCTCTCTCTCTCTAGGCCTCTGCACCTCTCTCTCTCTTCCTGAATCTGTCTTCCCCTCCTGATCTCTCTTTCTCTCCAAGCGTCTCTTGATCTCTAACTCGCTATCTTTCGGTATCTCTTACTCTGTCTGCAGGTCTCTTATCTCTCTCTGGCTTGTGTCTCTTTGTCACTCTTTCTTTATTAGTGACTGTATTTCTTTCCAGATGTCAGTCTGTCTCTGCCTCTCTCTCTCTCTCTCTGTCTCTCTCTTGCTCTCTCACTCTCCCTCTGCCTCTCTCCAGTTTGTCCCTGGCTCTGCCCTCATTGACGTTTCTTTAGCTCTCCCCCCATCCCCACCTTATTCTCTCCTCTTCCTCGCTCTTACATATGCTCCGGGCTCCTAGTCCTGCCAAGCCTGATGCCCTCACAGCCCTATGCCAGGGTCCCCCACCCCCTCGCCGGGCTTGCCCCAGCCCCCATCTCCCCATCCCCAGGAGCCAAGAAAACCAACTACGGGCCCAGCAATGGATGCAGAAGCTACACGACCAACTTGGGCTGCAGCACTTCCTCCGAGACTGCCACGAGGTAGGAACTCCAGCTGTGCTGGGCGCCGTGACTTCTTTCCTAGGGAGGGAGGTGCTCCAGAGCTGAGGCGCCGTGGGGGCGGGGACGCCCCGTCTAAGTGGGTCGCGGAGCGACGTTCACTCCCAGCCGCCAGGAGGCGCGTGGATTCCAGCCTCAGTGCGCAAGCTCCGCAGCTTCCGCCTCCTTTCCCGGGGAGGAGGCGGGAGGGGCCCTGGGCGCCCCTGGCAACGGCGCGCGTTCGCGCCTACGGGTCCCGCGGGGACGCGCGGTGATCTCACCTTTCTCTCAGGAGATTTGTGAGAAGCGCCTTGCTGGGGGAGAGCGGTGGAAGACGCAGGGTCAGGAGCAGGCGTGTCTAGACCAGCGGCCCAGAGCGCAACTTCAGTCAGAAACAAGCCTTAACCCTTTTAAAAGTGTCCAGGAATCAAGCCCTATCCCTTTAGAGATGATCTACACATCTGTAAGGATCTCCCCAAATCAGAGATCGTCCAGGTCTCCTTTCCCAATAGAGACGGTTCCGGAGTCATGCTACCTCCCCTTCCTTCCCCTGCATTCCGTAGAAGCTGTTCTAGACCACATTAGAGATGGCCCGGTAAACATTTTCCTAACCCCAGAGAAGATCTTGGCCTCATCCATCTACCCAGGATCATCGCCCCCTGCTCCATAATGATCCAGTACCTAACTCCCCCACCCCCCACTCCCAAAACAAGGCTGGTTTAGGAACTATTACCCAATTCCTCCTATTAAAGATGGTGGAGGGTGACACCCTCCGTGGTGAACCCCATGGGCGATTGTTGTCCTCACATATGAAATGAACAAGGGCCTCCATACCTCCCCCCATAACTCAGGCTCATTAGAGATGGGTCTGGGACTCAAGCCCACTAGAGATGGGTCTAGGAAGCCCCTGTCTCCCTCCTTCCCAATGGACATTATTCTGGCAGACTATCTTCTAAGTCCTTCTGGCAGAACATCTTATAAGAGACGTTCCAGGACTCCTCCCATATCCTCTATCTATATTCCTGAGATAGCCAGGAATCTGAGTGCCTTCTCATTCGAGATCGTTCAGGAGCCTACCCCACCCCCACCCCATACTTCACATGGCGGAGGTAGCCCAGGCCCCAGGTCCCCCCCTCCCGCCATTCGATTAGGTTCAGGAACTCCTCCTCCCTGTTGTGAGATTGTTCTGGACCAAGTAGCAATAATCTGAGATGGCGCAGAACCCTCCCCTCACCCCCCAAGCTTTAGAGAGGTGGTGAATCCTCCACCCCCCAACTGAGGCTCGGCAAGGAGGCGGGCACGGAGGCAGGCAGGGGGCGCGCGCGGGCGGGCGCGCTGCCGCGGCGCGGGGGCGGGAGCGGGGGCGCGCATCCGCTAGAGTCTCAGCCGTCGCCACCGCTGCCACCGCCGTCGCAGTGGAGGGGCGAGAGCCCGCCCGCCGCAGGGACGCTCCTCCGCCAACGCCGCCGCCACTTCAGGTCCCCGGGGCGCCCAGGGGAGGGGGCTGACGCGCGTCCCCGCCGAGGTGTTCGGGGGAGGGGGCTTGGGCGCGTGCTCGCTCGCTGGGGCCTCGGGAGGGAGGGGCGCCGGCGGCGCGGGGGCGAGTCGGACCTGCGCAGGGACCCCCAGCTCTGGGGAGGGGCAGGGATGCTGGGAGCTGTCCGCGGTGCTGGTGCGGACGGGACTGAGGGGCCGGGTCCCAAGGGAGGGAAGCGGAAGACGGGGGACTTCTAAGGCTACTCTGGAGGTAGTCTAGATTTGCTCGGGGGCTTGAGGAGGTCTCATCTTCTCTAGGGGGCTCTCCCCTGGGAAATGGGGGATTTGATGTTTTCCCTGGGGCTGGGGGGTTCTCAACCTTTTGAGGGGTTTATTCCTTGGCTCTTGCGTGATCTGTATTAGCCTTAGGTGATGGGAGCAAATCACTTTTGCGAGGGTCGGCTTTGGACGATGAAGGTCTTGGATTTGTTCTGGGTTTGGGGGCTCTGATTTTGAGGGCCATTTTCTTGGTTGTTTGGGACTCTAGCCCTCGGTGATGGGAGTCAATCACTTTTGGGGGACTTTACCTGGATGACGAAGTACCAGCTCCTTTAAGAGATTTGCCTTCACTGGGAGCTGTGCCTGCCATTGGCAAACTCTTCCCTGTGCGTTGGAAACCTGTGAATTGAGTTGGGGGGAGTTCAGCATTTGACTTGGCTCTAGTGTGTGTGTATGATGGTGTCTGAAGCTGACCTGGACCCCTAGGGAGCACATGTTCAGTGGACACAGGGTGGGGTTTGGTCAGCTCAGGATTTGTCCTTGGCTATGACTGCATTTGTGCATTTGCCTCTCAAACGGAGCTAGTCTGTTTTTTTTTTTTTTTTTTTCCAGGAGGGAAGAGGAGGATCTTGTGACTGGGGGAGGGGGGAGGGAAAAGGGGGAGGAGCAACATGTGCCAGGTGCCAGGTTTTTTGGCCATGAGTGGGTAGGGAGATTCTGGTTTGGGGGATAAGTTTTATTTGGAGGGTTGCTCAGAAAGCAGCCTTGTGATTGGTCTGCCTGCTGAGGGGGTTCTGTTCTGTGCTTGCATTTTGGATGACTGGCCTAAGTGAGTGGAGTAGAACTGGCTTTAGTTTGGGAATAGAGCTGGCTCAGGAAGGTTCTCTCTGATCCTATTGAGGAGTCTGGGGCTAGATTTTGGGGTAGGCTCATTTGCGGGGCCAGAAGGCAGCCCTGTTGCTTACTTTTGGGAGGTTGGCTTTGGCTGGGGGCTGGAACAAGTCGTGATTTAGGGGAACTGTCGTGTTGGAGTCCCAGGACTGAATATGGAAAGTCCTGTGGGCTCATTAGGGAAGCTGGAGCTGGGTTGTGGGGGATGGGTTTATCCCAGATTGGAGGGCTGGTTTGAGGACAACTAGACTTGGCTTTAGCTGGGAAGGTGTTTAGGGGCTCATCTGCTCATATTAGGAGGTTAGGACTAGATACAAGCTTCATTTGATACCCTTGGGAATGGGTTGGGAATCTTCAAATTGGTCCTTATTGGAGACTGAATCGAAGAGTCAAAGTGTTGCTATTGGGAAGATGGCAGGGGGAAGATGGGGCTAAACTGGAAGTTAGATAAATTAGGTGCTGTTGCTTGGTCCTGGATGGGAGGGGGCTGATCAGTCCAGGAGCCGTGCATTTGGGGGTATATGAGGAGTTGAGAAGGGCTGCCCTGACGACAGGGCAGCTAAGACTTTGGGCATTCTGTGGATGCCCATCAATCCTCCACCCCTTAAGAATGAGCTTGAGCTGTGCCCACCTTTCAACAAAGGCCTCACCTGCAAAGGTTCTTCCATCCCTCCCTCCCTCCCTCCCTCCCCCTAAATCTAGCAGCCTAGGCTTTGAATCCAGAACCTTCTGGAGGGGATAGGGGTGCTGTGCCAGGTTGGGGGGATCGGCTGAGCTCCTCCCCCCTGTCCTGCACAGCTGGATGGCTGGATCCATGAGAAGATGCTAATGGCACGCGATGGTACACGGGAAGACGGCCACAAGCTGCATAAGAGATGGCTCCGGCACCAGGCATTCATGGCCGAACTGGCTCAGAATAAGGAGTGGCTGGAGAAGATCGAGAGGGTGAGGATCTAGAAGGTCCCTCTGTGCGTGCCGGGGGCTGGAGGACCCCAGGGAGCCCACATGTCAGCTCCTGCACCCTCCACTGCCACCCTGCCACTCTCACACCTCTGAACCACTTCAGATCATTTCCACATCTGCTCCTAGCAATGTGGCCTTGAGGGATTCATGAAACCTCTTTGAGCTTCAGTTTTCCCATCTGTAAAATGGCTACCATCTCTTCTGTGCGGTGTCCCTACGCTCCTGGTTGTTAAATATTGTACCTCCCCCACCAGGTTTCTTTCACTCCGTTTGGAGCATCTAAGATGGAAGGTCAGGTAGAAAGGCTGGGAAGCCCAGGGCTAACGTGAACTTTGGATTCCTACGACCCTGGGCTCTAAATGTGTCTCCCCCTCTTGCCAGCTTTGGGCCTTGGGGAATTGTGCTAACCTCTTTGAGCCTGTTTGCTCTGCTTGAAAATTAAGGAAATAATAAACATTGCTACTCCCTGGGCTCTTGTGCACGTAAAGTCCTTAATACAAGGCACCCAGGAGCGTAATTGCTATGGTATTGTTATTTTTCATATGTGATGTAACATGTAGCTCTGGGCCACCAAGGAGCTTGACTTCAGTCTTGGAGGAACCCAGCCTCAACCCCCAAAACTGATCCCTACCCTTGCTGGACCCCTAGACCTATAGCCCTCAGTACCCCCTCTCCTGTGACTCAAAGGGACACCCAGGTCAGCCTTGAACACTTAAATGGCCATTGATGCCCCACAAATGGTGGGCAAAGCTACTCTTTGAGTTTAATGGAAGTCCATTCTCTCTGCTTCTTTTGCTCTTCCTCTATTTCTCTTCTGTCCCTATCTCTCTCACGTGCCTACCTTTCTTTATGGCCCTCTTCCCATGTTTCTGACTTCATGTGCATGTCTCTGTCTCCATCACTGTACATCTGTCTGTCTCTCCCTGTCTTCCTCCCATGTCTGTTTGCATCTCTCTGCCTGCTTCTCCACACTGTTGTCTGTCTGTCTCTTGCCTCGTCTTTCTTCCCATGCCTTGGTTCCTTCCATCTCTGGACCTGTCTCTGTTTCCACCCTTCATGTCTCTCTCTTTTTGTGTCCCCAACTCCTTGCCCCTGTCTCTCTCTCCACATCTCTCCCTGTGTCCCATTGCCCCCCTATTTCTCCATCCCTCCCCACCAACTCCCCCCCCCTCATTTCCTGTCGCCCACCTGTTTGGGGCAGGAGGGCCAACAACTGATGCAGGAGAAGCCAGAGCTGGCAGCCTCAGTGCGGAAGAAGCTGGGTGAGATCCGGCAGTGCTGGGCTGAGCTGGAGAGCACCACCCAGGCCAAGGCGAGACAGCTCTTTGAGGCCAGCAAGGCTGACCAGCTGGTGCAGAGCTTCGTGGAGCTGGACAAGAAGCTCCTTCACATGGAAAGCCAGCTGCAAGATGTGGATCCTGGTGGGGACCTAGCCACCGTCAACAGCCAGCTCAAGAAGCTACAGGTATGGCCTGGCTGACCCAGACAGAGCCACCCTGTGCCACGGGGTGATGGGAATCAGGGTCAGACTCCCCACTCAAGGTATTTTACACAGAGGGGATTCAATACAGGGATTTATTTCCAATGTGTTGGGAGGGCTGGAAGAACAGAAGGAGAACACTGAGGGAATCCAGTCAATAGTAACTGGTGGGAATAGCCACCACCCAGAGGGCCTGGGGTGCAAAGGGAAGAGGAAGAATTCAGAACCAAGAAGCAGTAATTAGATAGCCAGCACACTGACGATTTCACAGGACCCTAACGCCTGTTTCCTGGATAGAGAAACCAAGGCCCAGAGGTAGGGGAATGGCTTTGCACAGAGTAAGAATGACACTGATGGAGTGCTGCCTCTACCAGTCTCTGTGCCGAGTTCTCGCTCCTTCCAGCAGCCCTAAGTGATTGGCACCATTGCTATCCCCCATTTTACCAATGGGGAAAGCGAGGCACAGAAGGCAAAGCACCTGATGCAAGGACACAGAGCTAGCCAGTGACTCCCTAAGACCCAGCGAGGGTTCAGGGAACAGACGTGGTGTCTGCGTTATCTCCATTTCTAGCTGGCAGCCGGCCAGTGGTCAGTCTCTGACCCTTTGATACGGACGGCTGGAGGTGCGAATGTGGACATCACTTTGCACCGTCTCAAGATGTCACAGCTCCTGCCTTTTTGTGCCAGGAACTATGCCTGGCCAGGACCCATGGGAAACTGAGCTTCCCAGAGGTGAACTTACTGGCCCAGGCTAGCAAGTGAAGAACGTGGATTCA
Organism: Proteles cristata cristata; assembly: GCA_017311185.1. NCBI lineage: Eukaryota > Metazoa > Chordata > Mammalia > Carnivora > Hyaenidae > Proteles > Proteles cristata. The sequence goes on from JAESUZ010002173.1 coordinate 146,025, forward strand.
AATCCAGGACACCCTTGACTTTTCACTGCTCCTCTTAATAGATCTTCTGCATGGTTTTGCTTCTAAAGGGCTTGGGATAGGGTGTGGCAAAAACAAACAGAACAAAAACAAACCCCCCCAAAACACCAAGTCAGCTAATAATAAAAGCATAATGCTAATTAGTATTTGTTCATTCATCCATGCAGCAACTCTTTATTGAGTGCCAACTGTATGCCAGGCACTTTTCTAGGTGCTGGGATACAGCAGTGGGCAAAACTGACCAAAAACCATGGCCTTCCTGGGCCTCCTGTTCCGCAGGGAGCCAGGCAAAGGAGCAAAGGGACAAACAGATCTGAATCTGATACCAGTGATGTCATTGCCTTGTACCCAGCAGCGGCTCTCAAATGCCCTGGTCTCCAGGACACCTTTACACTCTTAGAAATCATGGAGATCCCCAAAGAGTTTTTGTTCAGGAGTATGATACCTATTGATATTTACCGTATTAAAACTTAAACTTGAGAAACACTTCAATTTTTGATTCACATAAAAACAGCGATAAGAAATCAATCACATATGGGGGCTCCTGAGTGGCTCCGTCGGTTAAGCGTCCAACTTCGGCTCAGGTCATGATCTCACGGTTCATGGGTTCGAGCCCCGCATCGGGCTTTGTGCTGACAGCTCAGAGCGCGGAGCCTGCTTCAGATTCTGTGTCTCCCTCTCTCTCTGGCCCTCCCCTGCTCTCTCTCTCTCTCTCTCTCAAAAACAAATAAATGTAAAAATTGTTTTAAAAAAGAAATCAATCACATATGAACCCAAAAGAGTTCTTTTATGAAAAGTATACTTTCCAAGACAAAAAAAAAAAAAAGCCCTAGAAGATTGGCACTGCGTTCAGTGCTGCAACTCTGTCATGTCTGGCTTGATGGAAGATTCTTACCTTTGCTTCTGCCAGCGTTCGGTTACGATAGCACGGGTCACATGGTCCCGCAGAACCACACTCTGCCCTCGGGAGGGTGCAGGATAAAGGCAAAGAACACCTTAGCATTTTTGTAAAATAGTTGTAACCTTGCAGAGCCCTTGAACAGCTGTTGGGGATGTGCGGAGCTCTCAAGAAATGGGGATCTGTTGGGGCGCCTGGGTGGCTTAGTCGGTTAAGCGTCCGACTTTCGCTTAGGTCATGATCTCACAGTTGGTGGGTTCGAGCCCCACGTCGGGATCTGTGCTGACTGCCAGCTCGGAGCCTGGAGCCTGTTTCAGAGTCTGTGTCTCCCTCTCTCTCTGACCCTCCCCTGCTTACGCTGTCTCTCTCTCCTAGAAATAAATAAAAATATTTAAAAAAAAAAAAAAAAAAGAAATGGGGATCTGTGACTGTCAGGGTCCCAGCCAGAAGCAGAAGGCGCACCCCACCGAGGACAGCTTGAGGAAGTTCAATGCTCTGCTGTTGCTGCCTTGAAATTCTTCAGGCTACTTGAACAAGGGGCCCTGCATTTTCATTTTGCACTGGGCCCCAAAGATTATGTAGCTAGTCCGGAGCCCAGCCCGTCTGGAAGCCAGAAGGCAGGGGGGCTGACTGAGGCCGTCTGTATGGGTCCGGCCCCTGGGGCACAGACAGGGTGGAGAAGCGTAGACTGGGGGTCAGGAGGGGCGACAGAAGCTTATTACGAGCGTTGTTAATGGTCTTGCTGCTATTGCTCAGTCCTCCCAGGCAGCACAGCGCGGTGGGTAAAGGCACAGACTTGGGATCAGGCGGGTCTGGGTTTGAATAATAACACTGCGTCTCACCAGGCGTATGATGTTAGGCAAGTGGCTTTGCCTCTGGCTTCGAACCTCAGGTCCTGCTCTGTGCGATGGGAAACACCGTCATGCTAAGTCACTGGTTGGCAGCGGGACCGTGGCTGAAAGTAGGGCACCACGGTCAAGGCCATGGATGTGGGAGCCTAGCTGCCTGGGGTCAAGCCCTGGCTCTCTGATTTGTGAACTGATTGACTTGGAAATGACTTCTCTTTTTGGGCCTCAGTCTCTTCGTCAGGAAAATGGGCACAATGAAAATACTGACTTCGTGGGGACATAGTGGAGATTCAAAGACAGAATTTGTGGAGTAGTTTCAGAATTGCGGACTCAACAAATCTGTTTCAGTATTTGTTTACAGGCTTTTTAGTTTTTGTTTTATCTTCGACCGGGTGGCATATATCACCAGTATGCTGTGTTCAAAGTTAGTTGGTAGTTATTTCTGGCTTTTGGTGTCATTGTTACTTATGTGAAACAGTTATTTCCTTTGAATTCCATTTGGGGGATTCCCCCCCAAAACACTCATTTTGCATATTTATTTATTTATTTAAAATTTTACATTTTTTAATGTTTTATTGATTTTTGAGAGAGAGAGATCATGAGTGGGAGAAGAGCAGAGAGACAGAGGGAGACACAAAATTGAAAGGAGGCTCCAGGCTCTGAGCTGTCAGCACAGAGCCCGATGTGGGGCTTGAACCCATGAGCTGTGAGATCATGACCTGAGCCGAAGTCGGACGCTCAACCGACTGAGCCACCCAGGCACCCCTATTCATTTATTTTAAATGCTTATTTATTTTTGAGAGAGAGGGAGACAGGTCCAAAGCAGGGTCTGCACTGACAGCAGCGAGCTCAGTGTGGTTTCAAACTCACAAATTGCGAGATCATGACCTGAGCTGAAGTCAGACACTTAACCAACCCAGGCGCCTCTCATTTTGCTTTATAAAAATGTGTTTTTGGAGGGGACGCCTGGGTGGCTGTGTCAGTTAAGCATCTGACTCTTGATTTCAGCGCAGGTCATGATCTCATGGTTTATGAGTTGAGCCCTTATTGGGCTCTGCACTGAAACTGCTTGGGATTCTCTCTCTGTGCCCCTCCCCCACTCACATGTATGTCCTTGCTTGCTCTCTCTTTCTCAAAATAAATAAATAAACTTTTAAAAATGTGCTTCGGGGGATGCCTGGGTGGCTCAGTAGGTTGGGTGTCTTGACTCTTAATCTCAGCTCAGGTCTTGATCTCAGAGTCGTGGGTTCAAGCCCCATGTTGGACTCTGTGCTGGGTGTGAAGCTTACTTTAAAAAATGTATTGGGGGGGGGTGATATATGAAACATGAATATAGTGCCAGAAGTCAGAACTGTCTTCATTGCATGTGATCCTGCCAAATAGCTTGCCCAAGGCCTGCTGCCAGTGAATGCTCTCTCCCCAGGAGAAGGAACGGGAGTTCCTGTTTCCGCCCATACTCGCCCACACCTGGCATTGTCACCTTTTAGATGTTTCCCAGACTGATGCATGGGTGGTTTGCATTGGTATTTTCTCCCGTGACTGGTGAGCTTGAACATCCCTGTCTTTCTTTTGGCCGTTTAGGTTTCGAAGGGAGGATTAGGGGCCTCCTACTCTTCCCTCCCCAAGGAAGGAAGTATTTTTTCCAGGGAGAGGCTGAGGCCCAGCAGAGACAAGGGTCTGGCCAGAGATCTCACAGAGATCGCACAGAAAGGCCCCAGCACGGGACTTTCCCCAGCAGAGGGAGCCCGAGGCGGCGGGGAGTGACTCAGGAGGCCTCGGCCCCCAGATGCAGCCCAGCTGGGCCTCTGGAGCAGCCGCTGGGGAGGGGAGGGGCTGCCCGAGGCCCCGCTGTCCCCTGGGGCCGCCTGAGAGCCCAGACGCTGGGCACACGCAGGAGGGCGGGCGGCTGCCATCCAGCCGGCACATTTCCTGGCCGCCGCACCCCTCAGGCCCCGGGGCCAGGCCAGGCTGGAGCCAGCCGGCTCAGGCAGAGGGGGTGTGGATGTGTGGGTGGACTGCCCTCCCGGCCTCTCTCTGGGCCCGGCTCTCGGTCCTGCTCCCCCAGTCCCTCGGTGTGGAAACTCTGGGAGTTTCTGTCTCCCATCGTCGTGTCTGTTTCTCCTACTTCCTCACTCTCTTTTTATTTGAGTTCTCCATCTCTCCCTTGATCTCCTGATCCCAGTGTCCTCCTGTGCCCTCCCCTCTGCACCCCTCCCCAGCCGCTGCTGCAGACTTCCTGGGGCCCCACCTGAGGCATAGGCCACGTGACCCAGAGCCCTCTCTCGAGCCTCCTGCCCAACTGTCCTTCCTGGCCCAGGGACCAGATGGTGGAGTCCCAAACCCCCACTTGCTGGTCCTCAAGGGCCTGACCAGCTGGTCTGGCTCAGCCGTGGGCTCCTGCCTGGGGAGGGAGGTGGCTGGGCTCCTGCCATCTGAGGGGGACCGGCCAGGGGAAAATGCACTGGAGGCTTTGCAGCTGCTAGGCTGAGTCTCTGGGGGCTCCTTACCGCCCACCCCACCCCTGCATGCCCCCCCACCCACCACAAAGTAAGGCTCTTCCTCTGGCCAAGGAAACACCCCTCCCTCCCCCCCTCATTCTTTGTCTCATTTCTTCATGAGCTCAGCATGGCCTAGGGGGATAGTCGGGATACAGGAGCTGCGCACCCAAGGTTTAAGCCCCACGCCACTACTGTGTGACCCAGGGCAAGTGACGCCACCTTTCTGAGCCTCAGTTATTTTTTAAAAAATATATTTTTTAATGTTTTTTATTTATTTCTAGGAGAGAGAGAGAGAGAGAGAGACAGCATGAGCAGGGGAGGGTCAGAGAGAGAGGGAGTCACAGACTGAAACAGGCTCCAGGCTCTGAGCTGGCAGTCAGCACAGAGCCCGACGCGGGGCTCAAACCCACGAACCGCAAGATCATGACCTAAGTGAAAGTCGGATGCTTAACCGACTAAGCCACCCGGGCGCCCCTTAAAAAATATTTTTAATGTTTATCTATTTTTGAGAGAGAGACACAGAGTATGAGTGGGGGAGGGACAGAGAGAGGGAGACTCAGAATCTGAAACAGGCTCCAGGCTCCAAGCTGTCAGCACAGAGCCCAGCAAGGGATTAGAATTCAAGAACTGTGAGATCATGACCTGAGCCGAAGTCAGACGCTTAGCTGACTGAGCCACCCAGGCGCCCCCTCAATTTTTTTTAATGTTTTTTTATTTATTTTTGATAGAGTGCAAGCAGGGTAAGGGCAGAGAGCGGAGGAGACACAAAATCTGAAGCAGTCTTGAGCCGAAATCAGATGCTCAACCAACTGAGCTGCCCAGGCACCCCTAATTTTTAAAATGCTTAGGGGCACCTGGGTGGCTCAGTCGGTTGGGCAGCTGACTTCGGCTCAGGTCATGATCTCACAGTTTGTGGGTTCGAGCCCCGCGTCAGGCTTTGTGCTGACAGCTGCCTCAGAGCCTGGAGCCTGTTTCAGATTTTGTGTCTCCCTCTCTCTCTGACCCTCCCCTTCTTGCGCTGTCTCTCTCTCTCTCTCTCAGAAATAAATAAAACATTTAAAAAATGCTTAATGATTATTTTATTATTTTTAAATTTTTTAATGTTTCTTTTTTGAGAGAGACCTCAAGCAGGGAAGAGGCAGGAGAGAGGGAGAGAGAATCCCAAGCAGGCCCTGCACTGTCAGCGCAGAGCCCGATGAAGAGCTTGAATCCACAAACTGAGATCATGACCTGAGCTGAAATCAAAGAGTTGGACGCTTAACTGACTGAACCACCCAGGGGCCCCTAATTCTTTATTTTTAAAATATTTCCCCAATGTTTATTTATTTTTGAGAGAGAGAGAAAGACAGAGTGTGAGCGGGGGAGGGGTAGAGAGAGAGAGGGAGACACAGAATCTGAAACAGGCTCCAGGCTCTGAGCTGTCAGCACAGAGCCCGACACGGGGCTCAAACTCACAGACCACAAGATCATGATCTGAGCCAAAGTCAGGTGCTTAACTGACTGAGACACCCAGGCACCCCCAAAAGCCCCTAATTCTTAATTTTTAATACTGTCCAGCTAAGAGAAGCAGAACGGCCTAGTGATTAGTCCCACAAACAAAGTTAGAGACCTACTGTGTGCCAGGCACAGGGCCAGGTGCTGGGATCCAGCTGTGAATGAAACAAACATTCGCCCCATCTCCCCCCGCCCCACCTCCTATGCTGTGAGGATTGCATAAATTAATCCTGGTCCAGTGCTTAGAGCAGCGCCCCGTAGTGGGGAGGAGGAGGCAGGCATCAGGATGTGTTCCCTATCATTGCTGTGATGGTAAGAAGTATGTGAAAAGTAAACAGGCTTCCTCCCCGCACCCTCGGCCCCCAGTCCTGCTCTCCTGGGGACGGGACTCTTGACACAGAAACAGACCACACCCAAGCTTGCCCTTTTCACCTGACAAAGCACCCTAGGTGCCCTCTCTTGTCAGAGGATATACGGGTCTACTGTGGGGTGGTTCCGCCATCTATCTTTAACCAGCCCTCTGCTGAGAGACCTCTGGGCTCTTTCTGTTCTTCCGCTAGTTTGATTAACACTGCGAGAGACATCCCTGTCCATACGTATTGAGCCTACGTGCAAACATTTCTGTAGAAAAGAGTCCTCGAGGTACAATTTCTGGGCCAAAAGGTGTGTGCATTAGACTTTTTCAGACTGTGAAAAGGCAGTGGACGTACCTGCATGAGACGGCGCTCTTCTCCCCACGTGGTCATCGTCCAGCTTTCTCATCTCTGCTCATCTAAGAAGGAAAAGATACTCTTCTATTTTTTAGGTTTCTTTATTTTGAGAGAGAGAGAGAGAGAGAGCAGGTGCCCGTGCATGAGCGGGGGAGGGACAGGAAGAGAGGAAGGGAGAGAATCCCAGGCAGGCTCCGTGCTGTCAGTGCAGAGCCCGGCGTGGGATCTCAGGAACTGTGAGCCAAAATCAAGAGTCAAACCCTTAACCAATTGAGCCACCCAGACACCCCCGAAAAACACTGTCTTATGGTTATTTTTTAAATGTTTTTTTAATGTTTATTTTTGAGAGAGAGAGAGACAGAGCATGAGTGGGAGAGGGGCACAAAGAGGGAGACACACAGAATCCGAAGCAGGTTCCAGGCTCTGGGCTGTCAGCACAGAGCCGGACATGGGGCTCGAACCCATGAACCACGAGATTATGACCTGAGCCAAAGTCGGACACTTAACTGACTGAGCCACCCAGGCGCCCATGCCTTTTGGTTATTTTAATTTGCAATTCCCTTAATATCAGAGGAGGCCGAACATCTTTTTGTGTGTTTAATGGTCATTGTCCTTCTATAACCTTTGCTAACGTTTGCAGGGAAACATCTACATTAAATGAGTGTTCAAAATACGTGACATTCTTGCAGAAGTAGAAAAGTGTCAGTCCTGGAATTATTCTGTCTCGGCTCATACAGCCACTTGGTGGGCAGGTGATGGAGCGTTTTTGATCTAGTGGAGAACTGGAATTTATAACCTTACCATTTTAGATTATACTTAGGAGTTTCCAGAATTCGAATGCATTTTGATTTTTCTGCGCACTGCTGCAGTGATTTTCTGAGTGAAAAGGGTTTTGGAGTGACTATTTTACTTTGCTTTGATTTCTGCAGCTTGTAATTGTGCCTTTTGAAATTTCCTTTTGGATGGTTTTGGCTTGTTATAACGTTTGATTTTTATCCATTTTTATGACTCCTACCAGATTGTTAACTGTATCAGCTGCCACTCTGGGGTGCAGTTCATAGAACTCAAACCCACATTGACTTGGGCTTAAGGGGAGGTTCTTGGCTCCCGTAGCTGAAAAACCCCGTGGGTGTGCACCTTCAGGCATGGCTGGATCAGGCACTCAAATTATGTCCTGGGCAATCTGTCTCTTTTTCTGGGGCCTGCTTTCTTTTGTGTTGGCCTCCTTGTCCAGGGGTCTGTTTCCTCCTGGTCACAGCTTGGCCCCCAGCACCCCAGGCATATGTTCTACCCAGTAACGGACCCCATGGGAAAGGGCGCACCTGCCTGAGTTCACCCGGTTTTCTGGCAAAAGTGGGAAAAATTTTCAATGGCTGATCTTAGGTCACATGGCATCTCTTACCCAATCCCTGTGGCCAGGGTGGTTTCCGTGTTCTGATTGGTTAGGTTGGGCCATGTGGCCACCCTTGGTGGTCTAGGTTCTCTTAGTCCCAGAAGCTCAGGTCTGAGTGCAGGGTCCAAGATGCTGTAGGGGAAAGGGTGAGTGGTGGGCTGGCAAAATCAAGTTCTGCATTACAGAACTTTGGAACAAAAGGTCTTCACTTCTTCGGTTTTGAGCATTGAATTGCAGTCATTTGCTCTAATCTGTTACCACTTAATTTCATTATTGTTTTGCTTTCTTTTATGGCTTTCCCCCATCTGTTTAGAGTCACACCAAGTAATACATTAATATATTCTTTTGGCAAAAGATCCTACTAACCTAGAAGTCTTCAGTAAGACATAAAGTCTCCCTTAACCATACCTCTCATTCCCACACCCCTAAGGGAACGTCAATTATGATTTTGTGTGCCTCCTCCTAGACCTCTGCGCACTCACTAACTACCTGCATGGATTTTTAAAAGTATTTTTAGTTTTGTATGCTTAGTTTTTTTTAATAATTATATTTTATGCTTCAGGCATCAAAAGCTGTACAAAAAAATCCTATGTGACAAGTCTCTTCTTCACCCCTTGCCTCATTCACTGAGTTCACGTCTCCTCCAGTAGGTACCATCTGTGGTTAATTTCTTGGTGATTCCAGGGAATTGTTATGCATGTGCAACCCATGACAAATATAATATATTCAAATGTAGGTTCTAAATTGCTTTTTTCTGTTAACAGTACGTCTTGGCCATTATTCCACACTTATGTGGATTTGTTTAACCATTTCATTCTTTTAAAAAAAAATTTAAGTATTTATTCTTTAATTTTTTAACGTTTTTTTTTTTAATTTATTTCTGAGAGAGAGAGACAGCGTGAGCAGGGGAGGGTCGGAGAGGGAGACACAGAATCTGAAACAGGATCCAGGCTCTGAGCTGTCAGCACAGAGCCCACCGCGGGGCTCGAACTCAGGAACCATGAGATCATGACCTGAGCCGAAGTCGGACGCTCAACTGACTGAGCCACACAGGCGCCCCTTAAATCTTTATTTATTCTTGAGAGAGAGACAGAGTGTGAGCAGGGGAGGAGCACAGAGAGAGGGAGACACAGAATCCAAAGCAGGCTCCAGGCTCTGAGCTGTCAGCACAGAGCCTGACGCGGGGCTTGAACCCACGAACTGCGAGATCATGACCTGAGCTGAAGTTGGACGCTCACCCGACTGAGCCCCCTGGCGCCCCTAACCATTTCATTTTTGATGGGTATCGTGTTTGTTTCTAATTTTTTTCCCATCATAATCTCTGCTACAATGTGATTTTTGGGCAAACATCTCAGCTATGATGAACATCCTTCAAACACGTGCCAGTATTTCTTTAGTTATATTCCTAGAAGTGCAAGTGCAAGTTCTGGGTCAAAGCATATGCACATTGTTTTTTACATTTTGATAGGACTTGCCAAATTGCCTTCCAAAAAGGCTCTACTGATTTGCACCACCTCCGACCGACAGTGGCTGAGTGTTCCTGCATCTTCGCCAATGCCAGATATTATCCGCCATTTACGAGTTTGCCAATCTGGTGAATAGGGAAGGGTACTTTGTTGTCATTTGTATTTTCCTGCTGATTAGTGAGACTAGGCATCTTTCTGTGTGCTTAGTTTTTCGTCTGTGTTTGCCTATTCGCTCAGAGTGGTGCCTGTTCACATGGGACCAGACTTTGTCTTTGCCAGTGACCTTCATTTGTGCATTGAACAAATCACAGAAAAAAAAAAAATCACAACCGAAGACGTTCTACGTGCCAGGCACTGTTCTAGGTGCTCAGGAATACAGAGACCAATTGACCCAAACCCTGCCCTCATGAAGCTCCCATTCTAGAAGCAGGAGACCTATAAAAACCCCTCAACCAAAGACAAAATTGTCTGATGATTGTAAGTGGAGACAAAGGAAGGAGAGGGGAGAAGGGAAATACTTTAATTTGTCAGAGAAACTAGCTCCTTTGTTCTAGTACGTGTTAAATATTTTTCTCAGGTGGTCATTTGCCTTCCAACTACATTTAGAAATTTTGGTTGATGCAAACGTATTTTATGTGGCCAAATTTATAAATCTTTCCCTTTATGATTTTTTTTTTTTTTTTGCTTGGAAAGATTTTCTCCATCCTAAGACTATAAAAGCATTTGCCCAGGTTTTCTTCTTCTGCCTTATGGATTTACTTATTCCATTTAAGTCTTTAATCCATCTGGAATTGTTTTCAGCATAAAGAGCAAGGAAGGGATCCAGCTAAATCGGTTAGCCAGTTGGCCCGTGACCACTCATTGAATAATCCATATTTTCTTTGGAGATTTGAAATGGCATCTATAAAATGTATGAACCCTCCAGTGTGTTTGGGTCTGCTTTTGCACTTTGTGGCTACCCCTATGGCATACCGACCAGTTAAATCACTATAATGTTGTATTTATGACATTTAGAAAGGTTGGCTCTTTTGGACAAATTACCTAACTTCTCGGGACCTCAGTTTCCACCTCTGTAAAAGAGAGATATCACCAAATTTGAAGGGTCTTTCTGACAATGAACACATTAGTGGGCCGCTTTAGTCCAGGGGGCCAAGTAAGCCTCCTTGAGGAAATAATGTTTGAGCTGAAATCTGATCGACAAGGCAGAGCGCGCCTGGTAGAATAGCGAAGGCCAAGGTCCTGAGGCAGGAACTTGTTTAGTGTGTTGCAGCGCTTCCGGAGGAGACTGAGCAAAGGCCCAGGGAAATGGTGCCTCGTGGTGATGGGTTTGGCTGTCACCATGAAGGTACCAGAGAGCCGCAGCAGGATGGGGAGGGAGGGTGGAGCCCATTGTCTCTGCCCCTGTCCCCACAGTCGATGGAGTCGCAGGTGGAGGAGTGGTACCGCGAGGTGGGAGAGTTGCAGGCGCAGACCGCGGCGCTGCCCCTGGAGCCGGCCAGTAAGGAGCTGGTGGGCGAGAGGCAGAACGCGGTGGGCGAGCGCCTGGGGCGCCTGCTCGAGCCGTTGCAGGAGCGCCGCCGCCTGCTGCTCGCCTCCAAGGAGCTGCACCAGGTGGCGCACGACCTCGACGACGAGCTGGTGAGGACTGGCGCGGGGACGGGGCGGGACCGGGGATCCAGGAAGAGAGGGTTGCGCCGATGGGGCGGGTTAGGAGCCACGGGCGAGCGGGCCAGCCAGCGGCGGAGTGGAGGTTGGGAGTGGGGACAAGGCCGTGGGACCTTGGCGAGTTCAAGGGCAGAGCTGACCGGGAGACCTCCCGACTGACACCGTGCGAGACTCAGTCACTCAAACCTTCCCTTACGCATTCAGTCGTTCACTTATCCACGCATTCATTCATTCACTTTTTCATTTACTCTCATTCATTGATTTATTCATGAAGCCATTTGGTTGTTCACTGACTCATCCTTTATTCCTTCCTTCACTGATTTATTACGACCTGATTATTCGCCCACCCCTCACTCATTCATTTTCGCATTTAGTCACTCACTTCCTGATTTGCCCAATCATTCATTTACTCCCGCATTTGCTCATTCACTTGATCATAATGGGCCCCGCTCTGTGCTTGGATGATAATGCCATCACGAGGGTGACCAAGACGGACCCCATTCCTGCCCATAGAGGGCTCAAGGATCCAAAGCGAGGAAACAGACTTCTCTCCAGTGACAATCCAGGGAAATTAGGGCTGTTAGGAGGGAGTTAGGAGGCAACTGGCCAAGGTCCAGAGTCAGGGAGGGTTTCCTCGAGGAGGGGATGCCTGAGTGGAGACCGGAAGGAAGCGTCCCAGTGGAAGGGAATGTCAGGAAATAAGACGTGCCTGTGCAAAGAACAGAGGTAAGCATGAACCTGGCTTGAGAGAGAGCAAAGCAGAGCCTGTCAAGAGACGAGGGTGAAGATGTGACCTGCCTCTTTGGTGAGGAAGGGCCTTAGATGCTGTGCGGGGGGCTTCTGGTTTAATTGGGATCCTTGGGCACCTTCTCCCCTTGACCTGCTCCGTGTATCCTCCCCAGGCATGGGTCCAGGAGCGACTGCCCTTGGCCATGCAGACCGAACGAGGCAGTGGTTTGCAGGCTGTCCAGCAGCACATCAAAAAGAACCAGGTGAGCAGAGCCAGGGTGAGGGTGTGGGTTAGGACACATCAGGATACGAGAGAAAACAGCTCAAAGCGGTTAAGGCCAAAATCAGGAAATTCACTGGCTCTTGTGATGGAGAAGACTGTGATGGACAGCAGGTAGAGATGCATCCAGATAGTTCCACGATGTCACGAATCTCTCAACTCCCTGGGTATGTGGGTGTGTGTTTCTTTCTTTTTTTTTTTTTTAATTTATTTCTAGGAGAGAGAGAGAGAGACTGCGTGAGCGGGAGAGGGTCAGAGAGAGAGGGAGTCACAGACTGAAACAAGCTCCAGGCTCTGAGCTGGCAGTCAGCACAGAGCCCGATGCGGGGCTCAAACCCACGAACCGCGAGATCATGACCCAAGCGAAAGTCGGACGCTCAACCGACTAAGCCACCCAGGCGCCCCTGTGGGTGTGTGTTTCTGTGTTAGCTTTGTTCTCAGGCCAGCTCTCCCCTCCTGGTGGTGAAAGACCTCCAGCAGGTTCGAGTGTACATCCCACCAGGAAAACGGAAGAGGATTTCTCTCTCAATATGTTCAACAATAGTCCCAGGGATCACTCTTCCTGGCCAAGCTTGGGTCACATAGCCACCCCTGAAGTAATCATGGTAGCCCTGGATTTGTCTGCTCCATTGGCCTGGTCTGGACTCAGGGCCCACTCTTGGAACGAGCAGGTAGGGGCAGCCTTCATCCCCTGGGCTGGGATGGAGATGAGGGGCTTCCTCTAGGGAAAGTCAGGGTCCCATGGGCAACAGTAAGGAGAACGGCTGTTGGGCAAGGACAGAGAAGAAGAAGCGCAGATGAGAACTCAGAGCACCCACAGGGAGAAAGGACAGAGATACTCAGCCAGAGAGTGCTGACTCCCCAGCTGATCATGGCCAGAGTGCTTTTGAGCACCTAAGATCTCTCTGGATCTCTGCGTTCCTCTCTGGGCCTCAGTTTCGCTTCTGAATTTTCAAATTTTCAAATCACTTAGCTGAGGAACTTTTCAGTCATAGCAACTCAGTCCAAGCCTAGTGTAAGACTCATAAAAGAGGAATACTACTACTACTATTACTACTACTACTAATTACACATTGATTAAAAGACTCACCGTGTGCCAAGTGCCGCCCGAGGGGGTTATGTGGGTTAATTTAATCCCCACAATAACCCTATCAGACACCTCTTCTCATTACCCCCTTTGCCAAAGAATATGAGCGGAGAGAATGAGCCCTGAGGGATGGAGGGGAGGTGGGTTTATAAATTATTCTCAAAGGTTTGTGACCATCCTGCACAGATGGGAGTTTTTTAGATTTTGCTCTTTTTTTTTTTTTTAAGTTTATTTATTTTGAGAAGAGAGAGCACGAGCAGGGGAGGGCAGAGAGAGGGGGATAGAGAGAATCCCAAGCAGGCTCCGCTCAGCATGGAGCCTGACTGTGGGCTCGATCCTGATCATGACCTGAACCGACATCAAGAGTTGGACGCTTAGCCGACTGAGCCCCCCAGGCACCCCAGATTTCATTGTCTCTATTTCGATGAAAACACTCGGCTCTTGGCAGTGCTGGGGACAAGTGGAAGTGGCCCATCCTTTTCACAGTCAAGGCAAGCAGTCAAGTGCATTTCATGCTTAACACTGGGGGCACTCAGCTGTGCGTGCACAAGAGTGCTGGATGCTCGGGAGCTGTTAGACAAGCGATGACAGCCGGTACTGACTGAGCACCTACTGCATACCAGGACAGTTCTGAGTGCGCCATACTAACAACACCATAAGGTGGACGTTATGGGTCACCGCTGGCCATGTGCTGTTGGCAAGTTCCTCAACCTCTCCGTGCCTCGGCTTCCCCATCTGTAAAGTGAGACAGAATGAAGTCAGACTCCTGGAGCTACAGTGAGGACTAGATTGAGCAGCTGCATCATGCAAAGCCCTTGCTTAGAAAAGTGCCTGGCAGGTAGCAGGTGCTTGGTGTCCGCTAGTATCACTTCCATTTGCAAGTTGAGGACCCTGAGGCACAAGCCAAGGAAGGCACCCAGCAAGTACAGAGCTGCATGAGGGAAACTTCGAAGGCCTGACCTGGGTACACAGTGTACCCACGTGTAAAAAGACTTGCACACGTCACTGCCCGTGAGTTACACAGCCACTGCCCCTAAGCAGCCTGATTCTCAGCCTGTTTCAACCATTAGAGGGTATCTTACACCACCAGGTGGCTTGGTTGAGAGCACAGTCTCTGGAGCCAGCGTCCTGTGTTCAAATCCTGTCACCCCCTTACTAATTGCTTGTTTTTCCACCTGCAACACCAGGGGTATGAGTGAGCGAGTTACAGCGAACTGCCTCCGTCGTACGTGGCGCGGCGGGGAGGGGAGATCTGCAGGGTTTCTGATTCGCTCCGTGGGCCGCGCGATCGCGGTCCTGCGGGGCCTCGGAAGGCCCCTCTCCACCCACACCCGCACCTCCCGCCCCCAGGGCCTGCGGCGGGAGATCCAGGCGCACGGGCCGCGGCTGGAGGAGGTGCTAGAGCGCGCGGGCACGCTGGCCTCGCTGCGTAGCCCGGAGGCCGAGGCCGTGCGCCGCGGTCAGGAGCAGCTGCAGGGCGCCTGGGCAGGACTGCGGGAGGCGGCGGAGCGGCGGCAGCAGGTGCTGGACGCCGCCTTCCAGGTGGAGCAGTACTACTTCGACGTGGCGGAGGTGGAGGCGTGGCTGGGCGAGCAGGAGCTGCTCATGATGAGTGAGGACAAGGGCAAGGTGCGCCCGGGCCGGGGGTGCGGGGGGCCTGGGGGCGCGGCAGCCCGGGGCCGGCCGCTGCCGCCTCATCGCGGGCGCCGTGTGCCCCCAGGACGAACAGAGCACCCTGCAGCTGCTCAAGAAGCACCTGCAGCTGGAGCAGGGCGTGGAGAACTACGAGGAGAGCATCGCGCAGCTGTCGCGCCAGTGCCGGGCGCTGCTGGAGATGGGGCACCCGGACAGGTGGGCGGGCGGGAGGCGGGCGGGAGGGAGGAGGGTTTGGGGAGCCGGGGCGGGGCCCGTTCTTAAGGAATGGTCTGGCGGGATCTGAACCATGATTGGTGGAAACTGGGACACGGTCCCAAATTGGACATTGGGGTAGGAGGGGCCCTCACTGACGCGCGCTGGAGCCTTCGGATTTCAGCGCATGGTGGGAGCCCCGAATGGAGGGGCAGTGCCCAGGGGTGCTTGAGAGGGTGAGGCCAGGGGTAATGGGATTTGAGTGTAGGGGTGGGAGGTGACGCATCAGACTGAGGAGAGAAGGAAGAGCTCAGGACAGGGAAGGGCCCTCTTCCTGGCCAGTGTCTGGAAGGACAGAAAACCTTGGAGTGCTGTGATTGGGCATAGCCTGGGACCTCCTGGGTGGCCGGCGTATGGCCTCCCTAAGGTTAGGAGTAGCGGCCACCTCTGGGAGGCCTGGACGAGGGGTGGGACCTGAGAGGGGACACAGAGTTAGACTTCTGTCCTCCTGGGCCAGGAGATGGACTGGAGGTGAGGTGGCTTGGCTGGGGACCCAAGCAGGGAGTCTGGAGCCCCCCCCCGCCCCCCCCCTCCGGTTACCGGAGAGGCAGGGAGTAGGACCACAGAGAGGCAGGAGGAGGGGGAGAGGGGGCAGTGAGCTTGTCAAGCTTAGGGAAGCAGTTTTCCCTGAGCGCCAAGATGCAAGTATTGGGTTCACTGAATCCAAGTCTTGCAGAAAGCAGAGCACCGCCCCCCCCACCCCCAAAGAGTCTGAGCAGGCACTACTGTGGCTGAAAGTTCAGTACTGCCCTGCCCTGAGAAGGGGTGGCAGGGGGTCACAGCTCTGTCCTGGAAGTCTCAGGGGGCTCCATCCCTGCCCCTCCCTGTGCCCCATCAGCGAGCAGATCAGCCGCAGGCAGTCTCAGGTGGACCGCCTCTACGTGGCGCTCAAGGAGCTGGGCGAGGCACGCAGGGTGAGCCTGGAGCATCAGTACTGGCTGTACCAGCTCAGCCGCCAGGTGGATGAGCTCGAGCACTGGATCGCCGAGAAGGAGGTGGTGGCTGCTTCCCCCGAGCTTGGCCAGGACTTCGAGCACGTCACGGTGAGCACCATTAGTAATAATATCAACACCAGTGGCTCCTGTGTATGCTACCAAGTTTCTCTGGGCCTCAGTTTCCCCAGTTTCCCCAATCTGAGGATAGTAATAGCACCCACCCCATGGCTCTTTTGTGAGCCCAAAGAATTACCAGAATGTAAGGCACTTAGGATGATACTCAGCACACAGTGTCAAAGATAGTGTCAATTACTATTATCTGATTATTTTTTCCTGACGCTGTCATTGGTACAGAGCCAATCCTCGATAAGTGTTAGATATTACTTTTTATCGTGACCGTCATCATCGTCGTTATTGTTATTACTCTCACATGCTCCAAGATGGTGGGCGGGAGGGGGCTCGTGTGTCCAGGGCCTTTGCGCATGCTGTGTTCCTGGTGGCAGGTGCTGCAGGAGAAATTCTCCGAGTTCGCCAGTGAGACGGGTTCGGCAGGGCGGGAGCGGCTGGCGGCCGTGAACCAGATGGTGGATGAGCTGATTGAGTGCGGCCACACGGCGGCGGCCACCATGGCCGAGTGGAAAGACGGGCTGAACGAGGCCTGGGCCGAGCTGCTGGAGCTTATGGGCACGCGGGCCCAGCTGCTGGCAGCCTCTCGGGAGCTGCATAAGTTCTTCAGCGATGCCCGAGAGCTTCAGGGTCAGATCGAAGAGAAGCGGAGGCGACTGCCCCGCCTGACCGCCCCGCCCGAGCCGAGACCCAGCGCCAGCTCCATGCAGCGGACCCTGCGCGCCTTTGAGCATGACCTGCAGCTCCTCGTGTCCCAGGTGGGGCGCCGGTGGCCAAGAGGGGAGGTGGGAGGGCCTGGACAGCGTGGCCGAGGGATGCCGGGCAGCAGAGCAGGCAGACATCAGGCTGTAGGGCAGATCGACATTAGACAACAGAACAGATGAAAACAGACCACAGAACAGGGAGAAGTGAGATGATGGGGCAGGTAGAAAACCTACTTATTACATGGTGCATAGAAGTCAGGCAGTGTGGGGAAAAGGGGGTACAGCACATCTGATAGAAATGGGACAGTGTTTCCAATGGCAGGAGGTTCTCCTAATCCAGATGGAGAGCCTAAAGGAAATTTCAGAGGGTTAAGAGAAATTTGGCTGTGAGGCAGATAGAAATTTGATAGAAGGTATGGTACTCAGGTGGTATGATTTTCCTGAAAGAACTTTGATGGGAGTGGGTTTAATGGAAATGGCAGTGGAGCTGTTAGACTGTCAGAGTGTTAGAATTCAAGCAGAGAGACTGATTGTGACTAGGCAGTGGATCGGATAGAAATATGGTGGTCACGCCAAAAATGAAATCAGGCAGCTGAACCAATAGAGAGTGACCAGCGGGTCTGATAGAGCTCACACGGCAGAGCCAGTAGAAATTGAGTAGGAGACCTAATAGTAACTAAATAGCTATTCTGAAGGAACTGGGGCAGTAGGTAGTGAATCTGGGAAAAAAAAAAACAAAACAAAACTGAGTGGAGAAAAAAAATGGACAGACAGCGTGTCTACTCAACATCAGGGTGGAGAGAGGTGTCCTGAAGGAAATCAGATCGGTTTGTACTGAGGCAGAGGCAGACCCAGTGGAAGCAGGGCTCTCAGACCAAAAGAAATCAGGCAGCGGGCTGAAAGAAACCTAGTCGTAGGTCCTAGAGCAGGCAGAACCGCAGGTGAGTCAATGACAAACAGGTAGCTGAAGTGAGCGAAATATGGTAGTGGGTCTAAAAAATTAGAAAATGGGCAAGCCAAACAGAAATCAGGCAGTGGATAAGGGGAGACCCAGTTGTGGGATCACAAGGGTGCCGGCTCATTGCACCTGGCCAGCTAAGGACGAAGAGGGCGCGGTCTGGACCCGTGGAGGGGTGGGGGGCGCCTAGACCTTTGGGCCGGGCCTCTGCCCGTGGAGGGCGGGGCCTGGATCCTGGGGGCGGGGCTTGGGCCCGTGGGGGCGGGGCCTGGACCCCAGGGAGGGCATGCGCTGGACCTGGCGTGCACCGCAGGTACGGCAGCTGCAGGAGGGAGCAGCCCAGCTGCGGACGGTGTACGCGGGTGAGCACGCGGAGGCCATCGCCAGCCGGGAGCAGGAGGTACTGCAGGGCTGGAAGGAGCTGCTGGCAGCCTGTGAAGACGCCCGCCTGCACGTCAGCTCCACGGCCGACGCGCTGCGATTCCACAGCCAGGCCCGTGACCTGCTCTCCTGGATGGACGGCATCGCCGGCCAGATTGGGGCAGCTGACAAGCCCAGGTGCCCCTCATCCCACCTCGGGCTCCCTACCTGCCTCTGGGCACCCCCCATCCCCCGCAGCCCATCAGCAGTCCCCTTCCCTTAAGAAATCTCAATAGCAATTGCCAGGCACAGGACAAAATGCTTCATGTGTATTATGACCCCTTGTCAGGCCTGGCCTTGGCAACTCAGGGCATTCTCTTGCCTTCTGGCCTTCCCAGTTGCCCACTGCTGCACTCCCTGTGTCACATCACGGGGTGGGCTGCAGCCAGGATAGGGACAGCGAGGCGTGGGGCTGCATTTGTGGCTTAACCTAGAGGGTAGTGGGCACTGATTTATTGCTGGTGTGCCGCATCCATGTGAGTGGCCGACGGAAACCCATCCCGCGGTGACCGGGCCCCAAGGGCTTTGCATCACTTGGCCCCAGAAGTTGCATTCGCTGAAGAGGAGACAAAGATTACAAGGGAGGTTTTGGGCAGTAAACCTGCACTCCTATCTGTCAGCCCAGGAGCCCCCACCTGTCTGCCAGGGAGGCTGGGAAATGTAGTCCAGCAGCGAGTCCAGGAAGACAGGGATTTGGAGCGAGGTGGACACCAAGCATTATTTCTGTGACTGTGGGGCCTTGCCTACGTTCATTTACTCAGCAAATATTTCTTGAATGCCTACTGTGTGCTGGATGGTGAGCAAGGCCAAGCTGCTTCCCTGATGCTGCTTACCTTTTGAGCGTAGAGACAGGCAACAAAGAAATTAAAAAGCACCTAATATTACTTCAGATAGTAATAAGTGCTCTGAAGACAAAGCAAGGTAAGGGGATGAAGTGCTAGCTGGCGAGGCCTCTCTGAAGATGTGACGTTTGACTGGAGGCCTAAAGGAAGTGATGGTGAGCTGGGTAAAGTAATGGGGGGAACGATTTTCCAGGTGGAGGGATCAGCAAATGCCAAGACACTGAGGTAGGTTGTAGTTTGAGGAGGAGCTAGACAATCATTACAGCTGGATGGAGTGAGTGGGGGGATGGGGGAGTAGAGAGCGGTAGGAAATAGGGCACGGTGAGGAGTTTGCCTTTTTCTTTGAGACGGGAGCGTGGGAGACTTTATTTACCACAGGGGAGTCATGTGCTATAAGGTGCATTTGAGAAAGATTACTCCAGATGCCTTGTGGGGAAAGGAGTACAGAGAACAGAGGTAGAAACAGGTGGACCAGCCAGGAGGCTGCTGCTATAATCCAGGTGAGAGATGATGGTGGCTTGGGTCAGTGTGGTGGTTGTAGATGGGGAGGAGCGATTCCTCTTAGGAATTAAAAAAATATATTTCATTAGGAAAAATGTTAAATGTACACAGAAGTAGTGATAACGGTACAGTGAACCCACATGCAGAGAGTGAACACCCATCAACGTTTGGCCCGTCTTGTTTCATCTGTACGCTCCCCGACACACACACCCCCACACCCATTGCTGGGTTCCTTTAAAACAAAGTCTCAGAGGTCTGGCAGCATTTCACAGGGTGTGTTTTAAAGTTGTAAATGTCCAGTCTGACGGATGAAGTAGCTTCAGGGGCTGAGAGAAGAAGAGGAGTCATGGATGAATGGGTGAATTTACTGAGATAGAGAACTTCGGAGGAGGGCACTTTGAGGAAATCGATCATTCCAGACTTACTGAGTCTTAGGCAGGAATCATCATAATTCAGAATCTTCAGAAGTAAGTTTGGCCGTATTAAGTGTTACAAAGCTATGCTTGGTGACTGGTGGGACCTTCAGAAGTTTGGGATTTGTTTTGGACATAGATACCTGAGGACAGTACTGTCTGATAGACACATAATGCAAAAGCCACAGGTGTGAGCCATATATATAATTTAAGATTTTCTTCTGGACACATAAGAAAAGTACAGGGGTGCCTGGCTATCTCAGTCAGTGGAGTATGCAATTCTTGATCTCAAGGTTGTAGGTTTGAGCCCCATGTTGGGTGTAGAGATTACTTAAAAAAATTTTTTTAACTCAATAAAAGAGTACAAAGAAGAAAGTGAAAATTAATTTTAGTGATTCATTTTATTAACCCAAATACATATCATTTCAACATGTAGTCAATATTAAAATTATTGAGGGGCACCTGGCTGGCTCAGTCGGTAGAGCATGCTACTCTTGATCTTGGGATCATGAGTTCGAGCCCCATGTGGGGGGGGGGGCGGGTAGAGCTTACTTTAAAAAAATTAAGAATATTTTTTAATGTTTACTTATATTTGAGAGAGAGACAGGGTGTGAGCAGGGGAGGGGCAGAGATAGGGAGACAGAATCAGAAGCAGGCTCCAGGCTCTGAGCTGTCAGCACGGAGCCTGAAGCGGCGCTCGAACCCATGAACCGCGAGATCATGACCTGAGCCGAAGTCGGATGCTCAACCGACAGCCACCCAGGCGCCCCAGGAAACATAGCTTTAAAAAGTTAGAAAATGAGACCTTGACACCTGAGGTTTGAATCCTCAGAGTGTGCCATTTGAGCACCTTGGAAAAGGCTGGAATCATGGAGTCAGTGCAGAGCTTGGCCCCTCGGCACCTGGTCTGAGAAGGTGGGTGTCCTGAGATGCTGTGGAACAGCTGGCTCAGGGATTTGGGCTCCTCCGGCAGTTGCATCTGCCCTGGGGGCTGGGGGAGAGGCTCCCTGAGGCTCAGAGTCCCCCCCAGGGATGTATCGTCAGTGGAGGTGCTCATGAACTACCACCAGGGCCTGAAGACTGAGCTGGAGGCGAGGGCGCCCGAGCTGACGGCCTGCCAGGAGCTGGGGCGCTCTCTGCTGCTCAACAAGAGCGCCATGGCTGATGAGGTGGGAAGGGGCGCAGGGGTCCCCCTCTGCCATCCGTGCTCGTTGGAGCGGGAGCCCCCCTTGACGCCTCTGCCGCCCATCCGCCACTCCCAGATCCAGGCACAGCTGGACAAGCTGGGAACCAGGAAGGAGGAGGTGTCAGACAAGTGGGACCGCCATTGGGAGTGGCTGCAGCAGAGTGAGTGGGGGCCCAGCCGCATGGGGTTCAAGCGCGCAGGGACTGGCATGCTTGGAAAGGCCGAGAGGGAGACCGGGCATGCTTCGTGCACTGCTCATGGGTGTCCAGCAGCAAACATGAAGGCCTGGGGGGGTGGGGGGTGGACAAGAGGACTGCTCTGCCATTGACTCCCTGGTGGAGGACACCCAGGGGAGAAGCTGGTGCCCTCCCCCAGATACCCCAGCCCCTCTCATTCCTGCAGAGTCCAGAGTGGTCAGGGCTGGGATACAGGAAGCCGGAGGGCGTGGAGGGGGTGCGGAGGGACAGAGAACGCAGCCAGTGCCCCGTGAAGGGCCCACAGGTGCACCCATCGCCCTCACCCCCCCGATGTCCCCCCTCAGTGTTGGAAGTGCACCAGTTTGCCCAAGAGGCGGTGGTGGCCGATGCCTGGCTGACGGCCCAAGAGCCGCTCCTGCAGAGCCGGGAGCTGGGGAGCAGCGTGGATGAGGTGGAACAGCTTATCCGGCGACATGAGGCCTTCCGCAAAGCGGCTGCAGCCTGGGAAGAAAGGTTCAGCTCTCTGCGGCGCCTGACCACGGTCAGCACCTGAGACCCTGTCCTAGCCACCCTCCCCCGTCACCCACCCCCTTCCGTCTGTATGAGACAGACATACCAGGACCCGAACTTGGGGCTCAGCGCTGTGTTGAGTGAAGGCTAAGACAGATCCTCACCGGCTCCCAGTCCAGTGGGCGAAGAGGCAGGGGGTGGGGGTGGGGACAGACTGCCACCAGACAGTGACAGCCCAGGGCTGGAATGGCGGAAACACAGGTGCTGTGGGAGCCCAGAGCACGTGTCCTGGTGTAGACGGGAGGCGATCTGAGTGAGACCCTTGCTTCAATGTCCTGGGTTGGGGGGCATTCAGGAAGGACGCAGCGGGGGGGTCAGAAAGTCACCTAGAGAAAGTGATTATTTAGCGGATTCTTAACACTAGACGTTTGCCAAGGAAAAAAGGAATTGAGTTCCCAGCAGGGGGGAAACATGGACGGAGGCCTGCACAACCTTGCTTTTTCAGTAATAGAAACTGCTAAACTGCATGGTGAGGCAAGCAACTCAGGGGCCTCTTCCCAGACCCGCCCCCCACCACGCCCCTTTCCCTGACCTTGGCCTCTCCGTTCCCAGATAGAGAAGCTCAAGGCGGAACAGAGCAAGCAGCCCCCGACGCCCCTGCTGGGGCGCAAGTTCTTTGGGGACCCCACGGAACTGGCGGCCAAGGCAGCGCCCCTACTGCGGCCAGGGGGCTACGAGAGGGGCTTGGAGCCCCTGGCTCGTCGGGCCTCGGACACACTGTCCGCGGAGGTGCGGACCCGGGTGGGGTACGTGCGCCAGGAGCTCAAGCCCGAGCGCCTCCAGCCGCGCATCGACCGGCTGCCGGAGATCCCGGGGAGGGTGGAGACTCCAGCCCCGTCCGCCGCACCCGAGGAGGCGGCGGAGACCCCCGGGGCCCTCGCGGCGGCGGAGCAGGTTCGGCCGCGGCCAGAGCGCCAGGAGTCGGCTGATCGCGCCGAGGAGCTGCCCAGGAGGCGGCGACCGGAGCGGCAGGAATCGGCAGATCAATCCGAGGAGGCTGCGCGGAGGCGACGGCCGGAGCGGCAGGAGTCCGCGGACCACGAGGCGGCACACAGCCTCACCCTGGGCCGCTATGAGCAGATGGAGCGGCGGCGCGAGCGGCGCGAGCGGCGGTTGGAGAGACAGGAGTCCAGCGAACAGGAGACGCCTACCAGAGGAGAGCTGGCCAAGGGGTGAGGCCCTCAGGTGTCTCGGGGAGTGAGGAAGAGGGGACACGGAGACCTCCTGGAGCCAGGCGGGCCCCGAGGGGGAGGGCTTCTGGGGCTCAGAACTGCTTACTATCCCGGTACCCATTTTGCAGAGGTGTAAACAGACTGAAAGAGGTGAGGGGAGGTGCCCATGCTCCCACGCTGGCAGTTCTGTTGAAGGAAAGGACTTAGCCGCCGAGTTCTGGCCCTTGGTGGCCCAGTTCTGCCAAGGTGGCCCAGGCAGGGATTTTGTCCTCTCTGCACCTCAGTTTCTCTACTGGGCTAATGGTAAAATCATTTTCTAATCCATTATCACAGCCTTTCTCCACCTTATAAACTGGGGGCTCCTGGCATCTCCGTTTTACGGATGGGGCGACTGAGGCTCAGAGAGGGCAAGTCGGTCAGTTTGGATGAAGCAGGATTGGAACCCAGGCCTTTCAGAGTCCAGTGTTGTTAACCAGTGTGATGGACAGATTGACCCTATCAGCTGATAAATACGTTTTGGAGACAGTGAGCTCTTGACCCCTTTTTAATTCTGCTGAGTCCCCCATTCTGTATGTGGTATGTGCTGGAGAGAGCAGTGGCCAAACTGTCCTCAGCCCGGCTTTGGTGGAGATCCTAGTCCAGTGGGGGAAACACTGGATAGTGATGACCCAAAGTGACCAGGGCTGGGACGGGGGAAGTCCGAGGGGGTTGGGATCTCTGGAGGTGGGTGGGGGGGGAAAAGGCAACATAGTGTTTAAAGGCTTGAAGGCACCAGTTTGGATGTTTCTCTGGTTAAAACTCAAAGGAGAGGTTCTGTCTTCCTGCAGACATGTCCCAAGTCCCTATGGTGTATAAGCCAAGCACTAGGAAGGTAGCTTCAGGAGCAGACAGGCGCCTGGTGCCCGGCATCTTAGGCTAGGAGATAGAGGCTTCTCCAGCCAACCAAGCTGGTCCCTGGGAGAGGGCACCCCAGTTCATTGGGTCTTCCGGCCTCCCCTCCCAGGAAGGCCACCCTGGCTGACATCGTGGAGCAGCTGCAGGAGAAAGAAGCAGGCCCAGGGCTCCCTGTTGGGGTAAGTTGAGCCTCAGGATGGGTGGGGGTATGGGGAACCCTCTCCTCAGAGCAGGAGCCAGGACCCAGGAACACCAATGCCTAGCCCTGCTTCCCGCCCCCTGCCCATCTGAACCCTGCAGAGATTCTCAGGGGGTGAGGGAGAGGGCCCCCAGATGCCTCCCACAATCTGAAAATCTCTCCTTAAGAAAGATAAGGCCACCAACCTAAGGAGAATCCTACCCACCCCTACACACAGATTTCACACTCTTCCCACATCTGTCCTGGACTTTCTCTAGCCTGGTGGGGGTCTCAGTTATCCTCGCAGACAGCCACACACACACACACACACACAGAAGTCCCAGATTCCTCCTACAGACAGCTGGGACACCAACGTGCCTGCACTCCCAACCTCCACAGAGCTAGCGCTTTCCTCCCTAAGATCGAGAGCGACTCTGAACCCAGGAGTCCTGACAGACTCACTCCCGACACCGATGGGGCCCCTAAAAGTTGGGTCTCCAGCCCCGAGGCCCTCCCATACTCGCCTCCAAGACAGATGGGACCCCCAGACCCGTGAGTCCCCCCAGACAGATGGCCCCAACACCCCCCCTATGGACAGCACCCCTCTTCCCCCTCCCTTCACACAGCCGTCGCTGCCTCAGCCTCGCGAGCTTCCCCCAGGCCGCCTGCCCAACGGGCTTGAGCCGCCCGAGCGGACACCTCGGCCGGACCGGCCGCGGGCACGGGACCGGCCCAAGCCGCGACGGCGGCCGCGGCCCAGAGAGGGTGGTGAGGGCGGGGGAAGCCGGCGCTCGCGCTCCGCCCCGGCCCAGGGCGGCTCCGCCCCCGCGCCTCCGCCACCGCCCACTCACACAGTGCAGCACGAGGGCTTCCTGCTGCGCAAGCGCGAGCTCGACGCTAACCGCAAGTCGTCCAACCGGTGAGCGCGTGGGCGGGGTTTTGGAAGGCGGGTCCCAAGCTCAGAGTGTCCAATAAGTGAATAGATGGGAGTGGGGGGGTGGTACTAAGCTTACTGGAATCCTATGGGTGGCGGGGGTGGGCGGGGCCTGGAGAGGGGCGGGGCTCCAAGGACTCGAATCTTTGAACCAGAGCAGCGGCAACTAAACTGAAGGTTTAGTCCGGTGACCCGGGGGGGTGGCGGACTTAGGTGGGAGCTGGGCCGGAAAGGAATAAAATGTTGCAAGTGTAAATAAATTGCCACCCAACTCATAGCAACCAACTCAGGAGTTAACTATATAGAGCTAACAGCAAATTGGATTTGGGTTCTAGTCTACAGGGTTCCAATGGCTTGCTCATCCAACCAATGAATGGGGTGGAACCACCCTCAAAGTTTCACATTGTTGTTGGGGTGGGCGGAGAGGTCTGAAAAGGGGCAGATCCCAAGCTCTGAGGTCTAAGGTAGGGGGCAAATACAGGTGTCTAAATAGCGACTTACTCTTGGAGGCCAGCTCATGTTTGTCCAACCCATTTTTTGTCCTACTGGGAGGCAGAATCTGGGGAGAGGTGGAGCCAAAAAAGGGAGGCGCAGGATACCGAGCCAAGTGAGGCCTATGTCCAAGATGTGCAATGGTCAAAACAGGTTGAGATTTTGCCCCGAGACAGTCTTTCTTCCTTGTGGTGAGGCTGAGGTGGGAATAAAGAGGCACTTTCTGTGTATTTCACTCGAGAGACTTCCTCCTCCGTTGAGGCGTTGGCTGAATAGGGAGATACGAATTCCTCATCCCAGACTCTAGACGCATAGATCTCCTTTCAGGGGATTCCACGGTGGGTGGCGGAGTAGCAAGGTACATGCCTAAGCAAAGGCTTATGGAGAAGACAGCTTAGTCTTGCCTTCAGGAATTTCAGTATGGGAGGGGATATGGAAGGGCAAGCCCAGCAGGGGTCAGCATAAGGCTTGGAACTGAGAGTCTTAGAATCTCAGCTCAGGAACATCCATAAGGAAGAGCACCCCAGACATACGGCCCAACTAGGGCAGAGGCCCAGAAGAAGGAAGGCTCAGGCGTTTTCAGCCATGAAAGGTATTAATAAAGAGTTCCCAGGCAGAGTGCTGTGACTCTGCCTTGAGCCCCATATCGTCACCCCAGGTCTTGGGTGAACCTGTACTGCGTGCTCAGCAAGGGGGAGCTGGGCTTCTACAAGGACGCCAAGGGTCCGGCGTCTGGGGGCACACACGGCGGGGAGCCACTGCTCAGCCTGCACAAGGCCACCAGTGAGGTGGCTAGTGACTACAAGAAAAAGAAGCACGTCTTCAAGCTCCAGTGAGCCCCCCAATGGGCAAGGGGGAGGGATCCAAGGCCCAACTCCCTCCCACCTCCACCACCCCCCCCCCAGCAATACCCTGCTTCCCTGGAGGATAGTTGGTGGATGGGTGGGCCGGGCCCCTGCCCCAGATTCCCCAAGTTCTGTGTCCCCTCCTACAGGACCCAGGATGGCAGCGAGTTTTTGCTCCAGGCTAAAGATGAGGTGAGATCTGGTCCTTTCTCTCCCCTGTCTGGACCTCAGGAGCTACCTGGCTGGCTGGTTCCTGGCCCAGAGTGATACAACTGTGAGCCAGAAACACAGGCCAGAGTCACCAGGCTATGAATAGAAAAGCCCACTGACAAGGAGAGCCCAGAGGAAGTTCCTAACCTAAGGAGGGGGGGAGGGGAGGCAGGGATCTGGAGGGCTGTCTGGAAGCCCCAGGGCAAAGTCCAGCCTCCTTGCCTTGGCCCCTGAGGCACCCCTGGAAAGATAAAGGATGGGAGTTTAGCTAAAATGGGGTGATACCGGCAGAGAAAAGAGCATATGCAAAGAACCAGAGGCACAGAAATCCAAAGCATTAACTGTGTTGGTGGAGGGTTCAAGGAGGAAGGATCCCAGAGAGGTTCCCAGGAGTTGGATATCACAGAGCCGGTGGGCCATTTGAAGGAGGTTGAAGTTTGTCCTAAGGGCATTGGGCAGCCATGGTAGAGTTTGAGCAAGATTGGGGTAGAGGTTACAGTGATATGTAAGAAAGATCCTTTGGCAACAATGTGCAGGGTAGATTGGGGAGAGGGAGAGAGGAGGTGTGGAGCCCAGGAGGCAACCGGACAGGGAAGGCATGGGAGGGCACAAGGCTGGCCCCCAGCCGGCCTGTGGGGAGGGGAGGAGGTGGGCGAGAGTGAACCTTGGGACTGAGGCGTGACGAGGAGCAGGCATGGAGGTGGTTTAAAGAGATGTCAAAAATCATGCTCTTCATCTCATTCATTCTTACCAGCCGCATTCTACCAGGGGTAGGCCTGTATTCTCTCCATGCCACTTTATTTTTAAAACGGAGATAAAAATAGTTTTCCATTCTAGGGTTCTTGTGAGAATTAAGTTGATACAAACAGAGCACTTACCTGGCCTGGTAAAGATCAGTGCTCTATAAATGTCGCCGAGTTATCATTGTTTATGTTGTTGTTTATAGTGGCAGTTAGATATACTCCAGTTCCATAGGATTAAGTGAATTAATCCACAGAAGCACTCACAACAGAGGCTGGCACGTATGAAGTGCTATGTGACGATTTGCATTGTTATTACCCCTTCTAGTAGACTGGAAAACGCAAGTTCAGATGCCAGTCCGATTCCAGGTTCATCTATTACTCAGTCTGCCTTCTTCCAAATCCGGACTCTGTGCCCTGTTTCTCTCCCCAGGAGGAGATGAACGGCTGGCTGGAGGCTGTGGCCGCTTCAGTGGGAGAACACGCTGAGATCGCCCGCTGGGGGCAGACACTACCCACCACGTCCTCCACGGACGAGGGCAATCCCAGGCGGGAGGCAGGGGAGCGCAGGGCCAGCGGGCGCCGGAAGTGACTTCCCACCCCCTAGGCCTGACACACGTCCCCGCCCCTTCTCTCCGCACTGTGGGCACAAAGACACTTTCTCTTCCGCAGGGGCGGGAGCCTCTTGTTCCACCAACAATGCGGATGCGCCAAGATGGGCACTGGAAAGGAGGGGATTTCTGCACTCCAGGAAGTGGTGGGGGGATTGCTGCCCCTATAGCCATATCTCGGCCCCTTCCTGCTCGCCACCCCACCCCAGGTGCTGGGGCTCCATTATTTTTATGCAATAACTGAGTTTGGGCGGGGCGGGTAAGGGGCCAGTTGAGCCAAGCCCCCTGCCCCGATCCCCAGATCCTGCCCCAAGAAGCTGGGGTGGTAGGGGCGATAATTCCTGCCGCCCTCTCCGCCCTAGGGATGGGCACGGGGCCGCTGGTGAGGTCCCCTGGACCATCCAGGGTGCTAGGGGGTGGGGAGGGGACGCCTCCTCCCCGCCTTTACCTCACTTCCAATGCTGCCTTGATCTCTGTCTGGGAAGGAGGAGTGAAGGGGCCTTAGCCCCTGCACTCCGCCGTCTCAGAGCCATGCGGTTAATTCCTGACTTAGTTTATTTTTGCAGAACGTCGACCTCCTCCTCCCCCGCCCCGCATCCGCGAAGGCTTTTAATGGGAGGGGCGTCAAAGCTCAAAACTGTCTTCCTCTCTCCTCCCCCCTCCAGCTGTAAATGCCACTGCGTGAGGGGAGGGGCGAGGGGAAGCCCTCCCCCCTGCATGCTTCTGGCAGGAGCACCTCCCTAGGGAGTGGGGGAACCGGGTTGTGGGCAGCCCCCATAGCCGCCTGGAGGAGCCGCTGGGGCCCAGGGTGTGGGGCGGTGTGGCAGGCGCACACTGTATGTACCTATAATAAATACTTTGGCTTTGACGGTCTATTCTGGTTTGTTCGCGTTTCATGGGCTGCGCCTGAAAGGATGTGCGGGGGGAGGGGAATGGGGGGCGGTGCGGGGAGAGACTGACTGCACGGAACATTTGGGTGTCCCTTTGATGTGGACAAATTTCAGGGTCTAAACACATATCCGCGACGAAGCACCCAGATTCCATTCTTAAAATGGGAACCAGAGGGATACAGGAATGCTTTGCTAGCCCTTGTAATTAAACTTCCCCAAAAGAGACTTGAGGTACGCCCCGTCCAGCCCAGGAAAGGTGGGTCCCTTTAAGGAGGCAGAGAGTTTAACTGCGACGGTGAGCGCTGTGTCCAATTGCCCGCGGCTCTGGGAGTCTCTAGGCCAATGAGCAGGCAGTGGGGGGCGGGACCCGAGTGCAGACCCGGAAGCGGGTGCTGGCCGGCCGGCTCGCCCAGGGGCTATGGCAGCCGCGACGCCTACAGCAGAAGGGGTCCCAGGTCGGGGGCCTCCGGGGGAGGTGATTCATCTGAACGTGGGAGGCAGGAGGTGAGTGCAGGAAATTCCTGAGGCCCCCACCTCGGGGACCGGGAACGGGATGGGAGTACCGCCTCTCCCAGGGGGAATCCCTGTCCATCAAGGATTGCTCCGCCCCCTATTGATAGCGGGAGTGCTCAGACTGGCGTCCGCACGGGCGGTGGGGTGGGTGAGGAGCTCCATTCCTTCCCTCCTCCTATCCCCTACTGTGCGCTCACTTTACCCGCCTAGGTTCAGTACCTCTCGCCAGACTCTCACCTGGATCCCAGACTCCTTCTTCTCCAGGTGATCGGGAGAGCGAGTTTGGGTCGGGTGGTGGGGGGCAGGAAGAGAGGGTATGGGGAGACTTAATTGCCCCCCTCCCCCTCCCCAGCCCCTTCCCCCTGCACACACACACCCCCTGCCCTTTACACCTGCTCTGCATCCCCTCCCTACAGCCTTCTGAGCGGACGCATCTCGACACTGAAAGATGAGACTGGAGCTGTGAGTAGGAAAAGAGCTGAAATGGGGCAGCGGGTAGGAGGAGGGTCAGAAGCCCCACTCAGCCCCGCGTTTTGCCCCATCCATTCTCTGCCCCCCTTCCTGCAGATCTTCATCGACAGGGACCCCACCGTCTTCGCCCCCATCCTCAACTTCCTGCGCACCAAAGAGTTGGACCCCAGGTTTGCATGGGAATAAAGGGACCCCACTGTCTTCACCTTCTTCCCTTCAGAATGTTTACTTAAGCTCCTTGATCATAGTTAAATCGTGTGCTTAGAATTTACCCCAAACACCCCTCCCCCCAACACACACACCTTCTCACTGCCCATATATATCATCACTCCTTAGATTATTGATCCAGTCAAAATTCGCTACCTCTTGGGATTCTCTGTACAGTTTTTGAAAACTTCCTCCTTAGAATTCTCCACCCACTCCCATTTCCCAGACTCTGACCCCTAGTCACTTCTACTACCCAGGGGTGTCCACGGTTCCAGCCTCCTCCACGAAGCCCAGTTCTATGGGCTCACTCCTCTGGGTAAGTGCGGGCCTCACCGCATGAGCACCCTCACTGCATAGAAAACAAGTTCCAGTTCTCATGATGCCCCTTCTTCCCCTCTCTTGAAAGAAGTTTGGGTTAGAGCCAAGAGCACCGGATTTGGTCCTAAATCTGGGGGATGGGGTGGAGAATGAGATTGGGGAGGGGGATAGGGTCTGCCTCAGTACCCCCAAGTCCCAGACATCGAGTTATTGTGCTTCAGTTCGACGCCTGCAGCTGCGGGAGGAGTTGGACCGATCTTCGTGTGGAAACGTTCTCTTCAACGGTTACCTGCCTCCACCAGGTGGGCACAGCTAAGGGATGGAGGGGAGGGAGGGTGGACTAAAGACTACATTTCCCATAAAGTCACAGCCCTTGCTGTGAGCCCTGAGACACTATGGGAGTTGTAGTCTTATATCAGAGACTTGACTGAAGCTTGGAAAGGAAGTAGGAAGGAGCATTTCCAGTCCCCTGAGGCTCAGAAATATGCCTTGGAGTCTGATGGGGGTTGTAGTCCACGATTGATTTCCCTTGAGGAAGCTCAGGAAGAACTGAGGTCCTGTGCATGGAGGCAGAAACATTAAAGGGGAGTTATTGACCATAATCTCCATGGGACCTTAGATCAGCCACCCTGCTCGCCGTTGGAGATATGCCTCGGTGGCTGCTGGGAACTGTAGTCCACTAGGCTTTGCTGATTGGTAGAAGGAACAAAATGGGGAAGTTCAGTATGTCCAGACCTACCTTCATGAAGTTTGTCAAATATGAAGATCGGTGCTTTTGTTTTCTCAACTTAGTTTTACTGTGCTTTTTTTTTTTTTTAAGTCTTTATTTATTTATTTATTTTTTCAGTTTAGTTATTGACTTAAATAATCTCTGTACCCAGCAGGGAGCTCAAACTCAGAACCCCAAGATCAAGAGTCACATACTCGGGGCACCTAGGTGGCTCAGTCGGTTAAGCATCTGACTTTTAATTTCAACTCAGGTCATGATGTCATGGTTTGTGAGTTCAAGTCCCAATTCAATCTGGCTGCTATCAGTATGGAGCCTGCTTTAGATCCTCTGTCCCCCTCTCTCTCTGCCCCTCCCCTGCTTGCTCTCTCTCTGTCAAAAAATAATTAAAATAAACATTTACATATAGATATATGTTGTGTATATGTATGGTATATATATAGATATAACATATACACACACATGTATATGAGTCACATACTCTTCCGACTGAGCCAGCCAGGCACCCCATAAAAAAAGTCACTTTAAATAGAAGCTTTAAGGGATACCCGGGTGCCTCAGTCAGTTGAGTATCCAACTTTGGCTCATGTCATGATCTTGCGGTTTGTAAGTTTGAGCCCCACATCGAGCTCTGGGCTGACAGTGTGGAGCCTGCTTGGGATTCTCTTTCTCCCTCCCTCCGTTCCTCCCCCACTTCTGTTCTCTCTCTCAAATAAACAAACAAACAAATAAATAAGTAAACTTTAAAAAATAGAAGCTTTCTATCACTGCATTTATACCATAAATAAATGTGAAAATAAAACCTTGAAATAACAATTATGAGGCTGCTGCCTGCCAAACAAATTGGCTTCCATTTCTTTCTTTTTTTTAATTTTTAAAATATTTTACTTATTTTTGAGAGAGAGAGAGAGCGCTCAAGTAGGAGCCAGAGAGGGATAGAGAGGGGCGGGGCCCAGAAGATCCCAAGGGGGCTCTGCTCTGACAACAGCAAGCCCACTGCAGGGCTTGAACTCACAGACTGTGAGATGATGACCTGAGCCACCCAGGCGGCCTTCGGCTTCCATCTCTTAAAACAGCAGATTGGCAAATACTGAGAAGGCAGCACCAAACTGATTCATCCTCTGAGATGTGCTCAAAAGACCGGAAAAGGCAGTAACCTGCTGTGTGACTCAGTGTCATTGATGTGTGGCCCGTGCCCACACCACCGAAAATCTTTCCGCCCGAGCCTCTGCCCCTCGTGTGGGGAAGTCAGTATCCGGCGTATTTGAAGTGCCGGCTACAAGGCAGTTATCACAGTTCTTGTCCCTCTGCTCCTTATCTCCCCCCCAGTGTTCCCAGCGAAACGGAGGAGCCGCCACAGCCTGGCGGGGCCCCAGCAGTCGGGGGGACGCCCAACCCCCGTCCGACGGAGCAACACGATGCCCCCCAACCTGGGCAATGCGGGGCTGCTGGGCCGAATGCTGGATGAGAGAGCTCCTCCCTCCCCATCGGGTATGTTTCTGTCTCCTGGGGGGCTGGCGCCCCTGCGACCCAGCCCTGATCCCTGCTCTTCCCCCCAAGGGCTACCAGAGGAGCCGGGGATGGTGCGCCTGGTGTGTGGACATCACAACTGGATCGCTGTGGCCTATACCCAGTTTCTCGTCTGCTATAGGTGCTGGGGGAGGGGGGGGGTGGCCAGACGCGGAAGCCCTGTTGATGGGGAGGGCTTACAGCGGGGGCGCTGATGATATCCCCCAATTCTCCAGGCTGAAAGAAGCCTCCGGCTGGCAGCTGGTGTTTTCCAGTCCCCGCCTGGACTGGCCCATTGAGCGACTGGCACTCACAGCCCGGGCGCTCGGTGGGGCTTTGGGTGAACACGACAAGATGGCGGCAGTGGCTACCGGCAGCGAGATCCTGCTGTGGGCTCTGCAGGCAGAAGGCGGTGGCTCTGAGATCGGTATGGCAGCAGGACTTTTCCGGAACCTTCTGCCCTTTAGAATTACGCTTCAACCTGTGCTCTCTTAGAATTCTCTATCCGGTTGGAATTCGCTGGCCTGTAAGAATGGCCCACTCTATAAGCTCTTACACCCATAGGGATTCTTTGCATTATTAAGATGCTCCAACCCTTTAGAATTCTGTATCCAGTTCAAATTCCTTGGCTTGTAGAAGAATCCACCCACATCTGATTCTCCTCTCTGTCCGAATCCCCTGCTCTGTGAGATCTCCATGCCAAGAGAATCTCAGAGCCTGCTAGAGTCTATGTTTCCATTAGACATCTCTGTTTGCCTTATTATTGTTTTTTAATGTTTTATTTATTTTTGAGAGAAAGAGACAGAGCATGAACAGGGGAGGGGCAGAGAGAGAGGGAGACAGAATCTGAAGCAGGCTCCAGCCGTCAGCACAGAGCTGTCAGCACAGAGCCCGACACAGGGCTCGAACTGCTCAAACTCACGATGTGAGATCATGACCTGAGCTGAAGCCGGACGCTCAACCGACTGAGCCACCCAGGCACCCCTCTGTGTGCCTGACTGAAAACCTCAACCATGTTGGAGTCCCACACCTGTCAGGAGTCTGGCCTGTGTAATCCTGTAATTCCTGCTAGAATCCTCTAGCCTATAAAGATTCCATGGCCCAACCGAATCCTCTGGCCCTTGAGTTCTTCCTGGACTGGCCCGCTGCGCAACCGGCCTCTCCCCCAGCCCTCCTCCCTTCTCCCCCCATGAAGTGGGGTCCCGGCTGAGTGCTCCTTGCCCTCTGCAGGAGTCTTCCATCTGGGGGTGCCCGTGGAAGCCTTATTCTTCGTTGGGAACCAGCTCATCGCCACGAGCCACACGGGGCGCATCGGGGTGTGGAATGCCGTCACCAAGCACTGGCAGGTCAGAGGCTGGCTGCCCCTTTCCCGGGGGTCCGGGCTGCGCAGACCCAGGGAGGGGTTCCTTTCTGCCCCTCCCGAGCTGGAGAGAGTCAGAGACCCCAGCAGCAGCGGGCCAGATCCTGGTGGGGGTGCTGGGGTGATAAAGGCCTGAGGAGGAGGAGTCGGGGAGGCCTCTCTGGAAGAGGGGCCGCTGAGCCCACAGGGAAGATATTGGGTTTGCCAAGAAGAGAGGCTTCTCCAGGCACTGGATGTGGGGGGAGCAGGTAAGTAAAGATACCATAGGAGGCAAACACCCAGAGACAGACGTGTAAATGTCTGTCGTTCCCTCTGCCCCCTCCTAAGCCATGTCCAAAACGTAAAGAAAAATACGCCTATGGTATTGCTTTCTCCTGCCGAGCGTGTTTGGGAAAGAGAGACAGAAAAGCAGAGAAAGGAAAGAGAGACAGATAGAGGGAGGGAAACAGACAAAAAGAAACAGAGGCAGTCAGAAAGAGGTGATGGAGAGAGGGGAGGGTGGGCAGCGTGAAGCCAGGACTGGATGGCGGTGGCGCTCAAGGGAGGCAGAGACAGACAGAGGTAAATAGAAAAAGCTAGAAATATGGGGTCAATGAGAGGCCAGAGGACGGAGGCGCTGACCCAGAGACTTCCAGAGACAGAAGCACAGATGGAGATAGACCTAGAGCAGGTGAGGCTGGAGAGAAGGGGGCCCAGAAACCCCGGGTGTGTTCTGGAGTTGGGGGGATGCCCTGAGGGGTGCCGTGGAGGCGGAGGCAGGGAGGACGCCCCAGCCACAGCCTGTCCTGCCTGCCCCCAGGTCCAGGACGTGCAGCCCATCACCAGCTACGACGCGGCGGGCTCCTTCCTCCTCCTGGGCTGTGCCAATGGCTCCATCTACTATGTGGGTGAGCAGCGGGCGCCCCATGTGCCTGAGAACCTCCCCGGGAAGTGGGAAGAGGGGGCCGGGAGGCTGAGCGCCTTGAACGAGCCCACACTGCTCTCCCCCGCCCGCCCCAGACGTGCAGAAGTTTCCCCTGCGCATGAAGGACAATGACCTTCTTGTCAGTGAGCTCTACCGGGACCCGGCAGAGGATGGAGTCACCGCCCTCAGCGTCTACCTCACCCCCAAGACCAGTAAGCTATGACTGGCTGCCCCCCCAGACCCTACCTCCCTCGGCCCTGCCCCCCATCCCTGGCCAGCAGCCCCCAGCCCACAGCCACCTCCCCACCACTATGTAGCATGACCCCGTGAGATTTACTGGGAGGAGAAAAGATTCAACTCTCATTTAGTCATTCAGCAAACACTGGGCCCCACTGGTATATAAATATGCACAGTTCCCGGGGGCTGCGCTGTGGCCGCTCTCTCCAACCAGGGGCAGAATTGGCCACTAGTGGTTCATCTTTGCATTTCTTTTCCACATCTGCAATGAGGACATGATGCTTGCACGCCCATAAAACAAAGATGGTGTGTTTTACATCAGATGAAACCGAGTTCTCTCGCTTTGGGACATTTTTTAAAATTTGGTTTCTTGGCTTTAAATGCAGAAAAATAGGCTAAGGTTTTCTTTTTAACTATTGTTTACTTGTAAAGAACTGTAGTAGAGGAGGCGCCTGGGCTCAGTTGGTTAAGTGGCCGACTTCGGCTCAGGTCATGATCTTGTGCGTTCGAGCCCCACATCGGGCTCTGTGCTGACAACTCAGAGCCTGGAGCCTGCTTCGGATTCTGTCTCCTCTCTCTGCCCCTCCCCAGCTTGCGCTCTGTCTCTCTCTCTCTCAAAAAAAAAAAAAAAATTAAGGGCGCCTGGGTGGCTTAGTCGGTTTAGCTCCGACTTTCGCTTAGGTCATGATCTCGCGGTTCGTGGGTTCGAGCCCCGCGTCGGGCTCTGTGCTGACTGCCAGCTCAGAGCCTGGAGCCTGTTTCAGAGTCTGTGACTCCCTCTCTCTGACCCTCCCCTGCTCACACTGTCTCTCTCTCTCTCTCTTCTAGAAATAAAACATTAAAAAAAATTAAAAAAAAATTTAAATAAAATTGTATTAGAGAGAGAAAGAGCATGCGTACTCAGGCAGGGCAGGGGCACAGGGAGAGAAAGAGAGGTTGTTGTTTTGTTTTGTTTTTTAATTTTTTTTTTAATGTTTTATTTATTTCTAGGAGAAAGAGAGACAGCGTGAGCAGGGGAGGGTCAGAGAGAGAGGGAGTCACAGACTGAAACAGGCTCCAGGCTCTGAGCTGGCAGTCAGCACAGAGCCCGACGTGGGGCTCGAACCCACGAACCGCGAGATCATGACCTAAGTGAAAGTCGGACGCTTAACCGACTAAGCCACCCAGGCGCCCCTGTTTTTTAATTTTTTAATGTTTATTTTTGAGAGAGAGAGACAGAAAGCGAGCTGGCAAGGGACAGAGAGAGAGAGGGGGAGACACAGAATCCAAAGCAGGCTCCAGGCTCTGAGCTGTCAGCACAGAGCCGGATGCGGGGCTCAAACCCACGACCATGAGATCACGACCTGAGCTGAAATCGAGAGTTAGATGCTCAACTGAGCCACCCGGGCGCCCCTTGTTTGTCTTTCTTGAGATGTAACTCACATAGCATAACATTCTCCATTCTGAGGCAACAATTCAGTGATTTTTAGTAGATTCACGAGGTTGTACAATCATCACTACTACCTAGTCCCAGGCCGTGATCTTTATCACCCCAAAAAGGGACCCTGAACTCTGTTACCAGTCATACCCCGTTCTCCCTCCCGCCAAGCCCTGGAAACCTAATCTTTCGGCCTCTGTGCATCTACTTACTCTGGACCTTTCGTATAAACGGGACCGTAACAACAAGTGGCCTTTTGTGTCTGACTTTCCCAACCTAACCTAATGGCTGGTTTTTAATTTATTTTTTCTTTCTTTCTTTTGTTTTTAATGGTTAGTGCTTTCTGCATCCTAAGACGTGCTTGCCTACTCCCGGGTTGTGAAAGAAAATTTCCCCTGTGTTTTCTCCTAGAAACTGTAGTTTTTGCTCTTAAACACAGGTCTGTGCCACTTTTCAACTTACCTGGTGTGTACGGCGTGAGGGAGGGCTCACAGTACATTGTCCCCCGGCAGCAGTAAACTAATAACCCACCTAACTTCACACGTGTCATCTTTTCTTCCCCGGAAGGCCCTTTGCTGCTTTCATGTATTTATTCCCTTCTTCCCCATCCCCCTCCCTGCCCCAGGCCACCATGCAATCACGTTTAACGTATATCTCGTCATTTGTGTGTGTCCTTACGAAATGGGTGTTGTGGGCAGGCTTTGAATCTGTGGAAACCGGAAACGGGTATATATGTCAGTTGTCCCCTTAACGTCTGTCCGCCCCGCCATAGGTTTAATGTCCGTCCATTTTGCTGTCCACAAGCCTAACCCATTGCTTTGAGCTGCTGCACAAAATCCGAAGACCACATTTTACCTGCCCACATCCCTTAAGATGGGCCATTAAGCTTCTGGCAATTGCAAAATAATTTTTCTCCTCTGGAAAGTTGGGGGGAGGGCGTCCCTCAGACACCGGGCTGCATTTTCTTGTCTTGCCTTCGATCTGTATTTCTCTATGCTTTTCAGCTTTTCCCCCTAATTCCATCTCCCTCCGCGTCTGTCGTTATATCCCTCTCTGTGATCCAGTTCCTTGGTTCCATCTGCCTCCCTGTTTCTTTTTTTTTCTTTTCTTTTTAAAGTTTTCATTTATTGAGGCAGCTGAGTGGCTCCGTCAGTTAGGCATCTGACTCTTGGTTTCAGCTCAGGTCATGATCTCACAGGTTGTGAGATTGAACCCCGCATCACGTTGGGCTCTTCTTGGGATTCTCTTTCCCACCCTCTCTGTTCCTTTCCTGCTTTGTTCCTTTCCTGTTCCTCTCTGTTCATTTCCTGCTCTGTTCCTAGCTTTCCTGCTAGCATTCAAAATGAATGAATGAATGAACTTAAAATTTTTAGGTTTTAATTTATCTAAGTAATCTCTACACCCAAAGTGGGCCTTGAACTCGTGACCCCGAGATCAAGAGTTGCACACTCTTCTGAGCCAGCCAGGCGCGCCTCTATTTTTCTATGTCTGTCCTCTCTCTTTTATTTATTTACTTTAAAAATTGTTTTAATGTTTTACTTATTTCTGAGAGAAAGAGAAAGAGACAGCGTGAGCAGGGGAGGGCCAGAGAGAGAGGGAGATACAGAATCTGAAACAGGCTCCAGGCTCTGAGCTGTCAGCACAGAGCCCAACACAGGGCTCGAACCCATGAACCATGAGCTCATGAACTGACTGAGCCACCCAGGCACTCCTCTCTCTTATTAGCTCTTTCTCTCTCTGCCTTATTTTCTGTCCCTGCTGCTCCCTTTCTCTGATCTCTCCCTCTGTCTCTCCCTTTCTCACATCTTACTGCCTTGTTATCTCTGTCTGGCCCTCTCTCCTTGCTTTCTGGCTGTCTGTGTCCTCTCTCTCTCTGCCTTGGTTTCTCCCTCCCTGTGACCCTGTCACTCTCTTTGTCCTCGGCCCCTCACCAGGTGACAGTGGGAACTGGATCGAGATTGCCTACGGCACCAACTCAGGGGGCGTGCGGGTCATTGTGCAGCACCCCGAGACCGTGGGCTCCGGGCCCCAGCTCTTCCAGACCTTCACTGTGCACCGCAGCCCTGTCACCAAGATCATGCTCTCGGAGAAGCACCTCATCTCAGGTGGGCCTCACCGGGCTGTCCCAGATGCCCATCTCCCCGCACTTCATGGCCCTGAGGGGACCGTGAAACCAGGGGGTGGGGCCTCCAGGGGGAGGGAATTCTAACCCAGGACGGTACTTGTAGAAGTGAGAGAATAGTATAAGGGGACCCATCTGAGCAACAGTGAGCAATTCATCAATTCAGCAAACACTGATTGAGCACCTACTGTGTGCCAGGCCCAGGGGAGACTGATGGACAAGACAGGCCAAGTCCCTGCCCTTGGGGAGCTGATGATCTTTAGGGGATGGCAGATGACAAATAAATCAGAATATAAGTCAGAAACAAGCAATGATGAAGATGAGGAATAAAAACAAAGCTGTGTGAGCAGCTGAGGAAGGAGCTTTGAGCCAAACCAAGGGAATAAGCAGTGCAGCTCAGTGGGGACAAGTGTTCTATCAGAGGGAACAGGCATTGCAAAGACTCTTAGGCAGGAGGGTGATTGATTGAATCGATGTGTCTGAGGAAGCAGAGTGGGTGAGAGAGACGGTAGGACCTTGTAAACCAGGAAGATGACTATGTCCTTGGCCTTGACTGGGTAGGTGTCATGGGAAGGAGGGCTGTGAGCAGAGGGCCATGACCTGACCCAGGTACTCACAGGGTCCCTCTGGCTGTGCGTCGGGGCAGGATAGGAACAAGAGCCCCGTGAGGAGGCCGCTGCCAAGGTCCAGGCGGGAGATGACGATGGACAGGACCAGGGTGGGCACAGTGACAGAGTTAGGGGAGATCAGGCTTGGGAACAGTTTTATTTATTTTTTTAAGTGTTTTTTTAAATTTATTTTTGAGAGAGAGATACAGACAGCATGAGCAGCAGAGGGGCAGAGAGAGAGAGGGAGACACAGAATCTGAAATAGGCTCCAGGCTCTGAGCTGTCAGCACAGAGCCAGACGTGGGGCTCGAACTCACAAACCACAAGATCATGACCTGAGCCAGAGTTGGACGCTTAACCGACTGAGCCCCCCAGGCGCCCCACAGGAACAGTTTTAGAGGCAGAACCAACAGGAGTTCTGGGGAGTTCTGGGGAAGAGCAAATTCTCTGGAAGGGAAGAATCCAGAGGGGCCCAAATCCTGACACCTTCAACAGGGGTCATCCTGGGGTTCGGGAAGGTTGGGCAGCGCGGGGGACACTGCCTGCCTGACCTGCCATCGCCCGCGTCCCCCCCACCCCCCGCAGTCTGTGCCGACAACAACCACGTGCGCACGTGGTCTGTGACTCGCTTCCGGGGCATGATCTCCACCCAGCCCGGCTCCACCCCACTCGCTTCCTTCAAGATCCTGGCACTGGAGTCGGCCGATGGGCATGGTGGCTGCAGTGCTGGCAATGACATTGGTGCCTCCTAGCCCCTGGCCCCTCGCCCTGGGCATCCCGCCCCACCCCCATGGGCCTCCACTAGCTCCTCTCCTGACCCACCCAGTTGACCTGGCGGCCCTTGACCCCTGTCAACCCCCATTTACTCCCAGCTACCCCCATTGAATTCTGTTACCCTGTTGATTCCCGCTGACTGCCACCAGGGCCAGGACCCCCACCCCGCAGCCCTAAGCTCCCTCAACCCTCTCTGGCCCCACCCAATTCCAGACCTGGGGATGGGGACCTAGTCCTGGGAGGGGGCTCATCTGTGGGGAAGGGGGCAGAGCCTTGGGGTCTGGAGTCCCAAGGAGGCCCGCTGGCCCTGACACCACTAAGCCTCCTGCCCCCCCGCCATCCTGGCCCAGGCCCGTACGGTGAGCGGGATGACCAGCAAGTGTTCATTCAGAAGGTGGTACCGGCTGCCAGCCAGCTCTTTGTGCGTCTGTCATCCACGGGCCAGCGGTGAGGACCACGCCATCAAACGGGGGGAGGGTGGTCAGGGGAGAGGGCAGGACACCAGCTGGGTTATGGAGGCCGAAAGGGGGTCCCAGCCAAGGGATGCTTGAAGGAGCAAAGACTGGGAGAAGGCACGAGGCCTGGCCCTAGGTTTGGGGGCTGGAGGAATCCAAGGTGTGACGTGTGTGGGTAGCGGCGAGGCCGGTGCGATCGGGGGTGTGGGGGGGAGTGCGGGGTCAGGGCAGGAGGCACAGGCTGGGGGGGGGCACAGGCAGTTGTAGGAGCCCAGAGCAGGTGCTTGCTCCAGCCTGGGGAGGGGGCCCATGAGGGTTTTTGTGGACCTTGGAAATAGACAGGACCGAGCAGAAGAAAGGAGGCG
The DNA here is from genome assembly GCA_017311185.1 of Proteles cristata cristata. NCBI lineage: Eukaryota > Metazoa > Chordata > Mammalia > Carnivora > Hyaenidae > Proteles > Proteles cristata. Next base: position 186,824 of record JAESUZ010002173.1, read on the forward strand.
CAGGGGTGTGCCAGGCTGAAGGAACAGCAGGGGCGAAGGCTGGGAATGGCCAAACAGGATGGCCAGTGAGGTGCGCGTGGTATGGGGGCCGGTGCCCCAGAACAGGCCACAGAGGGGCACAGGGGAGCCGAGATGGGCCTGGGCATCCTGGGGAGCCGTGGCCACCGTGGGGGCTGAACTGCGGGTGGGAGAGGAGCCCGGGGAGGAGGCGGGGAGGAGGGACGGACAGGAGCCGGCAGGGGCAGTGCTCCAGCACATGGGAGGGGAGGAGGGGGCCCTGAGAGAGAGGCTGAAGGGATGGGGTGGGGGTGGGGTGGGAGGAGGCTGATAATGGGAGGGGAAGGAGGCCCCCCCAGGACGACAAGCCTTCCCTGAGTTGGGAACCGGGGAGAGCAGCAGATCTGGGGGAGAATCCCCACAGGGACATGTGGGGGTATCGGCAGGAGCACCCCAAGAGTACGTGGGCGGGGAGAAGCCCGGGGCAGTGTTGGGGAGGCAGTGACTGAAGCCCTAATTGTGGGGACTGTGGCCCGGGAAGGGGGGTACGGGTGAGAAGAGGGATCGGGGCCAGGGTGACCGCTCTCCCTTCCGGCTCAGGGTGTGCTCGGTGCGCTCGGTGGACGGCTCCCCCACCACCGCCTTCACGGTGCTCGAGTGCGAGGGCTCCCGGCGGCTCGGCTCTCGGCCCCGGCGCTACCTGCTCACCGGCCAGGCCAACGGCAGCCTGGCCATGTGGGACCTGACCACCGCCATGGACGGCCTCGGCCAGACCCCTGGTAGTCCCTTCCCGGCCTCCATGCCAGGCACCCCCCCCCATAGCCTCCTTCGCCACTGTCTCCCTCCCCAGGCCCTTGCCCTCTGACCCCTTTCCTCTGCCTTTGAGCCCCACCCTGCCCTTGCTTTTCCACCCTCTCTCTTAGCTTCTGTCCCCTATCCTCTCACCTCTGCCTTTTTTCTCCTATCCTGACCTCAATCCTTGCACGTGACCTTTGTCCTTTGCCCAGTGACCCCTGTCTTGCCCCCCTGACCCCAGTCCCTTGCCCCCCAGCAGGTGGGCTGACTGAGGAAGAGCTGATGGAGCAGCTGGAGCAGTGTGAGCTAGCACCCCTGGCTTCCTCGGGGGGCTCCCTCCCCAGCCCCTCCCCCCGCGCCTCTCTCACCAGGTAGCCCCAACTCCGCTTTCCCCTCTGTGCAATGGGGGAGGGGCAGGATATGGCGGCAGGGGGGCGGGGGGCTGCCCCCCTGCCCACGATGACCCGCACTGACCCTCATCACCGCCCCCGCCCCCAGTCTCCACTCAGCCTCCAGCAACACCTCCCTGTCTAGCCACCACGGGAGCCCGAGCCCCCCACAGGCTGAGGCCCGGCGCCGTGGGGGTGGCAGCTTCGTGGAACGCTGCCAAGAGCTGGTGCGGAGTGGGCCAGAGTCCCGACGGCCCCCAACACCAGCACCTAGGCCCTCCGCGGGTCTCGGGGCTCCCCTTGCACCCCCCAAGGTGAAGCTCAATGAAACTTCCTTCTGAACACAGCTGCTGTGATGCCTTTGGAGGGCCACATCCCTGGGGGCGGGGCCGGGGTGGGGGCTGAGGTGTCTCCCTGCTTCCCATCAGAGCCCCCTGGGTTCAGGGGTGGGGCTTCCTTGCAGTGGTCATTGTTACTTGGCCCCCTTTTCTGGAGCCAAAGTCACCCTCCCCTAATAAAGTTCTCACTGCCAACACCTTGCTGACATTCTTAGAGGGTTTGGGGACCCCCCGGGAAAGGGTGGGAGAGCTGTGACGACCAACCAGATGTCTGGCTGTAGATTCAGGAACATCTGTCTCTCGGTTTAAGCAAAGAACCGGAATGTAATGGTTTACATCTGGCTTCAGGCATAGTTGGATCCAGGGACTCAAAGACTCGTCCAGAATGCCTTTCCGTCCATGGCTTTGCTTTCCTCTGAGATGCGTCGTACTCAGGTTTTCCCCTCTCAGTGCCAAAATGACTCCAGGTACCTCCTTAGCAACTTTTTTTTTTTCTTGCAACAGCAAAGAATCACACGACTGATTCTTATTGACTTGAATTTAGTCAGACGGCCATCCCTGAGCCAGCCACTCTGACCGGCGGCGTGATGGAGGCCTTCTACTGTTCCAGGGGTCATGTGACCTCACAGGCCAGGAGGTTGACAAATCAGGGGAGGAGTTCCTGCAAGGTGAATCAGGGTTCTGTTACCACAAGCAAGGGTGACTGGCTGCGGGTCAACAGAAACTCAGATGTCAGCTCTGTGATGGCCACATCCTGAACGTTTGTACCCTAAACATCGCCATCGCAAACACCTTTCCCACATCCCTGGCCGCCCAGTCTTCCATCCCTTTCCTGCCCGTGCCAGAGAGGTTATGCGGGGCAGGTTCAGCTCATTCCAGCTTAATATCCTCGAGATTTTTTCCCCAAATAATACCTGTTCCCATGGCAACTTCTCAGGAAAGATTTCTGCATCTTTTCCTTGGGCCAACGAACAGGAGAGAAAGTGGGGCAGACTAGGAAACGGATTTTTTTAAAAACATTTTTTAACATTTTATTTATTTCTGAGAGAGAGAGACAGCATGAGCAGGGGAGGGTCAGAAAGAGAGAGGGATACACAGATGCTGAAACAGGCTCCAGGCTCTGAGCTAGCTGTCAGCACAGAGTCCAACGCGGGGCTCGAACCCACAAACCATGAGATCATGACCTGAGCCGAAGTCAGACACTTAACCGACTGAGCCACCCAGGTGCCCCGAAACAGGGATTTTAGAATATACTAGGGAAATTAGCTCTGGAATGCCAAAGTTTCTGTAACATAGTGGAGAAAGGTCCAGAGTGTTAGGGAATCTAGAACACAGGGGTATTCTAGAGTGCTAGTAGATGAAGAATATTAAGATTCTCCCCTGCGTTTTGGAGAATCCACACCACAGAAGTTTCTCAACAAAAGGACCTGAAAGTCAAGGGGCGCCTGGGTGGCTTAGTCGGTTAAGCGTCCGACTTTCGCTTGGGTCATGATCTCGCGGTTCGTAGGTTCGAGCCCCGCGTCGGGCTCTGTGCTGACTGCCAGCTCAGAACCTGGAGCCTGTTTCAGTCTGTGACTCCCTCTCTCTCTGACCCTCCCCTGCCCATGCTGTCTCTCTCTCTCTCTCCTAGAAATAAATAAAACATTAAAAAAAAAATTTAAAAAAAAAAAAGGGACCTGAAAGTCAATGGTTCTAGAACGGAGGAGTGTTCTAGAATGCCTATGATTCTACACTAGTAGGGACATCTTGCATGCCAGAGATTTGGGAATGCTGAAAATTACAGGAAACAGCCATGTGGAGTACTAGAAAATCTAGAGCATGAGAGTATTCTGGAATGTCAGCTTTTCTAGATCATTGGAAGGTTTATTTGCATTCCAAGAAATCCATAATAGCAAGGGGTTCTGGATTGTCGGGGAATCTAGAACATGAACAGAGATGATTCAAAAACATGAGTGTTCTGGAATACCTGTGAATCTCACACTCTGGAATATTGTTACAGGACAGGGCATTCAGAACCCTAGGGGATGTTTGAATGTTAGAGAGTCTAGAACATAGGAGGGGAGGGTTGGGAAGACAGGGAACCTAGAATATGAGATGTCTTGCAGTGCTTAGAGATCTAGAATATTGAGATAGTCTTTCCTTGCCAGGGGATCTGGAACACTTTGTGTTTCTGGATTGCTGGTGATTCTAGAATTGAGAGAGAGAATGTCAGAAAATCTGGAACACTAAAGAGATTTGAGTGTCTGTTAATACCAAAGATCAAACCCTGTGCGTGAGCACATGATGGGAGGAAGCTTCTGGAATGCCACAGCTCCAGAACTCAGGGATTCTGAAGGGTTGAGATCAGATCAGGATCCAAAGGATGACATAGAAACGATCCTGGGAGAGAGTGGCACTGATGGGGAAGGATTGGGAGCTGGGGACTCCAAACTCAGGGGGGATGGGAAGCCAACGCCATCCCCGGAAGTTGTAGTGGTGAGCCAGAGGCTGTTGCCTAGCAACGAGCATTGAAGATGCCCCGGATCCCAGGCAGAAGGGAGAAATTTCAGCAGCGCCCCCAGCAAATGCTCCAGCCACAGGGTAGGAGGTGAGGAGGAGGGCAGCAGGGAGGTATGGGGGGCCAGGACATGCTGTCCTGCAGGGCCATGGTAATAGGGATTGTGGGGGGGGGGTCCCAAAAACAGGGACAAAGAACACATTCAGTGGGCAGTCAGGCACTCCCTCATCAGGCTAAGACAGCCCACGAATGTCCGTGAGTGTCATCGTTACTGCTCTAAGGGGCTGCGTGCCCCTGGATGGTGGGTGGGCCCAGATTTCTGGGTGTCAGCGTGGGATGGAGGCGCGGATTGCTGTAGGTGGCAGTAACAGCGTGCCTGGGGCTATGTGAGTTAGCCGGTGCCTCACTGCAACGGGGGACGGTGAAGGGGTCGCCCCTCCACTGGAAGAAGGAGCAGGAGTCGGGGAGGAGGACAAAGCTGCATCGGTTGATGTTCTCAGCCTAGGATGGGCCCTCTGGTCAGGGAAGGTGGCCTAGGATCCTGTGTGGGTGGAGCCTGTCATCCGCTGGGGGCGGAGCTAGCGATCCAGAACTGGAAACTAGAAGACTCAAATCGCCTGGAGGGATGGTGCCTGGAGCCCCGGAGGCGGGGCAAACATGAAGGGGGTGGGGCTTGGGATCCTAAATGGGGGGCAGCGCCGGAATTCGCAGTGGGAAGGGCAGTGGCCTGAAACTCAGAGGGAAAGGGGGCGAGTAGGGAGCCGGGGTCGGAAGCTCGGGGGGACAGTGCCTTTTGGAGTAGAGAAGCGGGGCAAACTTCTAGGTTAAAAGGGTGGGGCCTTGAGTTTATAATGAACTAATGTGGCTGGGCTTGCGACCTACTGGGTGGGAGGCCTTAAGCAAGGCTTAGAGCCTGGAACACCCTAAAGAGAGTGTAGATGGGGCCTAAGGCCCGCTGAGGCTTGGGACTCCTGACGGTAGCAGGGGACTAGAATTCTCTATAGAGAGAGTCTGCAATTCTGGCAGTGGGAGGGGTGCCGTTGGGAATCTTTAAAGGTTCGGGTAAGGAAGGGGAGTCTGGTACCCCCTAGGGGCAGCTGTGAGCGGGGTGTAAGGAGGAGAACTGTTCTCTGGGAGCCCTCTGAAAGCCAAATCTGTGGGTCAGAGGCGGAGACTGGCTCCTATGATGGACAGAGAGACTACAGCCTTCCGAGGAACCAGCTTTTGCTTGTGGCCCCGGAACCCCTGCCGCACAGGGCCTTGAGACGGGGAAATCCTTTGGGGAAGGTGCCGAGTGGGCCTGGGGCCTCAGAGGGGCCAGACCTGGAGCCTACTGTAGGATTAGCGCTCCTTCCCCCGAATCCTGAGCCTCTCGCGTGAGAAGTGGACACCTGGGGGGGGGGGGCTTCCAGCGTTTACGCCAGTCAGGGAGCAAATTCTGATCAAATTCTCCCACTACTGTAAGCGAAGGATGAGGCCTGTGAGTGAGGGTCTAGTTTAGGGGACTGTCCACTGCCTACCCGCCCCTCCCAACCGTGGGGGGGGTCCCAGCAAGTCCGCTCTTGGACCTCTCCTTCATAAGTTGGTACCCAACTCCCGATTCGCCTCCAGCACCGAGAACTCCAGGCCCCAGCGCCCCCTGCCCGGCACCTGTCCCTCTAGCCCCTCCCCAGCCGCCTTCCGATTGGCCGCGCGGACAGCGCCCCCTGGCGGCACCGGGCTCTGATTGGCGAGAAGTTCGCAGCGGTGGCTAGGACTCTGGAGAAAATGAGTCGGCCTCGGGCGGGGGCGGGGGGCGGGGCCGCGCCAAGCCGGACCCGCTGGACAGACTGCCCGCCTGGAGCGGGACTCCACGCCGGACACGATGCGGCGGCCTGGCCCCAGCGGCCGCCGCCCCCTCCTGCTGGTGCTGCTGCTGCCACTCTTCGCAGCCGCCGCCTCCGCCACCAGCCCCAGCCCCAGCGAGGCCGTCGAGGTTGCGGGGATCCCGGGCCGCCAGGCCGGGTAAGCCCCGCTGCGGCCCCTTCTTCCTTGTGCCCCCTTCATCCAATAAGTCTAGTGGTCCGTGAGGACCAGGACTTGCGGATTTAGGGGAATACGAACCCAGTGCTTCAGGGTAGGTATGAAAGAGCCAGAGCCCTTGGATTTATTAGGGCCCTCTACTTTGCAGGAGTTAGAATCCGGGAGTACTGAGATTTTGAGGCGAGGGATTCCCCGGCGGTGTGATAGATGGATATAGCCCCAGGGAATTCTAGGGTGTTTTTTGTTTTTGTTTTTTTGTTTTTTTCCGTAGAAGGGTCCCAGTTTATATGGGAATGGGACTTTGAGTTTTCCTACGATGATAGATGGGTGGGGGCTCCCAGCTAGGATGGGGTTCCCCAAGCTTCTTGGGTGCTTAAGGAGAAGCACTTCTTGGGTGCTTAAGGTATGGGAGGTTATGAAGGGATTCTATGGTGAGGTGGAGACGTCCTGAAATTCTGGGGTTTGGGAACGCCTGGATTAATTAAAAGGGACCCTTGGATTTTCCTAGTGATTTAGGAAGACGCGGACTTAGGCTTGATGGCGGAGGGGCTCGCAGGGGGTTGTGCGGAGGGGAGTGTCCCTCAGATTTCCTGAGGGTTGTAGATGCTCATTTCCTAGAATTAGACGATCCCGGGCTTGAATGAGGTACCAGTGATTTCGCGGCAAAAGATCCAAAATTTCCTATAGATGTGGGGGTTATAGCCACCCTTCCTGTCTACGGGTGACGAGACCGAAGGAAGCAGTCTGCCCAGTACCCCCACCCCCCGCCCTGCGGCCCAGCGCTCCGTTACAAAGGCCCCGGGCTCCGCTCCCGCCTCGGTCTCTGCGAATGCGTTTAGTAACCCGAGCCGCGCCGGGGGCGGGGCCGGGAAGGGGTTAACGCAGAGAAAAGGCGGGAGGGATAATAGCAAGATCTGGGGTCCCAGAGGCTCCCATTCGGGCGGCCTCCTCCCCCACTGAGCCCCACCCGTCTGGGAAGAGCCATTGCGCCCGACGTCCCCTTCACAGCATCTCCTCGCTGCCCTTCTCTCGGGGCCAGCGCGCGCGTCCTCATCCCTCGTCCCCCTTAGCCTGGGGATAATGGATTTGTCTGGGGGGCCCCTTGGATGCGACGCACTTGCGCTGGAGCTGAGGACTCCGCTACGCAGAATCTGAGACCCACTAAGAGCGATTTCTCAAAGACCTCCTTCCTCTTGGTCAGGCGGGAAACAGGCCCACAGACCAGGAGATGCTGGCTCCAGGACACAGCGCGTGGAAGCGCAGGAACGGTCTAGAACTCAGGCCTTGGGATTCCTCGTCCTGGGCTGTGGCTCCTTCTGTATCCCCCTCCTCCTCAGCACCCTGCTGGACCCACAGTATAAAGGAGGACCTCCCTCCCCGGCCGCTGAGGCCTATGGAAGTGGCGCCACCTGCCGGCCATGCTCGGGATGATGGCCGAGTCAAGGACAGATGTGCGGGAGGGCGGGGTTCTAGATTCCCAGGCATTACATGCCTGGCAGTGAACTTAAAAATCCACTTTGCGTCATTAAAAAAAAAAAATTTAAAAATTAAGGCCTTAAAATTTCCTTACCAATAAGACTTTACCACTAAACACTCCTGAAAACAAATTAAAGTAGGCTTGCTGTGACTTTCATGCCCGGAGAATCTGAACCATTTTGCCACCCACTGTGCAGATGGGGAAACTGAGGCATCCAGCGAAGAGCCACAAATTAATTAAACATCTATTTCGAGTGCTCTCAAGCCTTCTCTTGGCTTTCCCTCCCCTACCCACCATTGCCCTTTTTGGGGAGTTTGAGAGGGTTAGGGGCCCGAGTGACTTCCACCCCTGCTTACAGCGTGGCTGCTTGTCGGTGCTGCCCAGGCCGATCGCCCAAGAGAAGTCGCTGCTTCAGAGGTGGGTTCTCCTAGGTGGGGTAGAGGCAGGGGGTGCTAGGGTGTCAGCCGCTCCCTTCCCCACCCCTCATCCCAGCTGGAATGCTGGATGCACTTGGTGGAAAGACTCGGTCCCTTACGTCTCCACTTAGTCCCTGGCTGTCTCCGAAGCCTCCTGCAGGGTCCAGAGCTGCCCACCTGGAAAGTGTGCAGGCCTTCAGCAGTGCCTGACCCCGGTGCCCCGGGTGCTGCCGAGCCCCAGCCCCAGCGTGAGGAAGAGACAGGTGTCCCTCAACTGGCAGCCACTGACGTGAGTGTGCAACCCCTCCCCTACTGGGTGCTCAGGGACTCCTGGGTCCGCCAGCAGCCACCATTCCAGGCACACCTTTCTCTTGACTCCCTGCGTCTCTTCTCCCTTGTGCTCTGTCTCTCTGTCTCTTCCCGGCAACTTGTATCCCAGCTTCTATTTCTCCTTTCCATGCCAATCAAATTCTCTGTGTCTTTCAAGTCTCCATCTCTCTGCCCCTGTCCCCATCTCCCTCTCCCTGTATTTGTTCTTTCTATCTCTGTCTCTGTTTCTTTCATCATTACCTGTCTCTTGTCCCCTCTGTCTCTCTGTGACTTTCTCTCTCTCTTTCTGCCTCTGTCTCCTCTGCTCTCTCTCTCTCTCTCCCTTCCTCATCCCTGTTTCTCCCCAAGCCTGTGAAGAAAGTACAAGGTCTGGTCTTGGGAGAGGCATAGGGGTGGGGGGTGGGCAGAGCCTTCACTGGGAGATCTCCTGGCTTGGAAGGCCCCTTCAGCTAGGGCTGGCTTGTGGGGGGAGGGGGTGTCAGTCTTAGCCGCACTGACAGCTCCTCTGCCCTCTTCTATCCAGGCTTCAGGAGGCCCGAGCTCTGTTGAGACGAAGGCGGCCCCGTGGGCCGGGGGGCCGGGCACTGCTGAGAAGGAGGCCCCTGCAGCGCGCCCCTGCCGGCCAGACCCGGGGTAAGAACATCCGCCCTTCCTCTGCCGGGGGGCAGGGGGGTGGGTTCCGGGCCAGATAAAGCCGTCTGGTTCTCACGGTCCAGCCGCCGCCTAGCTGCCCCCCGTTGTAGCTCAGCCCCCCAGGACACGGACCCTCTAGGGACCCTGGCGTCCGGCCGCGCGAGGTGAGCCCGGGACAGAACCAGACGCCGGCCAGAGGCGCTGACCCGCGGGGGTGGGGCCGGGAAGCCAGGCGTCCGAGCTCCCTGCGGCCGAAGAGGGGGGCGCTGTCCCGGCAGAGAGCGCAGCCGAACTAGCCCAGACAACAAAAGCGATTGTGCGGGTTGGCGCCTGCCCGGTCACCGAATGCCCAAAATTGCGGGGCGGCTGGGAGCCAAAGGCCTCCCCCTGCTTCCCCGACACTCCCCCCTGCCCTCCTCCCACTTCAGCTCTCGGCCCCTGGGCTAGCACACCCCCTAGTCTCAACCACTCTCTGAAGTCCCCCTCCTGCTGTGGCCTTCAGCCCAGATGTGTCCCCTTCTCCCTAAAGTCTTCCAGATGTGGGCATCCAGCCAGATGTGAGGACCCCCGCCCACAGCCTCAATCCACCGTTTGCTCTTTCATATCCCTTCTGACTTCTCGTACCAGGTGTGGGGGGGTCCTGGCCAGATGTGACTGCATCCTCAAACGTGCCCCCCCCCGGCGTCCTGCCCACAATCCAGACCCTCAATGCTTTCATGTGCCCAGGTGCACCGACCCTTCTCCTCTCCCCCAGATGTGCCACCTGGCTGCCCAGATGTGCCATGACAGGCCCCCATCCAGATGAAGCCTCTTTCTCTGGGTCTAGGGCGGAGAATCAGCCCTTACCGGCCTCCCCAAATGTGGCCCCCACTACTCTTTCCTCTTTACGGATTCAGCCCTGTCTGGGGGGAAACCGGCCCGCCCCCACCTGTTCCCGTCCCCGCCGCTCCCCTGCGGGCCCCATTCACTTGTCGGTGCGAGGCGGGGGCAGACGGGGCGCCCCCTCCCCCCTGCGAGTCTAGCGCCCAGCCTGCGCGCCTCTGGCTGCGCGCCCAGCCCCACGCGCCCCGCGCGGCCGCCGGGGAGGGAGTGGTGGGAGGGGGCTGAGCGGGGGCGCGGCCGCCCTCCCCCGCAGGCGGGCGGGCGCGGCCGGGCCCCTCGGGCGGGCTGGGGCGGCGGCGCGGCGGAGCGCGGCGCTGCAGCCATGGCGGGCGGCGCGCGGGTGTCGCTATTGGTGCTGCTGGCGCTGCTCTGGCCGCAGCCGGTGCCGGGCCGGCCCCGAGAGCGCCTCCGCGTGCGCTTCACCCCGGCCGTGTGCGGCCTGCGCTGCGTCCATGGGCCCACCGGCTCCCGCTGTACCCCGACCTGCGCGCCCCGCAACACCACCAGCGTGGACAGCGGCGCGCCCGGCGGGGCGGCCCCGGGGGGACCCGGCTTCCGCGCCTGTGAGTGCGGGGTGGTGGTCCCGAGGGAGGGGTTCCCAGGGGGAGGAGGATCCCCGGGGATGGGAGAGACAGTCCCCCAGGAGAGGGAGCCCAGATTCTGTGTACAGTAGTGTTGGGGGATCCCTGGGGTATTAAGGAAGAGAGACTTAAATTCCTGGCTTTCGGGGTTGAGTCTTGAGGGTCCCCGATTTTGCAAGCAATGAGGGTTCGCAGGGACCTGTGGCGTTCCACGTGAGGAGACTGGGGCCGGCTTCCATGCCTTTGAATCGAAGTGGGGGATACCAGAATTGAGGGGCCTGGGAGCTTTGGGGAAGGGAGCTCCAATGCTGAGCTTGTAAGGAGTCCCTGGAGACTAAGGGAGAGTTTCAGGGCCCTGAGGGGTGTCCCAGTTTCTGTATCTTTGGGTGGGAGGGATTAGGAAAGGATGGGAGTGCCAGTGAGGAGGAGGATTGGGGTGAGGAAAGTTGATCAGAAGAGCTGAGAGGGAAAGGGACCCTAGGAGAATGGGCTCTGCAGGACCCTGAGTTGCAAGGGTCGCACGTGGGAGAGAAACCCGAATAGGAGGCCTAGCGGAAGGGGCGCCCCCTGGGGGCAGAGGGGACAGGAGGGTGTGCACCAGGCACCCCTACAGAGGTGGGGAGGACAGTCACCTGTTCGCCCCAGGGCACAGGGATGGCCAGCCTCTCCGGGGTCGGGGCCTACCTGCCCCCAACCTCAGAGGCCCTCTGGAGTGGGGAGTGGGGGCCCCTGGCTCTGAGAACTCGCCCAGCCTGGCCCCTAGCCAATCCAGCCCTGGCCGGCGTGAGCTCATCTCCCGCCTGAGCCCCCGCCCGCTGCCACTCCCTCCCTCCTCCCCTTCCTCCCTCCTGCCTACACTCCCTCCCGGCCCAGCCCCAACGCGCCCGTGCCAGGCGCCGTGCCCAGGCGGGTGCCAAGCCCCTGGAGGCACAAGAGGGGCATGTGAATGGGGGCTGACCTCGGCAGAACCCCAGTGTCCTCAGCTCCTTATTCCTCCAGAGGCGTGGGGCATGGAGTTGGCCGTGCCCATGTAGCAATACGTCCTGGGTGTGGGAGCCCCAAGGGAGCTGGGTGGGGGGCCAGCATTCAGACCAAGAGAAGGCGGAGTAACGCCGGTGGAGGCTGGGAAATGCCCTGAGACCTAGCTGGATTACCATGCCTGCCAGCAGAGACCCTTCCTATTTTGGAATCTTGATTCCTAGTTAAGCCTCTCCTGCGACTCAATTAAGGACGCTTATTAGGGCACTCTGGAGTCCTGGCCTGACTCCCCTAACTAGGGGAGCCCAGAGTCTCAGCCTTCCGACCCTAAGCCTTCTCTCCACCCCTATCAACAGACTCCAGAGACCAGCCCCTCCAGTAACGTTCCCTCCCATTCTTCTGATGTAATCCCCCAAACCGTGCCCCTTACTCCGTACTTCCCACAGAAACCCTAGATTACAGACCCTATGTAGTGATAACTCCACTCCCCAGCTGAATTCTCTCCACAAAACACTACCATGCTCTTATATTTCCAACTGAGTGCCATCAGAGTCCCCGATTCCTGGCTTTCCAAAGCCTGCTTTTCTAGCTGACCCCCGCCCCCAGGAACTTCTGATCCATCTATCTTCGGAGAACCCCAGAGTTGGTCTTGATCGGCTGATTCTCACAAGAAGACTCTCCGCAGACACTGTGATCCCCCCCTAGGCAGCCATCAATCCAAAGACTTGGGCACCTAATCCCTTAGCTGAGAGGGGATGGGCGAGCCACAGTATCTTAGAATCTTCCCAGACAGCTGAGGCTCTTGTGTGCTGGGGACTCCCAGGGAATCCCATTTCTCCATGTAAATCCTTTTCTCTGCACCCTCAAACTAGCTGTCCCCTAGAAGGCACTAGAGTCCTGTTTTCTGGGTAACTCTTCCCAAAAGGATTTAACGGACTTCTGTTGAAAGGGAGCTTCAGTTTTCTCTGAGCTAGGTTCTCTTTCCATTCTAGAAACCTTAAGCCATCTTTGAATCCCAGAGTACTGCACTCTCTCTGATCTCCTTCCAGGAGTCCAAGTCTCTTTACCCTTCTAAATTGAAGGGGCTCCCTCCACGCTTTGCCTCTCTCCAGTGTGTGGCTCAGTATCCCACACACGCCTTCCTGGACGGCCCCAGCCGCCTGCCCCCTTCCTCCCCTCCGCACAGCTGTCTCCAGCTGTTCTCTGCAGCCCCGGGGGAGAAAGGGAGGGGGTGCCCTCGCAGGATACGTCCGGCCTTCTTTGGCTCAGCGGGCTCGGGGCTCCCCAAGGGTCCGGAATGCGGAGCCGCCGCCCTACCCCCGCCGCACCCCTCTCTTTGTTTACCCCGCCGCACAGCTGGCAGTGCCCCGCCCAGAGGTGGCCTGGGGCCCAGCGAGGGCGCGCAGAGGGGAGAGAAGGCGCGATCCCGTCGCAGCCCCGCCCCCGGCCTACAGGACGCGGGAAGGCAGAGCTAGAACTCTGGAGCGGGAGCCGGAGGGGAGGTGGGCGGAGACAAAGCTTGGTGGGTGGGGCTAGGAGGCCCAGAGAGCCGAGGAGGTGGGGCGGGAGGAGCGTGAGCCGGAGAGCTCGGGGAAATCGGCGTGAGGAAAGGAAGGTGGGCGGGGCTAAAGGCACAGGTTAAACACCTAGATAGGCGAGCTTTAGACTCCCGCGGATAGAACGTAATGTGGGCTAGGCGCTTAGAAGGGGAGGCACAGCCAGTGGGCGGACATTGAGTGTCGTGGACCCGGCCTGACGGGATGTGCGCGTGCCTAGAATGCCAAAGAGAGAGTTGGGAGACGGGGGTGGTGTCAGGGGGTGGCCAAAACGTCGTTTTAGGCAATGGAAGAGACCAGCGTGGGGTCTGCGCAGCTAGAATAGCAGAAGATCCAGCCTGACGAGGAGATGGGCGGGGCTCAATGCTAAGGAAAGAACTAGAGTGGTCGCGGCTGAGCCAATGGGCGGGGACAGCGCGGCCTGGGTGGGGCTGGAACACGGTGGACTCAGCCTCGAAGTGGGGCTCGAGAGGAAGGGCGGAGTGACCTGAAAGTGAAGAGTCGGAGGGCGTGGTGAACCCAGTGGGGGGAGCTCTACAAGAGGGCTGTACGACTGGACCCAGCCAATGCAGGTGGCCAGGGTTGGTGGGGGTGACAGGACAGCTCAAAGCGGAGCGCCTTACAACTACTAGGTGACGACGTTAGGGACTGAGTTAGCCTCTCTCTCACCGCAGTCCTGTGTCCCTTGATCTGTCACAACGGCGGTGTGTGCGTGAAGCCTGACCGCTGCCTCTGTCCCCCGGACTTCGCTGGCAAATTCTGCCAGCTGCATTCCTCGGGCGCCCGGCCACCGGCCCCGGCCATGCCAGGTCTCACCCGCTCGGTGTACACCATGCCACTGGCCAACCACCGCGACGACGAGCACGGTGAGGAGGGTGCGGCCAGGGTCCCCTCTGATCCCTCTGTCCACTACCTCGCCGTTTCTCTGCCCCCCCATCTTTCCTGCCTTCCCCTGAGTACCCTTCTCCAGTGCCCCTTCCGCCATTCCTAGTCCCAGTCCGTAAGAACCCGAGTAGACACCCCTCTGCCCCGCCGTGCCTCCCTCCAGGCGTGGCGTCCATGGTGAGCGTCCACGTGGAGCACCCGCAGGAGGCGTCCGTGGTGGTGCACCAGGTGGAGCGCGTGTCCGGCTCTTGGGAGGAGGCGGACGCCGAGGCAGTGGCACGGGCGGAGGCGGCGGCGCGGGCGGAGGCGGCGGCGCCCTACACGGTGCTGGCACAGAGCGCGCCGCGCGAGGACAGCTATTCCGATGCCTCGGGCTTCGGTTACTGCTTTCGGGAGCTGCGCGGAGGCGAAGTGAGAAGAGGCCGGTGGGGAGGGGCCCGCAGCGTGCCACCACGCGGGGGCGCGCTCACCCAACGCTTTTCCGCAGTGTGCGTCCCCGCTGCCCGGGCTCCGGACGCAGGAGGTGTGCTGCAGAGGGGCAGGCTTGGCCTGGGGCGTTCACGACTGTCAGGCCTGCTCGGAGCACCTGGGTAAGCCCCAGGGCGTCCCTGAGGTGCTCGGAGCTGGGGAGAGGTGATAACCCCGTGGCTCTTGGTCCCCTGCCTATAGACAAACCCTGTTCACAAATTCTAGCCACACGTACCCTGTCGTGGTGATCATTTCCAGTCTACAGCTTTCCATACCGCTCGGGTACCGCCCACTCCACTTTCTAACTTTGTTTGCTCTGTTCTCACCCCACTCTTTATGACATGGCCCACCCCTACATTTCTGGAACTTTCCGTGTTGCCTTCTGCCCCGACCGCTTACCTCAGGCTCGCCCTGCACTCAAGCCACACACCTCTTTTAATCCCTCTCATCCCTTTTTTGTCCCTGCCCATCTATTTTCGCTCCGCCCACCCTGGCCCACCCCTCTCTTCTCTCCACAGGGATTTCCGACCGAGTGGGCACCCCAGATGGCCCGTGTCCAACCGGCTTTGAAAGGGTTAATGGGTCCTGCCAAGGTGAGCGGAGGCAGGAGTGAGAAGGGCTTGGCTCTAGGAGCTGGGCTGGCAGGGAGCTCATCCCTGATGCCCCTGAGCCCACTGCATTCCTCTTAGATGTGGATGAGTGCGCGACCGGCGGGCGCTGCCAGCATGGGGAGTGTGCAAACACGCACGGCGGGTACACGTGCGTATGCCCCGACGGCTTCCTGCACGACTCGTCCCGCAGCAGCTGCATCTGTGAGCCACGGGAGAGGGTTGAGGGTGGATCGCCCGCCTGTCCACCCTGCCCTCAGACCCCACTCCAGAGCATCCCTGGGTCTTTAATTCCCTTAGACTCCCCAGACTCCCAGGTCCCCTCAGTCACTCTTATTAGACACCCCCCCCCCCCCAATCAGAATGTCTCGGACTCTTACACACTCTCAGACTCCCTGCACCTTCTTCAGCCCCTCGAAGAACTCCTCAAACTTTTAGATCCATACCCTTTCAGATCTTCAGACTTGCTTCAGCTTTTCTCAGGGCCCCCAATCCCTTCATCTCCCTGGATCACCGGACCTTCTGCGGATCCTGAGATCCTTCTTGGATTCTCTCATTGCCGCCTCAGGCCCTAAACCTTTCACACACCTCCAGACCCCTCACCTCTCCTGAATGGGCTTTTCACACCTCTTTTGAATGAACTTTACACCCCCCAGCCCCTCCCCAGGACCACCCTGCTGTCTCCCCGCTCCACTGGGAAGCCCGCCCTGAAAAATTTCCTCTGTCCCTCCCCCCCCAGCCCAGCACGTGATCTCAGAGGCCAAAGGGCCCTGCTTCCGCGTGCTCCGCGATGGTGGCTGCTCGCTGCCCATTCTGCGCAACATCACCAAGCAGATCTGCTGCTGCAGCCGCGTGGGCAAAGCCTGGGGTCGAGGTTGCCAGCTCTGCCCACCCTTCGGCTCAGGTGAGTGCCTCCTGCCTGGCCAATCTCTAGACGTGACTCAACACCGAGCTTTCTCTAGGGCCTTGCCCTGAGGTCCTCAGAACCTCAGACTGGACTCCGCCCAGGTTCGATGACACCTTTGGCCACACCCACCCCAGAGACAACCCCCGCCCAGCATCACCCCCAACCTTGACTACCCCTAGCCTTTGAGATATGCTGCCTGCCCAGCCTTGTCCCCAAGCTTTGGCCCAGTTCGGAGTTCCGGAGACCCTGCCTTCAGCGTCCCCTCCCCAGACATGCCCTTCCTTCCAGAGATGCTCCCCTGGCAATGGAGTTTCTGCCTAAAAGCCAGACCAGATCCCACCCTCAACCCCTGTCCCAAATAGGGAAAAACATCTTTGGTCCCCCTCTTACCTTCAGGGGCGTCCCATTCTTTGGCCACTGTACTACCCTAAACTGACATCCAATCCAAACTCCTGACACACACCCAAGCCAAGCCTTGCCCCCAGTCAAGGCCAGATTCTAGACTCCTCTCTCATTCCCTTCTGCTTTCATGCCCTCTCCCTGACCCCCTCCCTCACTTTCTTGTTCCTAGAGGGTTTTCGGGAGATCTGTCCGGCTGGTCCTGGCTACCACTACTCGGCCTCTGACCTCCGCTACAACACCAGACCCCTGGGCCAGGAGCCACCCCGAGTGTCCCTCAGCCACCGGGTTCCACCCTCCACCTCTCGGCCACCCACAGGTGAGCTGGTTTCTGGAGGAAGAGATGTCATCTCCAAGGGGCTGCCCTAGCCTCATAAGGAGGGGGACACTCAAATCCAGATCTCCGCTCGCTGATACCCCTTTTTTTACCAGGCTTTCTGCCCACACACCGTCCAGAACCCCCACATGAGCCCAGGCCGGGCCCTGAGCTTCCCCTACCCAGCATTCCTGCCTGGTCTGGTCCTGAGATCCCTGAATCAGGTGCAGTAGAGGGGATTGAGGGCATTGATGGGGGTATCACAGTCAAGGGTTCTAGGGGGGAGCTCCTAGTGAAGATTCCAGGCTAGGGGTATTACAGCCAGAGGCCTTAAGGAATATGTGGGAAGACAGAAAGGTTTGGAGAGCCAAGTGTCGGGTAACATTAGGAGCTGGTGTCAGGCCTGGGTTCAAGTTCTCTGTTGACTGCACAAGTCATTTAACCTCTCTGAGCCTCAGTTTCCTTATCTATAAAATGAGGATCATTGTGAGGATTCACTCAACTATCCCTGAAGAGTCAGCCACTAAGTAAGTGCTCAGTTAATGTTAGACAATTATTTTGCACCCAGAGGGCACTAAGAACATATCTCTGGCAGAGGACTGGAAAGCAAATATTCAGAAATGGAGACTTTGGGGCAGCAATAAGGGGGATGCAGGCAGAGGATCTGATAAGTCCCATAATAGAGGAGAGGAGGATCAGAGGTGGACGGCTGGGGTGGGGAGAGGCAGAGCATCTGAGGGAACGGTCCGGGGATGAAAGGAACACAGGATTCAGAGATGGGGGAACCCTGGCTGACTGGCCCCCTAGGTCCCTCTGCGGGCGTGTGTCAGCGCAATCCCCAGGTCTGCGGCCCAGGACGCTGCCTCCCCCGGCCCAGTGGCTACACCTGCGCGTGCGACTCCGGTTTCCGGCTCAGCCCGCAGGGCACACATTGCGTCGGTGAGCCTGGCAAAGGGGGTGGACGGGGGCGGGGCGGGGGTCTCTGCCAATCACCCCCTGACCAGCCCTTCCTTACCCTCAGATGTGGACGAATGCCGCCGCGTGCCACCGCCCTGTGCCCCCGGGCGCTGTGAAAACACGCCAGGCAGCTTCCACTGCGTGTGCGGCCCGGGCTTCCGAGCCGGCCCGCGGGCTACGGAGTGCCTGGGTGAGAAATCCGCCCCGCCCAGCTCCAGGCTCCACCCCTGCCCGGGTCTCGCTCCAGCAGTTCCCGCCCCGCCCCGATTCACCACGCCCCCGGTCCCGCCCCCAGACCCGCTCCCGCTCTCCCTGCGGCCCCACCCCTGCTTCTTCCCCGCCCAGCCGGCTTTTCCCGACGGGGCGGGTCCCTGCTGTACCACTACCAGTACCAGTACCCGACTCCTTCCCCGACCGGGTCCCGCGGCGCTCCTCCTTTGGCCTCGCCCCCTCCATATTCCGAACTAGCTGCCGCCTTCCCTCAGGCCCCGCCCGTGTCTACAACCGCGGCCACCTAGCACCTGACTCCTAATTCCCACCCTGCCGCACCGGGGCGCCGTACTCTAAACTCCCCTTCCCTCGCTCCTGCCTTCCTTGGTTCGGTCCGCATAGCCGCCCTTCCCTCCACTGTCCTGCCTAGATCCTGCCTTTCCCGAATTGTCCCCCTCACGGTTCCCCTCTACGCCTCTGCCCTGGCCAGCTCCCCAGACCGCGTCTTGCCGTCCCTTCCTACCTGCCCTGCCCCCCCATCCCCCTCCTTGCCCGCCTACGCCCCAAACCTGTCCGTTCCTTGCTCTCTGTACTGTCCCGGCTCGTGTCACAGTCGGGTCCGGGCCCAAGTTTGGCTCCGCCCCTGCCCTCCCTTCATCCCATCCTCCATGAGCCCTTTGAGGGCGGGAGTGAGGGGAGTGAGGGGGAGTGTCTGGCCCGGTCTCAACCTCCGGCTTTGTGACTACAGACGTGGACGAGTGCCACCGCGTGCCGCCGCCGTGTGACCGCGGGCGCTGCGAGAACACGCCAGGCAGCTTCTTGTGCGTGTGTCCCGCTGGGTACCAGGCTGCTCCCCACGGAGCTGGCTGCCAGGGTGAGGAACTGACAAGCTCCGAGGGGAAGGGGATGTGCGGGGAAGGGTAGAGCGGCAGTGCTGACGGATGGAGAAACTGAGCAATGAAGCAGAGGGAGGCTGATTGCTGCGAGACAGGGGCGGGGGGGCGGGGGCAGGTTCTGAGAACCAGACACGCAGCCTGATGGCTGTAGAGACCGAGTGACATGGAGAGACCAAGTAATCGAAAACAGAAAAGCTGAGTCATTGAGGATGGAGAGGCAGAGGGGAGGAGGATGGAGATGTCAGTTCTGGGGGAAGGGGTAGAGTTACGGAGAACAGGGCAGAAAGAAGCCGAGTGATGCTGACTAGAGTTCTCGGAGGTGGACAGGAAGCTTGGGATTGAAAAGGTAGAGGGATGTAGGATGGTGAATTTGAAGAATGGGGGTGCAGAATGAGACAGACAAGGAGGCAGAGTGATTGATGGAGGTCAAGGAGACAGAGTGGAGCACAGAGGCGTCGGGGACATGAAGGTGTGACTCTGGGCCCCTTACCCCGGGGCAGATGTGGACGAGTGCACGCAGAGCCCAGGCCTTTGTGGCAGAGGGGTCTGTGAGAACCTGCCCGGCTCTTTCCGCTGTGTTTGCCCGGCTGGCTTCCGGGGCTCGGCGTGTGAGGAAGATGTGGATGAGTGTGCCCAAGAGCCACCGCCCTGCGGGCCAGGCCGCTGTGACAACACGGCTGGCTCCTTCCACTGTGCCTGCCCTGCTGGCTTCCGCTCCCGAGGGCTGGGGGCCCCGTGCCAAGGTGAGTCCTTGGTGCTGAGTCCAAGCCCACTTCACCCCCATTTGCTGTGGGGACTGGAGAGAGACATGGTTGGGGGACAGAGAGGCAGGGTGATGGGGCGTGGTGATGGAGGACGGGGCAGAGGAGTGGAGGGGGTGGGGAGGGTCTGATATACGTCTTCTCCCCCTTTCTGCAAATATGAGGGTGGTCTCCCTCCTCCTTTTGGGAGTGGTACTCTCGTGCCTGTGAGACTCCTGGGGAGGGGACAACTCTGAGGTGGGGGGTAACACGCAGGAGGTGGTGCCCTAGCTTCGCCCTGGTGGCTGGAGAGACCGTTAATGGGGAAACAGGGAAGGAATCTGTCGTCTTGGGAGATGAGAGGAGCCTGGGCAAAGTCCAAGGTCCAAAGTCCAGACTGCAGTGTTGAGGCAGGTGGTGATGGCAGTGGGGATGTTTGGGCCCAGGCCCCTTTGTCAGCCTCACTGATCCCCTCTGCCCCAGATGTGGACGAGTGTGCCCGTAGCCCCCCGCCCTGCGCCTATGGCCGGTGTGAGAACACGGAAGGTAGCTTCCAATGTGTCTGCCCCACTGGCTTCCAGCCCAACGCTGCCGGCTCCGAGTGCGAGGGTGAGGCCGGGGAGGGAGGAGGCATGCGGATGGGTGAGGGGGGCTTTGGGCTTCTCCTTCAAGGCCACCTTCCCCCCTGTCCCCCAGATGTGGATGAGTGTGAGAACCACCTGGCATGTCCTGGACAGGAGTGTGTGAACTCACCTGGCTCCTTCCAGTGCAGGGCCTGTCCTGCTGGCCACCACCTGCAACATGGCCGATGCACTGGTGAGACCAAGCCCTGGCTATGACCTTAGACCTGCATCATGACCTCTGACCTGGCCCATTACCTCCTGACCTGGACCTCAATTCTCTGGAGCCTGACCCTCAGAGTCTGACTGTGATTCTTG
Organism: Proteles cristata cristata; assembly: GCA_017311185.1. Lineage (NCBI taxonomy): Eukaryota > Metazoa > Chordata > Mammalia > Carnivora > Hyaenidae > Proteles > Proteles cristata. The sequence goes on from JAESUZ010002173.1 coordinate 207,039, forward strand.
ACCTAGATTATGGTCATAATCTGATCCCTATTGCAATTCCTGGCCTGCACCACCACCCTTGACCTTGAATGTAACTTCTGAGTCTGTGGCGTATCAACCCTCAACTTGACTGTGACATTTGACCCTAACCATTACCCCGACTGATAAACCATCACTACAGCCCTGTTAGTAATTGTAACCCTTTTGATTCTGACTGTCCCTTGACCCTGAATGGGACCCATGACCCCTAAACTTGACTGTGACATTTGACCTAACCATTACTCCTGACCATAACCCTTGACTCTCTGTGACCTTTGATCTTGTCTCTTTCATTGACCCTGGCTATTCTCAGAATATCTTCCCTGGGGTATTGGGTTCATGATCCTTGACCCTGATCCATGACTAAGAGGCAGAATTCTGGACCCTGACTGTTATCCCTGACTTGAATTGGTCTCAGATTCCAGTCACTGACTCTGATCCCTGATTCAACAGAATGCCATCCAGACATCCTGGTTTATAATACTTGACCTCTTCTCCTAATTAATTTCTGACCCCAGTCCTTGTCCAGAGTCCCTTCACTGACTCCAGGATCCTGGCACAGGGAGTTCTCAGAAAACCTGACCCCCAGGACCCCCAGTTATGGTTGCCAGAATCAGGGAATCTTGGTCTCCCCACCCACTCCCGCCTTGGATCTTTCAGCTCATATCCAACCCAAGACACTACCCACCAACTTCTGAGAGCCTTCTGCCACAAGGGGATCCGTCCAGTGTCCTTAGACCGGACGCCTTCTGAAACCCCTGTTCCCACAGATGTGGACGAGTGCAGTTCGGGTGCCTCCTGCGGTCCCCATGGCCACTGCTCTAACACCGATGGCTCCTTCCGCTGCAGCTGCGCGCCGGGCTACCGGGCGCCCTCCGGCCGGCCTGGGCCCTGCGCAGGTGGGCAGGGTGGGGAGAGGGCGGGGCGAGGACCCGAGAGCCTGGGGGTGGAGTCTGGGCTCCTGGACAAAGCCTGATGGGCAGGTAGAAGCTGGACTAAAGGGCTGTGGGTGGGGCTTAGAAACCGGCCCTCTGGGGTGGGGCTTGGGGGCGGAGTTGATGCTTCTTGGGCCCTGACGCCGCAGCCCTATTTCTCCCATACCCTAGACGTGAACGAGTGCTTAGAGGGAGACTTTTGTTTTCCCCACGGCGAGTGCCTCAACACCGACGGCTCCTTTGCCTGCACTTGTGCCCCTGGTTACCGGCCCGGACCCCGCGGAGCCTCTTGCCTCGGTCCGTATCCAGGCTGGGCCTGGACCGGGAAAGGGTGGGCTTTCACCCAGAAAATCGGGACGGGGAGGGGGCGGAAGGCGGCGCTTTACGTTTTGGACTGAGGTCTCAAAGCGTCAAAGCCGGCCTTGCGGAGCCTCCTGGCGTCGGCCGGGGAGGGGCGGGGTTTGGAGGAGAAAAGGCGGAGTCTGGATAAACTGCTCCGTGATCGGAAAGGACAGGGCCTGAACGCGTCGGAGGGGTGGGGCTTGCAGAGAAAGGAGGAGCCTAAGGCAGGCGGGGGAAGACCTCAGCCAGAGGGGCGGGGCAGGGGCGGGGCAAGGGCGGTGGAGGGGCTTGGTCTGGAATGGTGAGCCGAGGAGGTGGTCCGCGGTTTCGGACACTGTCCCGCAGACGTGGACGAGTGCAGCGAGGAGGACCTCTGCCAGAGCGGCATCTGTACCAACACCGACGGCTCCTTCGAGTGCGTCTGTCCTCCCGGACATCGCGCCGGCCCAGACCTCGCCTCCTGCCTTGGTGAGAGGCGCCTGTCGGGCCTGATCGCTGCCCCTCTGCCTCCCCTGCTCTGCCATGTGTTTCCCCTCCGCTGCTTCCTCCCTTCCCCTCTTCTGACTCTCCTCTCCCTTCCTTAACTTCCCCACCTGTTCTCATTTGCCTCCCAGCCGCCCCTGCTTCCCGCGTCTGACTGCTCTGCCTCCTTCCTCAGACATAGACGAATGTCGAGAGCGGGGCCCGGCCCTGTGCGGGTCCCAGCGTTGTGAGAATTCCCCTGGCTCCTACCGTTGTGTCCAAGACTGCGACCCTGGCTACCACGCAGGCCCTGAGGGCACCTGTGACGGTGAGACTCCTCTCCTCCCCCAGCCCTGCCTGGAGGACTGGTTGCTGGATTGAGCTCCCTGGGGACTGAGGAGGCGCACCCTGCCTTCCGGACTTGAAGGGAGGGAAGAAGCCGCCGACCCATGCACTTAGCTGTGTCCCCATCTCTGTGGTTGAAATAAGCCACCAGGGTGCCCTTGCATTTTCCCCTGGAGGTGAGATGGGAGGATGGGGTGGGGGGAAGACATTCCTACCAGATACCAGGCCAAGCCTCGCTTCCAGAAGCAGCCTCTGTCCCCTCTGCTCCTCCAGCACAGTGCACATTTCAAGCTAGACCCCAGCTCGACATCTTCGGGAAGAACTGTTAGTGCCTCCACAGCTTCCGGTGGGCCTATTAAAACTCCGTTTCTTTCTCTGTACGCCCCTTGGGGTCTGCCTTCTTTCCACCTTCTACCACTCCCTCTGCTTCCAGCTGTCTTCCCCTCACAGAGAGGCCCGGCCCTGGCTGTCCTGGGGCTATCCTTGCCCAGTTTGAAATTCCCAAGGTTCCACCATGCTGAGCCTTGCCCATTTATTTAATGTTTTATTTATTTCTGAGAGAGAGAGAGAGAGCATGAGCAGGGGAGGGTCAGAGAGAGAAGGAGATACAGAATCTGAAACAGGCTCCAGGCTCTGAGCAGTCAGCACAGAGCCTGACGCGGGGCTCGAACCCACGAACCGTGAGATCATGACCTGAGCCGAAGTCGGAGGCTTAACCGACTGAGCCACCCAGGCGCCCCAAGCCTTGCCCATTTAAACCCCGCCTCCCAAGTTCTATTCCAACTCTCTCCAGATTCTGTGCCTTCCCCATTCTTCAGGTCGCCCACGCTCCTGTCCCCACCCTTACCCCTTCCAGTCCCAGCCCTTGCCTGCTCTTCTCATTCCTTATGCCTCCCCTCCCAACCTCCCCTGCCCTGTTTCCCCACCAGGCCCCAGCAGGGTCCTGATGAGACAGGAGGCTGGGGCTAATCTAAGATTTGTTTTTACATGGCGTGTGGGTTGACATTTTGGGGAGCAGAGGAAACGACTGTGGGCTATCTTTCGCTCTCTGGCTGCCAGACCTCTGATCCATGGAAGCTTAGTTTCAGGGGACCTTATTTATTCATTCGTTCCGCAGGAATTCATTAAGCACCTACTATGTGCCAGACAGTGGCAATGAGTCAAAAATCCATGCCCTCATGGAGCTGACAGTGGGGGAGTAGGAGTGTGGGGAGGGAGAGACAATGTAAATAAATGTAAATAAATTCAAGATTCATTCAGCACACAGGTTGGGGGCACACACTGTGTGTCAGGCACAGTTCTATACGCTGGGGCTACAGAGGGAACGAGACAGACACAAGTCGCTGCCTTATGGAGGTTATAGTTTAGGGAGGTGACAGTTGGCACACTAAAAAATACATGGATATTTTTGACATAATATAATGCTGGTCAACTTTAAGAAGGAAAATAGAGGGGTGCCTGGGTGACTCAGCTGGTTAAGTAGCTAACTCTTGATCTCAGCTCAGGTCTTGAGCTCAAGTCCCACATTGGGCTCCATGCTGGGTGTGAAGCTTTCTTAAATAAAAAAGAAGGAAAATAGAGCAGGGTAAATGGACAGATGATAGGGCAGTGGGGGAAGGGGTATTAGGACCTAGACACTTGAGTGAAGTTAAGGAGGGAGCCCTGCATGGGGCTCCTGGGTGGCTTAGTCGGTTAAGCGTCCGACTTTCGCTTAGGTCATGATCTCACGGTTCGTGGGTTCGAGCCCCGCGTCGGGCTTTGTGCTGACAGCCAGCTCAGAGCCTGGAGCCTGTTTCAGAGTCTGTGTCTCCCTCTCTCTCTGACCCTCCCCTGCTCATGCTGTCTCTCTCTCTCCTAGAAATAAATAAAACATTAAAAAATTTAAAAAAAAAAAAAAAGGAGGGAGCCCTGCAGATAGCTGAGGGAATCAGTGTTCCTGACAGAGGGAATAGCAAGTGCAAAGGCCCTGAGGTGGGACCATGTTTGGACTATGTGAGAAATGGCGATGGGACCTTAAAGAGTCTCAACACTTTAGAAGCTCAGACTCTTAGGATATCAGATTTATAGGGACTGTTCAATCATAGGAACTGACCGGAAGCAGCATCAGGGACTTATGAATCCAGGCCTATGACTCCCCCACTCTTTTGCAGATGTGGATGAGTGTCAAGAATATGGCTCAGCGATTTGCGGAGCCCAGCGCTGTGAGAACACCCCCGGTTCCTACCGCTGCACGCCGGCCTGTGACCCTGGCTATCAGCCCACGCCAGGGGGCGGATGCCAGGGTGGGTGTCCGTCAGGCACTCGGTGAGAGGTGGTGGGCATGGAATGCCCAGCAATGGCCTGACCGTCTGGTGGTTTCAGATGTGGACGAATGCCGGAATCGGTCCTTCTGCGGGGCCCACGCCGTGTGCCAGAACTTGCCCGGCTCCTTCCAGTGCCTCTGTGACCAGGGATACGAGGGGGCCAGGGATGGGCGTCACTGCGTGGGTACGGGGCTCCAGGGTATGGGTGGGGCCAGAGGGTGGGCAAGAGGTGGGTCCAGCCCTGCTCCTCTCCTTAGACTTCAACAAATGTGAGTTCACACTTGGCAAGTGAACAAATATGAAAAGACACATTAGGATTGTAGACTTCAGACTCTGGAATGTACAGCATTTCCGTTATCAGTCAGGACCCTTCTGGTCGCAACAGAAACCCTATGCTTTCAGATCTTGTTTGGGGAGGGCTTAAAAAAATACATGCATAAAGTCTGTAAAATGCACACTAATCTTTTCTTTTTATATTTATTTTTGAAAGAGAGAGAGACAGAGTGCAAGCAGGGGAGGGGCAGAGAGAGGAAGACACAGAATCGAAAGCAGGCTCCAGGCTCTGAGCGGTCAGCACAGAGCCTGATGTGAGGCTCGAATCCATGAACCACGAGGCTCGAATCCATGACCTGAGCTGAAGTTAGACACTTAACCAACTGAGCCTCACAGGCACCCCTACAGATATTTTTATTTGAGGCTCAATTTACATACAGTGAACTGCATGAATCTTAATGGTACATTCTTTACATTTTGCCAAGTACACAAGCTTGGTTTCTTTGAAAAAAGTTAAAACGGCGATGTCTTGGAATGTTTGAATTCTGGGCTTGCTTGGATCCAGGAATTCTAACAAGGCGAGCTGTGTTTCCCTCTCACCTCTGCTTTCCCCTGTTGTGTTTCTGCTCAGGCAGACTCTTTTCACAATGACAAAGAAGGCCTGGCACCTCTAGGCTCACGTCCTCAGCTTGGCAACCCCTGGAGCTAAAGACGGGGGCTGTTTCTTGGTAGTTCTAGCAAAATCCCAGGACTCGCTTTGATTGGCCCAGCTTGGTCACCGCCTATCTCTCTGAACCAGAGAAATGCAGTCATCGGCTTGCGCCCACCCCTCAGAATAGGCTTAACCCTACTCATATATACAGGAGTTGAAAATGGAGGGCCAGAGGGCTCCCTAAGAAAGTTCAGGGTTTGTCACCAGCAGATAAGTGGATGATGGGGTCTGGGCCATGAACAATACCCATTCTGTTTGAAAGCTCAGACTTCTTAGAGCTTTGGAATCACTGACATCTACACCCATTGACTCTCCGCCCCTTCTGTCTCTTGCTCACAGATGTGAACGAATGTGAAACACTACAGGGCGTTTGTGGAGCGGCCCTCTGTGAGAACGTCGAAGGCTCCTTCCTGTGTGTCTGTCCCACCAGCCCTGAGGAATTTGACCCTATGACTGGACGTTGCGTTGCGCCACGAACGTCTGCTGGTAAGACTGATGTCTCTGTTTAACTCATGGCTTCAGGGCTCGCAGAAGAATGATGTGGTCTAACCATTCCTGGCGTGGGCAGCTGCCATCAGTTAAATGCTGTTGTTTTAAATGACAATAAAACAGTCAGAACATGGGTTAACTCAGGGTCAGCCCTGTCCCTACCAGATTCCTTCAGTCAACAAATGTTCACAGGGCATCCACTGTGTTTAGGCCCTGTTCTGGGTACCAGGGACTCAGTAGTGACCAGGAGAGCACTCTGTCCTTAAGGGGCTCACAGTCCAGTGAGAGCAGGCAGAGATATCAGCAGAGAGTGACAACCAGAGAAATACGGGCTAGAAGGAGGAAGCGCAGGCCAGAAGGAACAAGGCTATGATGGAGGAAAGGCTGGGGGATTATGGGAATCCGGAGGAACTGCCTATCCCAGCCAGAGAGGGACTCGAGAGCTTCCTGTAGGAGGGGAGGTCTGAACTGAGAGCAGCAGGAAGAGGAGAAATAAGCCGGACGAAGTGGGTGAGGGAGGGCCTTCTGGACACAGGACACAGCAAGGGCAAAGGCCTGGCAAGAGAGGACCTGACACATTTGAGGAACAAAAGCGAGTTCAGGGTGGCATGCTGGGCAGGGAAGGGGAGGGGTGGGGAGAAGCAAGGCCGCAGAAGGAGGCAGTGCCAGGCCACACTGATTTACCCTCGTCATGGCGGCTGGCCTTTCCTAAGGGCATTGTGGCACTGTGGGAGAGGGGTATAATCAGAATCTGGCTGCCACATGAAGGTGGGCTGGAGGGGGGTGATGCTAGGGGCCGGGAGCTTCGGGAACATCCACGGGAGGGGACTGGGCAGCGGAGGACAAGACTGGACCGAGGCAGGGGCCGCGGGAGAGGAGGGGAGGGTGGGTGGCCAGAGGCGAGAGGCCAAGTGGAGAGGCAGTGGGCTGCCTGGTGGAGGCTGCCTAGGTTTGGGGGAAGCCTCTGAGGCTAGGTGGGGACAAATCGGACGTGAGGACCCAGGAGGTATCCAGGAGGCCAGAGAACTCCCCGCCCGCCAAACTGCAGCTGGGAAGACAGGCCGGGCACCTGGGAGGGTGTGAGGTCAGGAGGCAAGAGATGCCGAAATGACGGAAGGTGAGAATGGGAGAGACCAGGACAGATGGTGAGAGGTGTGGCATCTGGTTCAGCCTCAGTTCGGGGGCCTCAGTTTCCTCGTCTGTAACACGGGGGTGGGAGCTAAAGCCCTTTGTTTCCCCAGGCACATTCCCGGGCCCACAGCCCCAGGCACCTGCCAGCCCGGGTCTGCCCGCCCGGCCACCTCCGCCTTCCCCACCCCGTCGGCCCAGCCCGCCTAGGCAGGGCCCCGCGGGCAGCGGGCGCCGCGAGTGCTACTTTGACACCGCAGCTCCCGACGCATGTGACAACATCCTGGCGCGGAACGTGACGTGGCAGGAGTGCTGCTGCACTGTGGGTGAGGGCTGGGGCAGCGGCTGCCGCATCCAGCAGTGCCCCGGCACCGAGACAGGTGGGCATGGGCTCCTGGGTGGGCATAGGGCTGAGGGTTTGGGGAGAAATTGGTGGGCATGCGGCTGGGGCAGAGGACACATCTGGACATGGGCTGGGGCACTGGGACTGCGCGGGCAAGAGTAAGCTGCCAGCCAGGTGTGCATGAGGCTGGGAGGGGGGCACAAACAGGCACGCGGCCTGAAGACTTGGGTGAGCGGGGGGCAGGAGACAGATGGGAGGCAGCAAGCCCAGGGCACAGGGCAGGGGCCCCGTCGAGGGTGTCTGGGCTCAGCTTTGTCTCTCTGTGCAGCCGAGTACCAGTCATTGTGCCCCCATGGCCGGGGCTACCTGGCACCCAGTGGAGACCTGAGCCTCAGGAGGGGTAAGAGGAGACTTCAAGCCCTATTCACCCTCAGTCCCCAGACCCTGCTCCATCTCACCCTCTCTGTTTTCTTCATGTCTATCTCCCACCCTTTTTCTCTGTCTCCACCCCGCCCCCTCGCCTGTCTCCACCTTACCCTATCTCTACCTCTGGGTCTCTGTCGCCACCTTTCGGTCTCTCTCTTTCCCCGGTCAAGCCTCGGAGTCACACATTCATTTCCCCCCATCCAGCGCCCCACACTCTGGCCTGCCCCGTATCTCTTGGTGTGGGGCACGCCGCCTCTGACCCTCCTTCCCACAGATGTGGACGAGTGCCAGCTCTTCCGAGACCAGGTGTGCAAGAGCGGCGTGTGCGTGAACACGGCCCCGGGCTACTCATGTTATTGCAGCAACGGCTACTACTACCATGCCCAGCGACTGGAGTGCGTCGGTATGAGCTCCACCTACCCCATTCCACACACACCCCTCCCCAACCCTCTACCAAGCCAGCTCCTCCCTGGAATGTCGCCACCCCCCAGCAGGAAGTCTTTCCTCAAGTCTAGACTCCATCTATCACACTGTCAACGCGATGGGGAAGTGGGAAGGGCTAGAGGGCTACCTCCTAACCACTCCTCTACGCTTCCCTAGATAATGACGAGTGTGCAGACGAGGAGCCGGCGTGTGAAGGCGGCAGCTGCGTCAACACCGTGGGCTCTTATCACTGCACCTGCGAGCCCCCACTGGTGCTGGACGGCTCCCGGCGCCGCTGCGTCTCTAACGAGAGCCAGAGCCTCGGTAGCCCCGCCCCCGCCTCGCCCCGCCTCTCACTCCCAGGGCTCAGCCCCATGCCCGCATCAGGCCACGCCCCTCGCGCAGTGCTCGGCCACGCCCCATTGAATCTCGGTGTCTGACTCTCCTAACCCGCCAGCTGGCCTGGTGTCCGAGACTTGCCTTAAAGCCAAGGTTCTGGAGGAGCCTGCCACGTGCTGGCCGTGTAGCTGCACGTTGCTTATCGCCTCTTAGCCCCGGCTTCCTTTGGGGACATTGGGCGGGACTACCTTACATGGTGGCTGTGATGAATTTCATTTTCAGGACCGTTATGGGACCTGGGCTTACTAAGTGCCAAAGCCGTGCTTCCTCTTATTAATTCCCTGTGTGTCTCTGTCTCTAGTTGTTTTTTTTGTTTGTGAATATCTGCCACTCTCTGGGTCTTTGTTTCTAGGACTGTCCCTTTTCGTCTCTCTCTGCATCTTTGCTTTCCTGTTCTTGGATTCTCTGATTCTTTGGATGTGTTTGTCTCTATCTCTTTGGGTCCTTTCTTTTTGCCCACTGATACGAACTCTTCTCCTTCCACTTCCTGTCCCTACATTCCCCCCACCCCCCCCTTTCTCCTCCCACATCACTGCCTCCTGTCTGACCAAGCACTATGCCCTGGAGCTATCTCAGAGGCCTTCTGGGAGTCAGCCTGCAGCTGAGGAGAAGCGACTGGCATTAGGCACAGAGTCGCAGGGCAGATCCCACCTGTCCCACCCTGATGCATGCTGTCTCTGCCTTCAGATGATAATCTGGGAGTGTGCTGGCAGGAAGTGGGGGCTGACCTCGTGTGCAGTCGCCCTCGGCTGGACCGCCAAGCCACCTACACAGAGTGCTGCTGCCTCTATGGCGAGGCCTGGGGCATGGACTGTGCCCTCTGTCCCGCCCAGGACTCAGGTACTGCTGCCTGCTGGGTCAGCCTCAGAGGCCAAGTCAGCTCATGAGACACCCCCCCCCCCCCAAAATCCTGGACTGTTAGACCTCAAATACCACCAGCTCTGGCCCACAAACTGCCTGGTCAGAGCTCACAGAGCCTCGAGTCTTAATGTTATGGATACTCACTTCCAGGTGCCCAAAACACCAACACACAACCTCAAAGTTTGGCTCTTAAAACCCGAGTCCCCCAATCCTTAGCCCATGGGAACTCAGCCCAGGTCCAAAACCCTGGTCCTTGGTCCTCAGACCTCCAGGTCCCATGGCTCAAATCCCCTCCTATGCATCCTGGCCCCTAAGCCCCCCAGTAGCAGTCCTGGGACTCCCTAGTATGGTCCTTAAAACACCCCTGTGCCATCTCTCTAGGCCCCTAGTCCAATACCCCATGGGTCCCTCAAATTCCAGCACTTGAACCCTGATTGCTAGCAGCAGTACTTAGTACTCTCTATCCCGGTACTGTGGAATCCCAGTCACAGCCCTCAGCCCCCTAATCCTGACTCCAGAACCCTTATCTGGACCCTGCAATCCCAGCCCCCTCATCTGAAGCCCCTCCCATGCCTCAGCCCAGGGCCCTCCTCCTTCTCTCTCTGGGGGACATGGATGGTGGGTGCTTAGCGCTAACCATGAGGCTTGGCTCATGTTCACAGATGACTTTGAGGCCCTGTGCAATGTGCTGCGTCCCCCTGCATACGGCCCCCCGCGGCCAGGTGGCTTTGGACTCCCTTATGAATATGGCCCTGACCTGGGTCCACCCTACCAAGGCCTTCCCTATGGGCCTGAGTTGTACCCGCCGCCCGTGCTACCCTACGACCCCTACCCACCACCTCCTGGGCCCTTCGCCCGCCGGGAGGCCCCCTACGGAGCACCACCCTATGACATGCCCGACTTTGAGGATGACGGAGGCCCCTACGGTGAATCTGAGGCTGCGGCGCCACCGGGCCCAGGAAGCCGCTGGCGCTATCGGTCCCGCGACACCCGTGGCTCCTTCCCAGAGCCTGAGGAGTCACCCGAAGGTGGCAGCTATGCTGGTGAGCACTGCGGGCGAGGGATGGAGACTGAGACGAGGAGTTAGGTGTGCAAAGAGATGGAAACGGGGGCGGTGGGGGGGCGGGGAGGGAGATCCAGAAACAGAGAAGCCAGGGGCGGGGACTTTGGCTCAGAGAGATGGAAAAACAAAGATACAGTAGGAGAGAGCGACAGAAAGTACTGATGAAGAGGGACAGAAACATACCTGCAGACCAAGAAGGAGCTAATGACTCGGAGCAGAGCTAGTAAAACCTGGCTCCATGGCGCCCCCCACGGCCTGGGAGCCGGACGCACGGTTTAGAAAAGGATATCCGGCCAGGGATTCCCCCACCCCCCCGCCACCGTGGGGGTTTAAGGCATGAAAGGCAGAGACCCCGAACCACCAAGGCGTCCCTCATTCTCCGCAGGCACCCTGTCTGGACCCTACGAGGGACTGGAGGAGGAGGAATGCGGGATCTTGGACGGCTGCGCCCACGGCCGTTGCGTGCGCGTCCCAGAGGGCTTCACCTGCGACTGCTTCAGTGGCTACCGCCTGGACATGACCCGCATGGCCTGCGTCGGTGAGGGGCGGGCAGGGCCAGCTTGCGCGGGTTGAGGGTGGAAGCCCTGACCGGAGGCCGGGGGTGAGAGGGAGCGGGGGAGGAGTTAGGGACGTCAGGGTGTCGGCGGGACCCGGAGGAGCAGGAAGTAAGTCCCACATAGGGATGGGGCGGGCCTGAAGCAGGCGAGGTCAGGCTGCGAGGAAACCCGAGCTTGACCTTCGGGGGGGGGCGGGGCTGGAAGCGGGACTGAAGAATCCTGTAGAATCCTGCAGGTGTGATTGCTAAGGATTCCCAGGGCTACCTTGGGCAATTTGCTTGACCGCTTTGGAGAATTCTGTCTTCTATGAATTGTGTCAGCCTAGTTCAGGCAGTAATAAAGCAAAGTGCTTACGATCAGGGACTCTGGGGGCGTCTGACAGACCTCAGGCTCAGTCCAGCAACTTGCTGTGCGACCCTGGGACAGGTCACTGTCCCCTTTTTAGTTTTTCTCATTCGAAAAATGAGCATAAGTTGTAGAATCCGTGTCACAGAGCAGTGAACATTAACACTGACATACAGTGACACTGAGGCCTATGTGTAAACCAAGGCTCAGAAAAGAACTGAGTCCGCCAAGGACTCACAGTCAAGAAACAGCAGGGAACTAGGCACTCAGAGTCTGCGAACTCGCTGGGCAGAATGTGGGCTTGTGTGATACTGGGCAAGGAGCTTCCCCGCGCTGGGTCTCAATCTGTCCTATGAAAACAGAATCACTCCCCACCTCAGGGTTATTAGGAGGATAAATACACATATTGTGCTTTAAACAATGTCTGGCATAGAGTAAGGATGCACTGTTGTGATATCATCATCAGTATTATTTTCCTAACAAAATCCTAGTGTCACAGGGGCTACCGTACCCATCTTAAAGAACACAAAGCTGAGTCTCAGCGATGTTAAGCCACTTGTCCTCGCTCACACAGCCAGCAGGTGGTAGTGGTTGGATTGAACTCCAAGCAGAAAGCTCAGCACCCCTTTGCCCTTAGGAGCCCCAGGGGCCAGACAAGAGGGCTCCAGGGTCCCCAGCCCCGAGTGGAGCTCCTCTCACCTCTTTCCGCAGACATCAACGAGTGTGATGAGGCCGAGGCGGCCTCCCCGCTCTGCGTCAACGCACGCTGCGTCAACACCGATGGCTCCTTCCGCTGTATCTGCCGCCCAGGATTCGCACCCACGCACCAGCCGCACCACTGCGCGCCTGCCAGGCCGCGGGCCTGAGCCCCGACGGCCCCAAGCTGTTCGCTCCGCGCCTGCGCACGCGGGTCCCTGCCGCGCACGCTCCCGCCTGCTTGCGCGCATGTGCACTTGGCGCCCGAGTGGTTGGAGAGGAAGAAAGCACCAAGCAATGGAAGGAGGGATCCCCTTCCCTGCTCCCGCCACCCTCAGCACCTCCTACCGACACTGCCGGGGCCCCGGGACTAGCCCACGGGGCTCTTCACGTTCCCTCTACTTTTTATGAAAAGTTTCCATTAAAAAAAATACAACACCTATTTTGTACCTTCTGCCTCTGCCGGTCTATGTTCCTGAAAGTTGCTCCAGAGTTTGTTCTCTGAGCCACTAAATTACATCCTCTTCTCCATCCTTGACTCCGTGTCTGTCTCTTAATTTCCGTGCCTCTGTCGCTTAGTCTTTCTCCTATGTCCGTTTCTGTCTTTATGTCGGTTTTCTATCTGCTGTCTTTCTGCTTCATGTTCTCTGCCCAATGCTCTGTGACCCAGGGACGTAGTCTCTGTTTCTTTTTTCCTTTCGGTTTTATTATCTCTCTCATCTCGAGAGAGATCTTTCCCCCGTGTGGGGCCCTGGAAGGGGATGGGATGGGGTGGCCTCAGACCCTGCTACCTCAGCTGGAGGGGGCCCCAGATTTCCCATACTCCCCTTCCATAGGACAGTGAGGAATCCCTACCAGAGCACCTGACGGGAGGGCTTTCAGGCTTGAAGGGGCTCAGAACTCCACCAAAGGGGTGATGGCTGCACAGGTCTGTACTAAAATCATTTTAATGGGTGAGTTGTATGGTACATGAATTACAGCTCAATAAAGCCATTAAAAAGGAAAGAAAAAAAACCCCTCTACAAAAGCGGTCCGGAAGTGACCCTTCAGTTGATACAGGTAACCCCGCCCAAACACTTACCTTTCATTCAGTCACTCAACAAATATTTTATTTTGTAGTAAATTGGAGACACAAGCAAGCTTTAACCCAGCCTTAAAGGGTGGGAACTAGGAAGGATTCCTGGAGGAGAGATGTTTCAGCTAAGACTTAAGTGATGTCGGGAAACGAGCCAGATAAAGCAGCGGAGGGGTGGAAGGAAAACATCTGCAAAGGTCCAGAGTTCAGGAGGGCAGATATCTTTTTTTAAAATTTAATGTTTATTTATTTTTGAGAGAGACAGAACCTGGGGAGGGGAGGGGCACAGAGAGAGGGAGACACAGAATCCGAAGCAGGCTCCAGGCGCTGAGCTGTCAGCACAGAGCCCAACACAGTGCCTGAACTCGTGAACTGCGAGATCCTAACCTGAGCCGAAGTCAGATGCTTAACTGACTGAGCCACCCAGGCGCCCCAGAAGATAACTTTTCATGCTTTTTTTTTTCTCAGTCTGTCAGTCCCTGTGTTGAACAAAGATGATGACATTTTTGGTGCCTAAGAAATCCCTGGTCCCTGCCTTCATGGAGCTGCAGTGAGGGACACAGACACATTTCCAGACGTGACAATCTGTTCTGGGACAGGGAAGGCAAAGGTAGAGGGGTCAGGGCCCAGAGGGGAAGATCCGAGGCTGTGGGTACCCAGAGGAGGCATTTTATGAGTCTGTGAGAACATCAGGGAAGGCTTCCTGGAGGAAGAGATAGAGTTCCAAACAGTCTATGTTTGGAGTTCTAGATCCCTTTGAGGATCTGTTAAAGCTCTGGACATTCACAGAAGAAAAACACAAACAAACGCAAGGAATTCTCTTATTCTCATTCCCTCCAGCATGCCTGCCTGGAAGCCCACGGACGCCCCATTTCCTCCCACGACCACCTTGCTGTACAAGTGTCCCAAGAATGGGGACGGGAGTGGCCAACAGTGTCGGCAAACTTTGAGGTCGAATTTCAGCCTCATGGGAGTGGGGTGGGGTTCTGAGAACCCCAAATACCCCTCGCACCCTTCCCCCTGGGGTCTGGAAAGTGTATCAAGGATCTCGCCTTTATCCTGCCTACATCCCCCGCACAATTCTCAGCTTTGGCGACGTGGAGTCCTGGGCACAAATCGGGGACCAATGCATTCTCGTCTGGAATGTCCAGAGGGAAACAGTCCAAGGGGTCACCGCGCTCACAGGACAAGCGCCGCAGCGGTCCCCGAGAGTCACTGAGCGCCTGCGCATCCCAAGCCGCCCTTGCCCCCTAGTGGCGGATGCTCACACAGTTACCAGCGAACACATCGGGTTTGCACATTGGGTTCATGATCCAAGTAGTGTCTGGTATAATGATTAAACTCTTTTTCTAAAAAGGCTTATTTATTTTGAGAGAGAGAGAGAGAGAGAGAGAGAGAGAGAGAGAGAGAGAGAGAGAAGGAACAGAGAGAGAATCCCAAGGGCAGGCTTCACTCACAAACTGGGAGATCCAACTCACAAACTGAGATTTGAGCAGAAAGTCAGAGTCCAACACTTAACTTACTGAGCCACCTAGGCGCGCCAGTGATTAAATTCTTAATTGAACGTCAGACCTGATTTTATTTTTTTAGTTTTTAAAAATATTTAGGGGCACCTGGGTGGCTCAGTCGGTTAAGCGTCAGACTTTGGCTCAGGTCATGAGCTCATGGTTCGTGGATTCGAGCCCCGCGTCAGGCTTTGTGCTGACAGCTAGCTCGGAGCCTGGAGCCTGTTTCAGATTCTGTCTCCCCCTCTCTCTGACCCTCCCCTGCTCGCGCTGTCTCTCTCTCTCAGAAATAAGTAAAACATTAAAAATTTTTTAAATTTTTTTAAAAATATATTTATTTACTTTTGAGAGAGAGAGAGAGAGACAGAGCATGAGCAGAGGAAGGCAGAGAGAGAGGGAGACACAGAATCTGAAGCAGGCTCCAGGCTCCGAGCTGTCAGCACAGAGCCCGATGTGGGGCTCGAACTCAGGAACCGTGAGATCATGACCTGAGCCAAAGTGGGTCGCTTAACTGACTGAGCCACCCAGGCGCCCCAGACGTGATTTTAAAAAGTGTGCAGGGTACATAGACCAATGGAACAGAATTGAGAACTCAGAAGTGGACCCAAAAGTATGCAGCCAACTAATCTTTGACAAAGCAGGAAAGAATATCCGATGGAAAAAAGACAGCCTTTTTAACAGATGGTGTTGGGAGAACTGGACAGCAACATGCAGAAGAATGAAACTAGATCATTTCCTCACACCATGCACAAAAATAAACTCAAAATGGATAAAGGACCTGAACGTGAGACAGGAAACTATCAACACCCTAGAGGAGAAAGCAGGAAACAACCTCCTTGACCTCCACCGCAGCAACTTCTTACTTGACACATCCCCAAAAGCAAGGGAATCAAGAGCAAAAATAAACTGTTGGGACCTCATCAAGATTAAAAGCTTCTGCACAGCCAAGGAAACAACCCAGAAAACTAATAGGCAACCAACGGAATGGGAAAAGATAGTTGCAAATGACATATCAGATAAAGGGTTGATATCCAGAATCTACAAGGAACTCACCAAACTACACGCCCGAAAAACAAACAACCCAGTGAAGAAATGGGCAGAAGATATGAACAGACACTTCTCCAAAGAGGACATCCAGATGGCCAACAGACACATGAAACGATGCTCAGCATCCCTCCTCATCAGGGAAATACAAATCAAAACCACACTGAGATACCACCTCACGCCAGTCAGAGTGGCTAAAATGAGCCAATCAGAGAACTCTAGATGCTGGCGAGGATGTGGAGAAACGGGCACCCTCCTACACTGTTGGTGGGAATGTAAACTGGTACAGCCCCTCTGGAAAACAGTGTGGAGGTTCCTCAGGAAACTAACAATAGAACTCCCCTATGACCCAGCAATAGCACTGCTAGGAATTTACCCAAGGGATACAGAAATGCTGATGCATAGGAGCACATGTACCCCAATGTTCATAGCAGCACTCTCCACAATAGCTAAAACATGGAAAGAGCCTAAGTGTCCATCAACAGATGAATGGATCAAGAAGATGTGGTTTATCTATACCATGGAATACTACATGGCAATGAGAAACAATGAAATCTGGCCATGTGTAGCAACATGGATGGACCTTGAGGGTGTTATGCTGAGCGAAATAAGTCAGGCAGAGAAGGACAAATATCATATGTGTGCACGTATAGGAGGATTAGGAGGAACTTAACAGAGGACCAAGGGGGAGAAGAAGGGCGGAAATGGTGGGGGAAAGGGAGAGGCAAACCATGAGAGACTCTTGAATGCTGACAAAAACTGAGGACTGGTGGATGTGGGGGGGAGGAGGGGTGGGCATGGAGGAGGACACTTGTGGGGATGAGCACTGGGTGTTATGTGGAAACTAATTTGACAATAAACTATTTGTAATATATATATATATATATATATTAAATGAGAAAAAAAAGTGTGCAGGGTAAAATTTCAAGGATTACTACTAAAGAAAATACAAATGATGCATAGATTGCAAACTAGTGGAGGGAAGAGGAAGAGTAAGAAAACATAAAACAAAACAAAACCAAATATGCAACCCCTTCAAAGAAGCCTAAATGAGAGGGGGTGGAACTCATTGGAAAAACGAGGACAACAAGATCACAAAATAAGATGGTAGAAGTCAATAAAATATATCCCTAATCACATACGCAAAAAGCGTATTCTGAGTTTAAACACTTCTGGCTGCATCTACTGCTACCTCCCACCTCGGTTCCCCCTCCTCCCTGGGCTCCCTCTCCCGCCCCTGCCCCTGGGCTCTCTTCCCACACACAGTTAGAGGGATTCTGAGTACCCAAGTCAGATCAGGTCCCTCCCCTGTTCAGAACATTCCCTTGGCTCTATTTCACTCAGAGTAAAAGCCAGACTCACCACCATGGCCCATAAGACTCTTGCACCATCTGCTTCTTTTTCCCCCCGTCTGACCTCATCTCTCCCACCCCCACCCCCACCCCTTGCCTGCTCCTCTCTAGTCACAATGATCTCCTTGTTGTTCTTCTAAAATACCAGACATGTTCTCACCTCAGGACCTTTGCACTGACTGTTCTGTCTGCCTGGAGGACTCTTTCCACTTGGCTCACTTCCTCATTACCAATGGAGAATGGATGACCTGGGTATAGTACCACAAAGGAATCCGCAGTGAGAATTCCCCATGCTAAGGAGACCGAATTTCACAGTGTTGAGTGGAAAAAGCCAGGCACTAAAGAGAATGTATTTTCTGACTCCATTTACATAAAATTCAAGGCAGGAAAAACCCATCCATGCTGCCAGAAGTCAGAATGATGGTGCCCTTGAGGGGAGGGAGGGAGGTGACTGGAAATGTTTCTTGGTCTGGGAGCTGGTGGCGGGGATGTGTTCAGCTGGTGAAAATTCACCCCGCTGTACACTTATGGTTTCTACTGTTTTGCACCCGTCTGCTTCAATAAACAGATAAAAAGTTAAAAAAAAAAAAAGAACCTCTGCCTTCCCATCACCCAGCTTAAGAAACAGGCCGTTTCCAGCTCTCAAGCCCTTCCTTCCCACGACAGGTGCTAAGCTCATATCCTCGAGCTCTTCAAAGCTGCCCATCCGGGTCTGCCGGTGGGGCTGGGCCAAGCTGGGTGCTGGGGGTGGGGAGGGGGGATGGGAGCTTCCCGAGGCAGCCAAGGCCTGAGAGGTAACGTTTCTGTGATGCCCTTGCCTTAAGTCCTGGGGTGGGGGTGGGGTGCCCCCCCCAAGTGCTCAGAGCCCAGTGTCTGGAAAGTGGGATTCAGCGCGGAGCCTTCCCCGTAGCCATTGGAAGTGCAACCTGCTTCTTCGCACTGCTCACTCTTTTGTGGCTGTTTCTGTGTCTCTCTATCCCTACCTCCCTGTCTGCCTCCCTCTCCCAATCTCTCTCAAGAAGAAAACAAAAACAAAAACAAAAACAAGCCAAAACCAAAAGCAAGCTCTCAGTTATTTACATAAAGCTTTATTACATCAGACTGTAACCAAACGACCCAAGTTCAGACTTTGAGTCTTGGAATCAACTTTGAATAAATAGTAGTGCTTTCCCCCCCTCTCTCTTTTGTACCGTCATGTTTATTTTTAAATTCATTTTTACTGGCAAGGTTTTATATATAGGAGGCTCAAGAAAAGCAAATGTTCACTCCGCGTTTTCTTTTTCTTCTGGCCATGAAGATTGTTCGTTTCATTTTCTGTTTATTCCTGGAAATTATTTTGCCATGTAGGGCATGGGGGCACTTGGCAGGCCTCTGTGATATTCTGGGGGATACGGAAGGGGGTGGAGTGATTTAGGAAGCTGGGGGGTGGGAGTGGGGAGCGGGGGAGTGGGTTCCAGGGGAAGCCGGGGAAGGCGAAAGGGCAGGCAGGGAGGCAGGGAGGGACCAGGTGGGACAGGCCCTGGGGACTCCGCACGCGCGGGGTGGGGGGGTGGGACTGGATCAATTCCAGGTGCAGTGAAGGTAGAAGCCACAGAACTAGTGTCTGATTGGCTCCGGGGAGAGAGAGGGGAGGAGCCAAGGAGTGCAGGCTGATCTGCGCAGGCCTGGTGCCTGGACCGGATGACTCAGTCGAGGGGGCTGTAAATAAAGAAGGAAGGGGAGGTCAGCCCCACCCCTGCTGTCACCGAGAGCTTCCTGACCATCTTCCTAGTTCACTGGGTCCTCAAAGCACCCACCTTACGGATGAGGAATCTGGCTCAGAGAGGGGAAGGCCCCAAGCTGGAGAGAGCAGGACTGGAGCCCAGGTCTCCTACCTAACCCCCTGCTTGGAAATTTTAAGTAAGCTCAGGGCTCTGACTGTTGCTTTCTCTGACATTAGGGGGAAAAAAAAAAACAAAAAAACCCCCCAGAAACATAAAAACCAAACGGCCTTGACTACAAAGCCCAGGGGCATTTTTGGAGTGGTAATCTTGCCACGAATCCTAGTTGTGATGGTCCTTAACATGACTCTGCATTTGTCAAAACTCCTCGAACTGTACCCGCGTGCATACACGAGGGCTCACACATGCACGTGACTTTCACCGTTTGTAAATAAGAATGTTTAAACAAACAAGCAAACAAACAAGAACAGGCTCCTGGCTGGCTCAGTGGGTAGAGCATGTGATTCTTGATCTTGGGGTCTGGAGTTCAGGCCCCACATTGAGAGTAGAGGGGTTTTAAAACAATAACAACACAACCAGGAACAAATACAATGAATGTAGCCAGAATCAGGACTGGCTCTTAGGGGCGCCTGGGTGGATCAGGTCAGGATCTCACATTTTGCCAGATCAGGCTTGGTGCTGAGAATGCCAAACCTGCTTGGGATTCTCTCTCTCTGCCCCTCCCTCTCTTGGATGTGGGAGCATTCTCTCTCTCTCAAAATAAATAAACTGAACTTTTTAAGAAAATGACTGGATATTAGAGAATATTAAGAAATGTGTTGGGGGTGGGGGATGCCTGAGTGGCTCAGGGGTTGTCTGACTTCAGCTCAGGTCATGATCTCACAGTTTGTGAGTTCAAGCCCTGCATGGGGCTCTCTGCTGTCAGCACAGAGATCCTCTGTTTCCCTCTTTTTGCCCCTCCCTCAATCTCTCTCTCTCTGTCTCTCAAAAATAATAAAACTGGTGCTCCTGGGTGGCTCAGCTGGTTGAGCATTGACTTCGGCTCAGGTCATGATCTCAGGGTTCATGGGTTCGTCGGGCTCTGTGCTGACAGCTGAGGGCCTGGAGCCTGTTTCGGATTCTATCTCCCTCTCTCTCTGATCCTACCCCGCTCACTCTCTCTCTCTCTCAGAAATAAATAAAACATTTTAAAAACCCATTAAAAAATAAGAAAGAAAGAAAGAAAGAAAGAAAGAAAGAAAGAAAGAAAGAAAGAAAGAAAGAAAGAAAGAAAGAAAAAGAAATGTGTTGGAGTGCCTGGGTGGCTGAGTCAGAATAGAGAAGAGCAGGCAACTCTTGATCATGGGGTCGTGAGTTCGAGCTCCACGCCGGCGGTAGGGAGTACTAAAATAAATAAACTTTAAAAAAATGTGTTCATTCTGTTAGATGTGATTAGGCATTGTAATTATGAAGGAAATACACTCCTTCTCCCTTTTTAGATGCTCAGTGTATTTAAATGGATGTGATGTCTGTCACTTGTATTTTTTTTTTAAGTATCCAAAACAATGGTGAGGAGAAAGAAGATGAAATGGCAAAATATTGATGGGGGTGATCGGCCCCATGTGGGTTGACTGTCACTCTGTTTGTTTTGTTTTGTTTTTGTATCTGGAAATGTTCATAATCTAAGTTAAAATTTTAAAAAAAATTTTTAATGTTTTTTATTTATTTCTGAGAGACAGAGGGAGACAGCGTGAGCAGGGGAGGGTCAGAGAGAGAGGGAGACACAGAATCTGAAACAGGCTTCAGGCTCTGAGCTAGCTGTCAGTAGAGAGTTGGACGTGGGGCTCAAACCGATGAACCTGAGATCATGACCTGAGCTGAAGTCTGATGCCCAACTGACTGAGCCACCCAGGTGCCCCTAAAATTTTTTGAAAATAAAAAAGAAGAGTTGGGGGGGCACCTGACTGGCTTAGTCAGTGAATTCTTGATCTTGGGGTTGTAGGTTGGAAGCCCCACGTTGAGTGCAGAGATTCCTTAAAAATAAAATCTTTTTTAAAAAAATTAAACATTTCTAAATAAATAAATACATAAATAAGTCTGTTGTCTGTTAAGCACAACTTGAAAAATACAGAAAACTAGAAAGACCCAAAGATACCTTTGCCTGCAAATCCCACATCACTACTGTAGTTAGTTAACATTTTGATGTATTTCCATTCGGTCTTTTCTATTTTAGTCAGACTATAAGAAAGTGTGTGTATGTGTGCGTGTGTGTGTGTGTGTGTGTGTGTGTGTGTCTGTATTTTACATAACTGTGTGAGCAAATTGTTTATACAGCCCTACTTTTTCCCTTCTTAAAACGTAAGCTGGTCCCCTGTTAAAACATCTTTGTGTAAACACAATTTCTAATGTTTGCGCTATGTTTATTCAACGAGGCAGCGTTGCCAGACATTGAAGCTGTTTCCAATTTCCTCCCATTATAAATAATACCGCGATCCACATCCTCGGACGTCCCAGAAGCGGGATTCCTGGGCCAAAGGGTGTGGACTCTGGCAGCTCCGTCAAAATCTCCGTAGGGTTTCTGCCTGACCCAGAGCTGAAATGACCTCCTATGGTTAAAGCCAGATCTCACTGCTATTTGTTATTTCCTAAAGGTTTGATTCATGACTCAGGTTCATGAAAGGATGTCTTTTTTTTTTTTTTTTCCAGTTGCAGGAAACAAAAATCCATTCACACTCGCTTATGTCAAAAGGGGGTTGTGTCAGTCAGCAAGTAAAGCGAACATTCAGCTCGGATAAGCTATCTTGCCCTGTCGATTGCTGAGATACTGACATATTTCTGGATTGGTTGGTAAAATCATGCTGCCCTGAAGCCTTCAAGTGTCCCTCAACGTGACCACTCCAACTGCCTGGTCCCTCCCCGAGGACTTCCCAGACCTCCCCACAATGCAGCAAGGAGAGTGTCATTGTCGGGCACAGCAATGAACCGTGCTGATTGCTTAGTGCCCGAAGTACTGGTTGTTAAATATTTTGATTAGTCTCACCCAAGGAACAGAAAAGCTGACTCCAGTAGCTTTTGGTACAAAGGGAATTTGTGACTGGAAAAATCTACCCTTGGCTGGCTTCAGCTAAAGTTGGTACAACAGTTCAGCAACGTCACCAAGAACCCTATTTCTTTCCATCCCTCTGCCCCATCTTTTCCGGTACCCCATCGTTTGCCAAGATGGCTGCCAGCCAACCATTATCCGAAAGTAAAGGAGAGCACCTTTGGCTCTGCTTTCCCGGCCAAAATAGTGAGGCTGACTCTGATTGGCAGGTCGATGTCACATGATCGGGCTGGCTCTAGTCACATGCCCACCGCAGAGCCAATCGCTGTGGCCAAATGCCCAGATTGGCGGAGCCAAGTCACATGTTCCCCGTTGGTAAGGTGAATGGTTAACACCAGCTGCTGAAGCTATAACCGGGGTTCAGATTGTTTTTAGCCATTTTCTGCTGTCTTCTCTGCGCAGATTCCCATCGGTAAAACGGAGGTAATAATGAGGCTCTCCTCCTAGGGTTGCTGTGCAGATTAAATTTGTTGGTCAATGCCAAGCACTTAAAATGGTGCTCAGACACGGAAAGCACTTGTTATCTGCCGTTGTTGTCATGATGTGATCATTGTCAGCTCTGAAGGCTGCAGTTCTCTGCAAGCTACTTATTTTCTGCACTCCACCCTCTTTCTAGTTCCTATTGCTGGGTAACAAATCACTCCAAAACATAGTGGCTTAAAACAACAGTCAGCCTATTATCTCTCACCATGCCTGCGGTCAGATTTGGGGGAAGGATCCAGCCAGGCAGCTCTGGCCTCAGATCTCATATGGTTGCAATCACCTGGTGGCTGAAGCAGGGATAGAAGCAGCTGGGGACCCGGGGTGGGGGGGGGGGAGGGCAGCTCTATCCCCCCATGTTGTCTTAGGGCTTCTCCACATGGTCTCTCCACGTGGGTCAGTTTGGGCTGCCTCACATGCTAGTGGTCTCAGGGCAGTTGGAATTCTTACAGGGTGGATCAGGGCCCCGCCGGGTTTCACAGAAGAGGCAGAAGCAGCCTCCCAAGAGAGGGCACACAAGCCTCCCTTCTGGACGAGAGGGGTGTCAAGGTTCTGCAAAAATATGTGGGATGGGAAATGTCACAGCCATCTTTGGAAATGACAGTTTGGCTCATGTTGGTGCTAATGGAAGACCCACCCCTAAACAATCCACGTCCAACCCCATCCACCTGGGTCATGGCCTCCACCTCCCAATTCTAAGTGCAAGTAGTTTATTGGGAAGCTTCAGGTGGTTTTTTTTTATGTTTTTTGTTTATTTCTGAGAGAGAAAGAGAGAGCATGAGTAGGGGAGGGTCAGAGAGAGAGGGAGACACAGAATCTGAAGCAGGCTCCAGGCTCTGAGCTGGCTGTCAGCACAGAGCCCGACATGGGCTCGAACCCACGAACTGTGAGATCATGACCTGAGCCGAAGTCGAACTCTCAACCCACTGAGTCACTCAGGCGCCCCCGGGAAGCCTCAGTTTTGTGGGATCAAAACAGGATAGTTTCTTTGTGTTTTTTAGTTATTGCCCCTACATTCTCTCGTTGTTAATTGCCTTCCCTACACCCCCCTCTGCTAGATCAAGGCCAGAGGGAACCTTAATGACAATTTCACCAGCTCCTCTGAGGTTTCTCTCATTTTCATTCATTTTTTTTTTTACTACATTTTTTTCTTGAGTATAGTTGACACACAATGTGCCGTTAGTTTCAGGTGTACACCATAGTGATTCAACATCTGTATACATTATGCAATGCTCACCAAACCTGCCATCTGTCACCATACAACTTTATTACAATGTCATCGGCTGTATTTCTTATGCTGTATCTTTTTCTTTTTCTTTTTTAAGTAGGCTCCACGCCCAGTGCTGAGCCCGGAGCGGGGCTTGAACTCAAAACCGTGAGGTCAAGACCTGAGCTGAGGGGCGCCTGGGTGCTGACAGGTCAGAGCTTGGAGCCTGCTTCGGATTCTGTGCGTGTCTCTCTCTCAAAAATAAACAAACATAGGGGTGCCTGGGTGGCTCAGTCAGTTAAGCGTCCGACTTCGGCTCAGATCATGAGCTCGTGGTTCTGTGGGTTCGAGCTCCCCATTAGGCTCTGTCCTGACAGCTAGATCAGAGCCTGGAGCCTGTCTTTGGATTCTGTGACTCCCTCTCTCTCTGACCCTCCCCTGCTCACTCTTTCTCTCTCAGAAAAAAATAAAACACTTGGGGTACCTGGGTGGCTTAGTCGGTTCAGCGTCCGACTTTCGCTTAGGTCATGATCTCGCAGTTCGTGGATTCGAGCCCCGCCTCAGGCTCTGTGCTGACAGCTATTTCAGAGCCTGGAGCCTATTTCAGAGTATGTATCTCCCTCTCTCTCTCTGACCCTCCCCTGCTCACGCTGTCTCTCTCTCTCCCTCTCTTAGAAATAAATAAAAATATTAAAAAAAAGAAATAAATAAAACATTTAAAGAATTTTAATAAATAAGTAAGTAAATAAATAAACATTAAAAAAAGAAGAAGAACTGAACTGACATTGAGAATTGGACACTTAACTAATGAGTCACCCAGAAGCCCCCTGCGTTGTATCTTTTATCCGTGTGACTAATTCATTCTGTAACTCGAACCTTCCACTCACTCCCCTTCACCCAATTTGTCCATCCCCCTACCCCATCCCCTCTGGCCAACATCAGATGGTTCTCTGTATGGTATTCTGCTGTTTGTTTGTTTATTCATTTGTTTTGCTTTTCAGATTCTACATAAGAGAGAAATGGAGGTTGTCTTTATCAGTCTGATTTATTTCATTTTCCTTCATTTAAAAACAGAGCCTTGGATACTAGATCATTTTATGGGATCACTGCTTGTGTTTTTAGGTGTGATAATGGTATTGTCATTCCGTGAGAGAATATCCTTATTCTTAGAGAATCCGTGAAGTATTTAAGATCCCAAACTCAGGATGGTTCGGCAAAGATCACGTGTGTGAGCCTGGGTGCGTACCGGGAGACAGAGGAAACAAATAGCATGAAATGTGAGTGAGCGACTGCTGATTCTAGGTGGAGGGTGTGTGGGAGTTGGTGTATATTCTCTCAACTTTTCCACAGATTTAAATATTTTCATAACAGGGGCGCCTGGGTGGCTCAGCTGGCTAAGTGTCTAACTTCAGCTCAGGTCATGACTGTGTGATCTGTGAGTTTGGGATCTGTGCTGACAGCTCAGAGCCTGGAGAGCCTGCTTCGGATTCTGTGTCTCCCTCTCTCTCTGGCCCTCCTCCGCTTGCTCTCTGTCTCTGCCTCTGTTTCTCAAAAATAAACAAACATGAAATTTTTTCATAACAGATATTTGAGGGGAAAAACTCCTGCTGAAACCTGATGAAGAGTTCATGAGGGAGAGAGAGAAAGGTCTTGTACTCTAGGGAGCCTCTACCTTTTCCCTTTCCTCCAAACAGGTTGGCACTTCCTTTCTCTATTCCATCTCTCTGTCTTTTTTTTTTAATTTTTAAATGTTTTATTTATTTCTGAGAGAGAGAGAGAGAGAGAGAGAGAGAGAGAAAGAAGCAGCATGAGCAGGAGAGGGTCAGAGAACGAGAGGGAGACACAGAATCTGAAGATAGGCTCCAGGCTCTGAGCTAGCTGTCAGCACAGAGCCCCATGCGGGGCTCGAACCCACCAACCGCGAGATCGTGACCTGAGCCGAAGTCGGATGCTCAACCGACTGAGTCACTCAGGCACCCCTACTCTGTCTCTTTTTTGGGGGTGGGGGGAGAATGATGGAAGTTGGGTCAGCCCTGTGTCCTCTCAGTGAATTCTTTGGGTAGGTGGCTGGTACCGATTGTGGTGACCTTGAACTTAAGCTATGGGGTAGTTGGTCCCTTTGGTCCCCAGCTTTAGGACTTGGTAGCCATTCTGGAAGT
This sequence comes from Proteles cristata cristata, assembly GCA_017311185.1. Lineage (NCBI taxonomy): Eukaryota > Metazoa > Chordata > Mammalia > Carnivora > Hyaenidae > Proteles > Proteles cristata. Next base: position 232,784 of record JAESUZ010002173.1, read on the forward strand.
CCTGGAAAAATCCAATTCAACATCCTCTTACAGCAGTAAGAGAAAGAAACACGGACATCCCAACTGATTCTCAGCAGCCGATGAATGGGATTCTCATCCAGGGGCAGTGGCTGGACGACATTTGGAAATTTGTGGGATCATTTTGTGACTGTCACAGTGACTTGGGAAAGGCTAGCTATTAGCAGCTGTTCTGGAATGTTTTCATTCAGGATCCTTTGGCACTCTTAAAAGTATTGAGGATGCTAAAGAGCTTTTATTTATGTAGCTACAACTGTCAGTAGTTACTGCATTAGAACTTAAAACTGAGGGGTGCCCGGGTGGCTCAGTCAGTTCTCTTGATTTCAGCTCAGGTCATGATCTCACGGTTCATGAGTTTGAGCCTTGCATCAGGCTCTTCGCTGACAGTGGGAGCCTGCTTGAGATTCTTTCTGTCTCCTCTTTCTGCCCCTCCTCTGCTCATTCCCTCTCTCTTTCAAAATAAGCAAACTTAAAAAAAAAAAAAGAACTTAAAACTGAGAATTTTAAAATATAACTTTTAATGTTTTTTAAAAATGTTTTATTTATTTCTGAGAGAGAGCATGAGCAGGGGAGGGTCAGAGAAAGACAGGAGACACAGAATCTGAAACAGGCTCCAGGCTCTGACTTGTCAGCACAGAGCCCGATGCGGGCTTGAACCCACGGACCACGAGATCATGACCCAAGCTGAAGTCAGACGCAACCGACTGAGCCACCCAGGCGCCCCTGTTTATTCATTTTAAGAGACAGAGAGGGTGAGCAGGGGAGGGCAGAGAGAGAGTCAGAGAGAGAGAGAGAGAGAGAGAGACAGAATTTGAAGCAGGCTTCAGGCTCTGGGCTGTCAGCAGATAGCCAGGTGTGGGGCTCAAACCCATGTACTGTGAGATCATGACCTGAGCCGAAGTCAGGCACTTAACCGTTCAACCAACTGAGCCACCCAGGCACCCTCAAAACTGAGAATTTTAAAATATAAGAACCTGGGGTGCCTGGCTGGCTTAGTAGATAGAGCATGCAACTCTCTCTCTCAAGTTTATTTATTTTGAGAGCTAGAGAAACCACGAGTTGAGGAGGGGCAGAGGGAGAGGAGAGAGCCAGAATCCCAAGCAAGCTTGAGAGCCCAACATGGGACTCAAACTCACTAACTGTGAGATCAAGACCTGAGCCAAAGGTGGAGCCCCGCCTGGGGCTCTGTGCTGACAGCCTGGAGCCTCCTTCAGATTCTGTGTCTCCCTCCCAGTCTGCCCCTCCCCTGCTCCCACTCTATCTCTTTTTCTCTCAAAAATAAAATAAAACATTAAAAAAATAATAAACTACATGATGAGGGCAAAATACAGACAGGCAACCCCCACCCCTACCCCCCCATCCCCACCAGGTGGGATCGGGGTGCTCTTCCTCGGACACTACCCAAAAACAAAGGAAAGGGGTGTAAGTGCTTGCCGTGGTGATGTGGGAAATAAAGGCAAATGAAAAATTAAATTCCCTTACTGCCTACAGTCCATTTGTAAGTCCTTGAGACTGGCAGAGTGACCTCTCTCTAGGAGCTCAGCTGCCTGGACGATGACACTTTGCCGGAGGCACAAAGGAATCTTGGCTTCATATTATCCTGACCCCCCAGGATCCTGTGAGTCTCTTTTCACATAGAAAAATTCCTTTGGGGGGCGCCTGGGTGGCTTAGTTGGTTAAGTGTCCGACTTTCGCTTAGGTCATGATCTCGCGGTTCGTGGGTTCGAGCCCCACGTCGGGCTCTGTGCTGATTGCCAGCTTGGAGCCTGGAGCCTGTTTCAGTCTGTGACTCCCTCTCTCTCTGACCCTCTCCTGCTCACGCTGTCTCTCTCTCTCTCCTAGAAATAAATAAAACATAAAAAAAAAAAAAGAAAAATTCCTTTGGAAACTTCTTTTATCTCGACTCCCCCAAGATATACACTGGCAATTGTACTCCAGGCTTATGGCACCTGGATGTACATCTAAGGGTCCCGTGACTGAGGTTTTACTAAATATTAATATGGCGTTTCCCTGGCAACATCTCGTTCCTCAAGGTCCTGGAAACCTTGTTTCCAAAATACCTTCAAGGGGTGCCTGTGACTCTATCAGTTAGGATCCGACTTCGGCTCAGGTCATGGTCTCGTGGTTCGTGGGTTTGGACCCTGCATCGGGCTCTGTGCTGACTGCCAGCTCAGAGCCTGGAGCCCGTTTTGGATTCTGTGTCTCCCTCTCTCTCTGACCCTTCCCTGCTCATGCTGCCTCTCTCTGACTCTCAAAAAAAATAAATAAAAAACATTAAAAAAAACCCAAACCTTCGAGACTGTATCCCTGACCCCCTCCCAACCTGAGGATATATAATCAGTTACCCTCACGATCCCAGTGCAGCTCTTTCTGCCCACAGGTCCTGTCCCTGTGTTTTAATAAAATCACCATTGACTTTGCTGACGACTGATTTCGAAGACCAAACACGTCTTCAAGAATTCTTTCTTCTTGGCCGTCAGCCCTGGACCACCCCACCATTACCCCAAAACTTCATCATACAGTCCCCACCTTATGATTTTTTGACTTTTCGACTCTGCAGAAGTAATACACGTTCAGTAGAAACTGTACCTCAATTTTTGAATTTTGCTTTTTTTTTTCCTGGATTCGTTTATGTGCAGTACTGATCTCCTCCCTCAGGCTGTTCCCAGTCCGCCCCAGCATCACAGGGGTAAGGAAACAACTCACTTTGAACCATTCTGTACCCGTATAACCATCTGCTTTTCACTTTCAGTACGGTATTCAATAAATTACATGAGCTATTCAACACTTCATTAGAAAATACGTCACGTTACGGATCAAATGTTTACTTCTCAGAGATGTGCTAAGAACACCTGAACACCCCCGACTAAAATCACACCCCCTAGGGGTGCCTGGGTGGCTCAGTCTGTTGAGTGTTCGGCTCCTAATTTCGGCCAAGGTCATGATCCCAGGCTTGTGGGATCTTGTGTCTCAGGCTCTGCACTGAGTGTGAAATCTACTTGGGATTTTCTCTCTCTCTCTGTCCCTCCTTCACTCTCTCTCTCGTTCAAAATAAACAAACATTAAAAAGAATCACACCGCGTCATTTTCTTTACCTTCCTTGGGTTTATTTCTCTTCATAACATGACAGAGCCATGGTATCACACATTTCCTCGTTTATTTCTTTATTTTGTATCCTCTCCTTAAAATATCAACTCCAGCGTGGCAGGGTTTTTGACCTACTCTCCCCCCACTGCTCTATCCCTAGGTTCTAGGTTAGTACCTGGCACATCGGAAGCATTCAATAAACATCAATAAATATTTTTGAATGAATGAGTGAGTGGCCATATTCTCCCATTAGCCATTGCCCCAACCAGACTTTGACTTCCCTTCAGGGCAAAGCCTCTGTGTGTCACAGTGCATCCTCAGCACTTAAAATCTGATGGAAGCAAGTAGTCAGCAAATGCGGGTAAAATGTAAAAAGAATACAGACATGACCGAAAGCAGATCAACGGTTACCTGGGCCTGGGGGTGGGGATGGGGCACAAGAAATCTTTTTAGGGTGATGGAAGTGTTCTAGAATTGGATTGTGGTGATAGCTGTACAAGTCTGTAAATGCAACCCCAAATCATCAAAACACTTAAAACAGGTGAATTTTATGATAGCCTTTGAATACAACTAGTTAACAAAACGAAGGAAAATGTGTGTTGAAGGAGTAAATGCACACGGTCCCTGTGAGGTGCGGGTCGTCTGAGTCTTACCCTGTGCCCCGACTGCGGGTACAGTGGTGACCAAGACAGCCCGTGTCCCTGCCTTCGCAGGCCGACAGTGACAGCCCAAGGACGTGAGAGCCAGGAAGCAAGGGCAGGGTGGTCAGGGATGGGACTCCTCGAGGAGGCACGGGAGACTGCTGATCCGGATGGAAGATTCAGGGAGCACTCACTAAAGAAGCCTATGGCTTGAGCACTGGGTGTTATATGGAAACTAAGTTGACAATAAACTATTTGTAAAAAAAAAAAAAAAAAAAAAAAAAAAGACGCCTACGGCTGAACCAGAGCCTGAAGAACGTTGCTGATGACTGCGACGCCAGTTTTTAAATTAACAAAACAAAACAAAACAAAACAAAACAACTTTTGCTGGTTTAGCATCAGGTCAAGTAGGTCTCTCCGAGCCACGGACACGAGTTCACAAGGACACGGCCACAAGGGGGCGCTGCTCTCCCGCGCTCGTGCTCATCCACGTGGCCTTGCGGAAGACTGGAGGTCCCGCAGGGGCTGTGGAGGGCGGGGGCTGTTTCGGGGAAGGGGGAACCTCTCCAAAGAGACTCCCGCAGCAAGGGCTGAGAGAGCCGAGGGCGGAGAGCCGTAGAGCGCCGGCGCTGTGGGGTCGGTTCCCCGGGAGACCTCTGGCTCCAGGGCGGGGCGCCCCTTGGCTGGAACGCGGGGCGGAGCTTTCCAAAGAGTGCGGGGCAGGGGGCGGGGCGCGAGGCACTACTAAGTGTGGAAGGTTCTAAAACAGCCATCACTTGGAAGCCTGGGTGGCTCAGTCGGTTAAGCGTCTGACTTCGACTCGGGTGATCTTGCGGTTTTGGGGTTCAAGCCCCACACCAGGCTCAGAGCCTGGAGACCGCTTCAGATTCTGTGTCTCCCTCTCTCTACCCCTCCACCAATTGCCCTCTGTGTGTGCCTCTCTCTCAAAAATAAGTATACTTCATTTTCTTTTTTTAATGTTTTATTTATTTTAGAGAGAGAGAGCGAGCGAGCGAGCAGGGGAGGTTCAGAGAGAGAGGGAGACAGAATCCGAAGATAGGCTCCAGGCTCTGAGCCAGCTGTCAGCACAGAGCCGAACGCTGGGCTCGAATACACGAACTGAGAGATCATGACCTGAGATGAAGTCGGACGCTTAACCGACTGAGCCACTCAGGCGCCCCGGAAAGAAAATAAATTTTTTAAAAAATTAAAAAAATAAAATAGCCCTCGCTGCACCCTTAGCGCCTGGAGACGAGGTACCTCGAGGGGGCGGAGCCCTCCTGAGAGTCCTCGGAGTGGGACACGTGGTCTATTTCCCCAGGGGCAGGGCGCAGGGAGCCAATGTGGGGGTGGTCGGGGCTCTCCAGACAGAACTGGAAAGGGGGTGCTGAAAAGCCTGAGCTGGATGACCCCAGAAAAATGACCTCGATGGCAGTGGGATGGGGCATGAGTAGGGATGCAGCACGTGGCGTTAGGTGGGACCAGAGGTTAGCAGATAGGGCGGGGGCGTTAATTGTGCGTCTCCAGGTTTCTGAGAGCCCAAGCCTATGGGAAGCGGAGGGTGGGAGGTTAACCCCAGATCTATGGTCTCTGTGGAGAGGCAGGCACCATGAAGAGCCAGTCTCCATCACGTGTGGGAAGATGGGAAAATTGGCTAAGAGGAGCCTGTGGGAGGTCCTTGGGAGAGAATGGGTCTAGGGACCCCCCGGAGACCAGAACTTCTGCATCTACAGGGACCATTGGGGCAGGGGCGGCTGAGAAAGATGGCTCTGGGCACAGGGAAGAACGATTTGGGGAAAAGATAGCAGCCGGTGACAGGGAAGACCGTTTTGCCCCTGTCCCTGATTTTCTGTGCACAGCGTGGCCTCAGTTTCCCCATGAGTCCAGAAGTTTGAACGGTCTTTGTCCAAGTCCTAGGCCCTTTCTGCGTCTCTCCCTCACCAGCGCAGCGGTGTGCACGGTTGAATTGCTGAGCTTGCCTCTTCTGTGTTTGAGACACTCACCCCTCCCTCACAGTCCACGGTGGGGGCCAGATAGCTACAGCCCAGACTGAGTCGGGGCTGGGACTGAATTAGGGCCAGGAGGGGGAAGTACCGGGGCCCAAGTGGGGAGGGGTGCTCCTGATTCATCCTGAAGGGTCAAACTTAGAACGTATTAGATGGGAGGGGGCGGGGCAACGGAAGCAGCTCTTTCTAAGAAGAGGTGATATTTGCTTTTTCTTTTTTTTTTAATATTTTTATTTATTTCTAGGAGAGAGAGAGAGAGAGCGCGAGAGAGCGTGAGCAGGGAGGGTCAGAGAGAGAGGGAGTCACAGACTGAAACAGGCTCCAGGCTCCGAGCTGGCAGTCAGCACAGAGCCCGACGCGGGGCTCGAACCCACGAATCGCGAGATCATGACCTAAGCGAAAGTCGGACACTCAACCGACTAAGCCACCCAGGCGCCCCGTTGCTTTTTCTTTAAATTAATTTTTTAAAATATTTTTATTTATTTCTAGGAGAGAGAGACAGCGTGAGCAGGGGAGGGTCAGAGAGAGAGGGAGACACAGAATCTGAACCAGGCTCCAGGCTCTGAGCTGGCAGTCAGCACAGAGACCGACGCGGGGCTCGAACCCACGAACCGCGAGATCATGACCTAAATGAAAGTCGGACGCTTAACCGACTAAGCCACCCAGGCGCCCCTAAATTAATTTTTTTTAATGTTTTATTTATTTCTGAGAGAGAGAGAAAGAGAGAGAGAGAGAGAGAGAGAGAAGCGGCGTGAGCAGGGGAGGGGCAGAGAGGGAGACACAGAATCTGAAACAGGCTCCAGGCTCTGAGCTAGCTGTCAGCACAGAGCCTGAGGCGGGGCTCGAACCCACAAACCGTGAGATCATGACCTGAGCTGAAGTCGGACGCTCAACCGACTGAGCCACGCAAGCGCCCTGAAGTGGTGACATTTGAACTGAGGCCTGAAGAATGAGTGGCACTGGGGCAAAGGTGCTGTGTCAGGAAAGGTGTTGTAGGCGGATGGAATGGCATCTGCTAAGCTTGGAGATGAGAAAGTGTGGCTCATTTCTGGCAGAGTCCTGGGCTCCCTCCTAGGCACCCCTGGGTGCCCTGGCAGAGCCGTCTGGCACAGGTCCTCTAGCCCAGGGTCCATGTCTGGTCGATGGGCTGTAGACCCTAGAGGGCAGACCCTAAGTTTATTCCCTTGCAGCCTGGTGGTTTAATGATTGGCCCTGAGGTTGACCAGGAGCTACGTTGGAATCCCAGCACCACCCCCCAAATCAGATGCCAAGGGCTGAAGTGACCAAACTTCCCAATCCATCAACTGGGGATATAACCTTGGGGTTCACAAAATCAATCACCTCATTTTCAAGAGCTATAAAGAATTAAACATAGGGGTACCTGGGTGGCTCAGTTGGTTGAGCGTCTGACTTCAGCTTGGGTCATGATCTCACGGTTAGTGGGTTCAAGCCCCACATCGGGCTCTGTGCTGACAGCTCAGAGCCTGGAGCCTGTTTCAGAGTCTGTGTCTCCCTCTCTCTCTGACCCTCCCTGCTCATGCTGTCTCTCTCTCTGTCTCTCAGAAATAAAAACAAACATTAAAAAAATTTTTTTAAAAGAATTAAACATATAATGTATACGTTGCATATTTTAAAGTATGTTAACTTGTAGACTGTATCAAGGGACCCCAGAAACAACAGGGACTTGAAAACAACATGCTGCCACGTCAGATGACATTTTGGCCTGAGTTACGGAAAATGCAATCGACCAAACAAGAATTCTCCAGCTCAAAGATAAAGGATTCTGAACCTGGTTATTGAAAATTTCAATACCGAAACTTACTACCAGCCAAACGCAATGTTTTAAATTCCTTGGCTCAAAATCTGTAAGCGTTAGAAATTGGGGTGATTGGCTTTGGGTCCCCTTTAATACCTCCCACATGCTGGGCCGGTATTCCCTGCTGCCATGTTATGGCTCTGAGGATATTGTGTTGGAGAGCCACCCCCCTTTTTTCTTGTCTTGCTTTAGTAGAAGACTCAGAAGGGAAGGCTCTGTCACCATCCCCCCCAAACCCCCCGGCACACACCCTGCTGTCCGAGGGGCACCATTATATTCTTCCTTTATTGGCTGTCCTTGTATAATACAAATCTGTGAGTTTAGATACAAAAAAATCTGGAAATAAAAGATAGAAAAGTACCCGCCAGGCACCCCTTCTTCCCGGACCCCTCCCCAGCGGGCACTGACGTGAGGTAACTGAGCATCTCTTTCCTCTTCCCCCAACCCCGCCTCCCGGGCCCCCAGCTTGGCCCCTGCCCCCATGAGACCTTGGCCCAAGGAAGATGTGGGCCCCCGAGTGGGGGAGAGGGGTGATAGGGGTGAGCACAGCATTGGCAGTGAACGCAGCAGGTGGGCGGAAGGAAGCCCTTTGCTTGTGCTGTGTCTGGGAGGGGACGGCCGGACTTGGGGTGGGCACTCGTGGGGGGCCCAGAAGAGCCCCTAAGTGGGCCTCCCTTTTCCATCCCACCCAACACTGCAAGGTGGAAGGTCAACAACAGAAACTGGGAAATGTAGATTGAACCGAGGGCACTCAGTGGGACTGTGGCCATCCCGCCGTGTCTGGGGTTGGAGGGGGGGTGAGGGAAGGGCACCGCCGGCCTAAGTCTGGCAGTGAAATGGGTCCCTTAGCCGGGCTGGGTCCGTCCCTGAATTCCATCCTGTCGCAACCTGGGCGTTACAATGTCGGTTCTGTAGTGGTTGTGGGGGGTGGTCACAGGAAGGGGTTAGAGAGGGTGTGGGGGGGGGGGCGCATCCCCAGGGGCCAGGGCCAGGGAGAGGTTGGGCCTCCATTCCCAGGCGTGGGCACCTGGAGATGCTGGGGTGGGCAGGGCGGCTCGGGCTACAGTTCGATCTCGAAGGTCTTCTGCAGGTCGCCCGAGAAGGGGTTGGAAGGCTTCTCTCCAGCCGGTTTGCCTTCTAATGCTGCCCACTGGGCCTCAAAGGGGTCCAGTTCAGGGGCTGGGGCAGGCGCCGGTTCCGGGGGCCAGGGTGCCCCACTGGGGCGTGCGCGGACCTGGCCCCCTGGGGCAGTGGGCATGGTGGGGGGCGGGAAGGCCCCGGCTTTCCCGAGCAAGGTGGCTGGCTGGGGCTGGAGCTGGGCGGCTGAGCAGAAGGCATTGGCCACCATCTGTGAGGGGGTGATGCCCACCACGGGCACCTGGGGCATGGGCGGGTAGCCCAGGCCCGGGTAGGCGGGCACAAAAGGGGGCTGCATGTGTGGCGGCGGCAGGAACACGGCCACCTGGGCAGGCGTGGCATCGAAGGGCCCCACGGGGGCGGGAAAGGGCTGCAGGGCGGGGGCCCCCGGGGGCACTGAGGCCACTTGCTGCTGTTGCTGCTGCTGCTGCTGCTGCTGCTGCGCTTTGGCCACCTGGGACACCTCCTCCAGCCACCGCTCCGCCTCCGAAGGGGTCCGCTTGTGCCCGGGCTGGAAGGCAGCTGCAGGGGGCACGGAGGACTCACCCCAGGCAGAAGTCCCTAGAGGGAGGAGAGGGGCAGTTGAGGGGCACGGGCGGCACCCGAGAGATCCCGGGGCCGGGGGACCAGAGTCTGCGGCCACCGAGTCGTGCTCTGCCCCTCACCAGCTGTGTCGGCTTTGGGGCACGTGGCTTCACCATCCTGGCCCACGGCACGGCTCTCAAGTGCCAACGAAGTACACTTCTGAGATTCTAAGGCCCTAAGATGGAAAAGCCCAGGCATCATGGACATGTATCAGCCTGGCTTCCCTTCTGATGGGTCAGTGCCGAGCCCATTAATGCAGATTCTTAAAACCCCCCTTCGTCCTGGCATTTCGACACTGTACTATTCAAGGAAGCTAAGATTTGAAGACTGCATGGGCCGTTCCCAGAGTGTAGGGGTCTAACCTGGTGGGCGAGCTTCGACGGCTTTACACTTGTGTCTCCTAAGAGCCTAGAGGTCTAAATTTAGCGCAGTTCCAAGTGTGTACAGGGTTCTAGAACAAGCTCACGGCTCTAAGGTGACTCCCTGGTGTCACGGCTCCCAAACTGGAGGCTCTAATGTCCTGTGATCCTGAGGCTGCAGGTGTCTCAATTTTATGGTTCTGGGATGGGATGGTTTAAAATCAGTTTGAAGATGGGGTGCCTGGGTGGCTTAGTCGGCTAAGCGTCCGACTTTCGCTTAGGTCATGATCTCGCGGTTCGTGGGTTCGAGCCCCGTGTCCAGCTCTGTGCTGACAGCTAGCTCAGAGCCTGGAGCCTGTTTCAGATTCTGTATCTCCCTCTCTCTCTGACCCTCCCCTGCTCACGCTGTGTCTGTCTCTCTCTCTCTCTCTCCTAGAAATAAATAAAAAATATTTAAAATAAATAAATAAATAAATAGAATCAGTTTGAAGTTGCCCCTATGATTCTAAGGTTCTCTTGTGGTTCTAGAGCCCATGGCTCTGAGATGACCCTGCGGTTCTAAGTTGATCCAAGGCTCTAACCTGACTCTATGGTGCTAGGATGGGCCCATGGCCCTCAGGTGAGCCATGGCTCTAAGCCCGTGGGACCCCAAGGTTCCTGGAGGGTCTGTGGCACCCCTGAATGGAGCAGGAGACCGCAGGGGGGCGCTGCAGGGCGCAGATCTTACCTGCTGAGGCCGGTGGTGGCCCAGGCGCTGGTGCTCCACTACTGGCGAAAGATGAGCTGATCTGAGTGCACAGGGCATTGATGCCGTCACTGTCACTGGCACTAGGGGGCTCCATCTCAGGCACTGGGAAGTCAGGGAAGGGTGGAGGTCAGAGAAGAGGCCCAGGCCCTACCCTTGACCCCGTGCCCTCAGGTGGCCCTCTCTTACCACCTGGGGTCCTTTCCCTCACAAGGTGTGTATGTGGTGGGTCTACTCTGCAGTAACCAAATGGCCGTGGCCATGAAAATGCCAACTCCGTGGTTATGTGAGTGTAACATCTGAGTGGTACAACAGCCACGTGGTATGCGACATCTTGATGGCTGAGGTCCCAAACCAGGGAGGACCATATGATCTGTGTGTGGTGGGGCACCTGGGTGGCTCAGTCGTTTGAGCGTCCGACTTCGGCTCAGGTCATGATCTCGTGGCTCGTGAGTCTGAGCCCCGCAATGGGCTCTGTGCTGAGAGCTCCGAGCCGGTCTTGGATCCTCTGTCCCCCTCTCTCTCTCTGCCGCTCCCCGACTCATGCGTGTGCCCCTGCTCGCTCTTTCTCAAAAATAAATAAACATAAAAAAAAAAAAAAGATCTGTGTGTAGCTACAACCCAAGAGAAATATTTTAAATGTTCAATGACATATATTAATTAAAAAATATGTCCAACCACCTATGTGGAAGAGCGCTGACGAGTTGGGTTGGATGTTGGCCACACTGTTGACCAGTGGCTGGGGATCATTCGTCCTACTTTGGATGGAGAAGCAGGGGGCCCTGCCCACCACACCTGGCCTGGCCTATTGCACCCATCATGAGGACAGACACGCACTGGTACCAGCAAGACAGGGAACGCTGAGCAGGTGCAGTGGCCTCACGAGGGCTTGGGATGAAAAAAAACCTGCCATCCAAATAAACAAGAGAGAAATGCCAGTGCGGTGTGACAAGAGCCTGTGACATCTCAGCGAGTGATCGTCTCCAAGGGAGCAGATGTGATGCTTCACTGAGCATCAGAGAAAAACGGGCTGCAGAGGGGCGCCTGGGGGGCTCAAGTCGGTTAAGCCTCAGATTTTGGCTCAGGTCATGATCTCACAGTCTGTGAGTTCGAGCCCCGCATCGGGCTCTGTGCTGACAGCTCAGAGCTTGGAGCCTGCTTTCAGATTCTGTGTCTCCCTCTCTCTCTGTCCCTCCCCTGTTTGCACTGTCTGTCTGTCTCTCTCAAAAATAAATAACCATTAAAAAAAGAAAAAAGACATGGGCTGTACGATTTAGCAGGTGTGACGTGGGGGTGCCCAGGTGGGAGGGAAGGTGGTTTCTAGGTCAGGTCTATGACGACTGCGTTATTAGTGCAGATAGGTGTGCAGCTCTGAGGGCCTGGCATCTAAGTGTGACCAAAATCCAGGCGTGTGTCCTGTGATTCCCAAGCGTGAGCCAATCCAGGCAGCCATGTGGGACGTACGAGTGTGTTTGTGAGTGTGCACAGATTTGCAGGTGTGACCTCACACATCTGTGCGAATCCGGCTGTGTGGTTTGTGTGTGCCGATCTGCATGGGGTGTCTGGAGATGTGCCTAAGTGTGTGTTAAAGGAAACATCTGGTTCTGTGACGCCCCAGGGGGTGTGGCTTTTGAGTCAGATTAAGTGTGTGACTTCCGGGTGCAGCAGAGTGACGCATGTGAATCTGTAAACTCCAGGTGGCGGGTCACATCCAGGCAAGCGTGCAACTGGCTACGGGCACGGGAAGCTTCCGCCCAAAGCCCCAGGAGCCTGCCACCTCTCGGGAAGTGCATGTGACAGCCCTGGGCAGTGCGTCATGGGGGGGTGCATGGGGACAGCAAATGCCAGGCTGTTTGAAGGCCGAGGGGTGTTGCGGGGCAAGGAGCACGTGTGCGTCACTCTCAGCAAGCACTGGGATCCGCTCAGCAGTCACCTTTGGGAGCAGCCCAGCCTTCTGGACGCAGATCAACACCTCCCACGCCAGTCCCGAGGCCGTGAGAGGTGGCTGTCTCCGATCTGGCATACGGAAGAGGAAAGTGGGCCAGACCACATGACTTCCCCGACAGCTGGGGGAAGAGGCAGCCCTCTTGCCCGCCGCCCTCGGGCAGAACATGGCACCGCACCACACCTCTCCCCCCTCTCCCATGGTGGACCTTGCTTTTCGAGCATGGCATATGCCACCTCTCTCCTATTTCTGGCCCACGGCAGACATTACTAATCAAGCACGATGCTTTTTCTCACTGAACTCTTTGCTCCCCATCCCCCTCACCTGGCCAGACCTCATGGCTCTACTGGCTAAACGTTGGGAGAGAGCACAATCTCTATAACTCCATTTTCCTTCTAAGAAAAACAGAACAGCTCTACTGCCTCTCCTACCACTGCCCGGGGCAGGCACTGCTCATAGATGATGACATGCTTGCTGCCTCTTTCTGCAGCACTGTGCTGCCTCTGCCTGAGCCTCTGCCCATCTGCGACCTCACAAATCCATCACTGTGCTCCATGACCCCTGGTCCCTGTGCTCACCTGTGCCCTTCGCCTCATGTTTCCACCGGCCCAATTCTGGGAGCCTCTCCCTGGGCACAACATAACTTCTGCTCTCTCTTCTCCCTTATCCATGGCAACCTTCACTAATCAAACACATGACGTAGCGCCTCGCTCTTTCTTGCCCACGGCAGGTGCCATGAACCCATCACAATCCTCCCCCACTCTGAGCCTGTATCCTTCACCTGGTCAGATCTCAGTCTCTATTGGCCAAACGCTTGGAGGGAGCATTAGCCTATGGAGTCTCGGTCTCCTCCTAGCCAGCAAAAAATGGCCATCTAGGCAGCTTTCCTCTCCCTAGGGGTTGGTCCTCGAACCCATGACCTTGCTAATCAATCATGATGTATGCATGTTATGATGTACCTCTCGTTTCCCTAACTGCAGCAGGCATTACTAATCGATCAGGGCTTCTGCCATCCTGCTGGTCCTTGCCATTAGTAGACATTGCTAATCAATCATGATTCGTACTACCCCTCCCCACCCTCACACTGGCGGCAGACACTGCTAATCGACCATGATGTGCTCCACCTCTCTTTCCTTTCCCACGGCAGGCAGTGCTAATCGATCAAGGTGTATACACCTCTTCTCTTATCTGTTCCCTCCTCCACAGGGGGGCAAGGCATTGATCCTAATATTCTTCCCACAGAACCCGGGGCTCACCTGTGCCTTTCACCTGGAAGTCGGTGCGGCGCTGCAGTGTGGACGGTAGCTCATTCAGCCGTAGGCTCAGCTGCCGTTTGAAAGGTGAGTTTTTCTGGCTGAGGGCTGGGAACCCACGGAAGGAACCCTGGCGAACCAGCTGCTCCAGGGGGGCATGGCGGCGGGGGATGGCGGCCGCACTGGTGCCCGCAGCCACTGGGGTGCCCGCCTCACCCTTCTCCCCAGGGGATGTGGTGGCCGGGGTCGGGGACACGTGCCCAGGCTGGGCAGGGCCAGGAGCCGCAGTTGGGGCAGCTGCTGCCTCTGCTGGAGACACAGGGGACACAGGCGGTTAGACACCCCACCGGGGGCATTTGCTCCTCTCTCACCCAGTCCCCTTGATCGTCCTCCAATGCTGCCTTCCTCACCCAATGTGTTCTGTCCTCGCGACAGGCTGCTCAGGGCCTGTCTCTCATCCCCACCCAGCCAATACGGGCCCTCCTCCAGCCCGGCCTTCTATGTCTCCAGCTTCTGCCCCCAATCTAGCTCTCTCTAATGCGTCTCCTATTTTTCCCTTGGAGACCTTCTGTCTCCCTTTCTGATTAATTTCACAAATGCTTATTTGGTGCATAATGGATGCACCAGGCATTGTTCCAAATGCCTCGCAAGTATGAAGTCATTCGATCCTCACAGCCACCCCATGAGACCAATATGACCGTTATCCCCATTTTACAGATGTGGAGTCTGAGGCCCAGCAATGGTAAGGGACTTTGCCCAAGCCACCGTGCTAGCAAGGGGCAGGCTGACCCCAGGGTCTGTGTTCCAAATACCTAACCTCTCTCTCCCTCTGCCTGCTCTCTCCACATCATGCTGTCTTCTTGTCATTTTGTCTGCTCTTCTATTTCCCACTATTCTTCCCACCTCAACTAGTTCGCCCCTCCTACCACTTCTAGACGCAATCTGGCACACTTCTTCCTCTGGAGAATTTTCCAGATTGTTCCATACCTTCACTCTAGGAATGCTGTCTTCTGGGGGTACCTGGTCTCCCCACCTAGTACAAGGTGGACAGGGATGCCCCCCAGCCCTGACAAAACACAAATATACACCCATCCTCCAACCGGGGCCTCACCTGAGCTGCAGCCCAAATAGGAGATGAAGCTCAGGCCCAGAGAGGGTAGGGAGGTCACCCAGCACTGCTCCTCTCATCTTCCAGGTGGATGTGGTGAGGCTCTCACCCAGGCCTGGCTGGGCGCAGCTTGAACAAGCTTGGGACAGGTTGGAACCAGGAAATCACCTCTGTCCCCACCTTACTGGGGGACCTCAGGAAGCGCCCTCCCCTCCCTGGGCCCCAGTTCCCCACCCCCCCAACCCCCTGACTAAACCTGGGATAACCATCAGAGGCCTCTGGAGAGGGCCAATCGAGGCAGTGAATGTTCTGTACTTTGGAATCTGACAAAAGCTGGGTGGAGAACTTTGTGAAAAGTGCACTGGTCCGCAACTCCTACATTGGAAGGAGCTCACTGCCGAAGGGCAAGTGCGGTGCCTTGAGACTGTAAATTGGCGCATCTACAGCAAAATGCTGGGTGATCCATTCGACAAATCATACGATGCTTTGTAACCTCTCATTTCGCTGTGCAAGCTGTGAACTGCTTTCTATAATGCCAAGTACCTGGAAATTACAACATCCTTTGGAAACAGCAAAACCCCTCAGAAACTCTAAATCGAATGACATTCTCTGTAAATTCCAATAGCCTATAGAAACAGTAAAGAAAGATCTGCACACTGTGGAGGACTGTGTACCTAGTGGGTTCATTTGTAAACAGTAAGACAATGTATACCGGATCAGGCCCTTTGTTAACTTCATTTTTATCTGTCTTGCAAATGGTAAAGTCCTTTACAAATTCAAATAGATGCTGTAGGGGCGCCTGGGCAGCTCAGTCAGTTAAGCATCTGACTTCAGCTCAGGTCATGATTTCACAGTTTGTGAGTTTGAGCCCCATGTCGGGCTGTGTGCTGACAGCTCAGAGGCTGGGGCCTGCTTTGGATTCTGTGTCTCTCTCTCTGTCCCTCCCCTGCTCATGCTCTGTCTTTCTGTCCCTGTCTCTCTCTCTCAAAATCAAACATTTTAAATTTTTTAAAAAATAGATGTAAAGAGTAAAATACTTTGTAAACTGTGAAGAACTTTGTAAATTTGTTCAGAGGTTTGTAAATGGTCATGTTATTTACAAATAGAAACATACTCCAGGTTGGGGCGCCTGGGTAGCTCAGTTGGTTAAGCGTCCGACTTTGGCTCAGGTGATGATCTCATAGTTCGTGGGTTTGAACCCCTGCGTCAGGCTCTGTGCTGACAGCTAGCTCAGAGCCTGGAGCCTGCTTTGGAATCTGTGTCTCTCTCTTTCCCTGCCCCATCCCTGCTCATGCTCTGTCTCTCAAAAATAAATAAGCATTAAGAAAAGAAAGAAAGAAAGAAACATACTATGGGTTAAGCCTTCAAATCTTTGATTTCAGCTCAGGTCATGATCTAACCATTTGTGGGATGCTGTCCCCATGCTGTCAGCCTGCTTGGGATTGTCTCTTCCTCTCTCTCTGCCACTCCCCCCTCAAAACAAATAAATAAACAAAAAAAAAAAAAAAAAGAGGGGAGGCTGGATAGCTCAGTCAGGCAAGCATCAGACATTGATTTTGGCTCGGGTCATCATCTCACAGTTGGTGAGTTTGAGTCCGACATCAGGCTCTTAGCTGATAGTGCAGGGTTTGTCTGGGATTCTCTGTCTCCCTCTCTCTCTGCCCCTTCCCCCACTCACACTCTGTCTTTCAAAAATAAACGTTAAAATTTTTAAAAAAAAACCTCATGTCCCTGGGGTGCCTGGGTGGCTCAGTCAGTTAAGTGTCCGACTTCGGCTCAGGTCATGATCTCACGGTTTGTGGGTTCGAGCCCCGCGTCGGGCTCTGTGCTGATAGCTAGCTCAGAGCCTGGAGCCTGCTTCAGATTCTGTGTCTCCCTCCCCTGTCATACTATCTCTCTCTCTCTCTCTCTCTCAGAAATAAATAAAAACATTAAAAAAAAAATCATGTCCCTTATAGATACAGGTAATCCAATATCCAGGTCAGAGTTCAGGGTCACCATATCTTGTGTTCATTACTAATTGTCAAATCTCTTTAGTTTCCTTTAATCTGGGTCAGTTTCCCATGATAAGTTCTCTGTTAACTTTTTTTTTTTTAATTTCATTAAAAAAAATTTTTTTTAATGTTTATTTTTGAGAGAGACAGAGAGTGAGCAGGCGAGGGGCAGAGAGAGATGGAGATACAGAATCCGAAGCAGGCTCCAGGCTCTGAGCGGTCAGCACAGAGCCCGATGTGGGGCTCGAACTCACAGATTGCGAGATCATGACCTGAGCCGAAGTTGGACGCCCAAACGACTGAGGCACCCAGGCACCCCTTTTCTTTCTTTTTTTTTTTTTCAGAGAGAGGAGGGAGGGTAGGGGCAGAGGTGGGGAGAGGGAGAGAGGGAGAGAGAGAGAGAGAGAGAGACAGAGAATCTTAAGCAGGCTCCATGCTCAGCATGGAGCCCAACGAGGGGCTTATTCTCACAGACTTGAGATCATGACCTGAGCCGAAATCAGGACTTGAATGCCTAACCGACTGAGCCACCCAGGTGCCCCAGTTTTTTATGAATTCTAAGCAGTGTTTTCCAAAAATTTAAAAACGAGAATCCACACACACACAAAAGCGGGCATGGGGGCACCTGGGTGGCTCAGCTGGTTAAATGACAGGCTCTTGGGTTCAGCTCAGGTCACGATCTCCCAATCTGTGGGCTGGAACCCTCCGTCAGGCTTTGTGCTTGACAGCAGCAGGCCTGCTCGGGATTCTCTCTCCTTCTCTCTCTGCCCCTACCCTACTCTCCCCTACTGCTCTCTCTCTCAAAATAAATAAACTTAAAAAAAAATTACACCGTGACTCAGAACACTTACATTAAAACAAAAACCAAAAAACACTGTTTTAGGGGCAGCTGGAGGTTCAGTTAGGCACCTGATTCCTGATTTCGACTCAGGCCACGATCTTACCTTCTTACCTTCATGAGCTCAAGCCCCCTCATTGGGTTCTGGGCTGGGTGTGGAGCCTGCTTGGTTCTCTTTCTCCCTCTCTGTCTGCCCCTTCTCCCCCCGACTAGTATGTGGGTGGGCACACTTCTGCTCTCTCTCTCTCTCAAAAATAAATTAATTTAAAAAAAAGAACACCGTTTTAGAACTTACAAAGTATTTGCCACTTACGCCCAGTGTTTGAGTTTACCAGGTACTTTTTTTTTCTTTTTCTTTTTTTTAATGTTTTTTTTTAATTTATTTCTAGGAGAGAGAGAGACAGCATGAGCAGGGGAGGGTCAGAGAGAGAGGGAGTCACAGACTGAAACAGGCTCAGGCTCTGAGCTGGCAGTCAGCACAGAGCCCGACGCGGGGCTCGAACCCACAAACCGCGAGATCATGACCCGAAGTGAAAGTCGGACGCTTAACCGACTAAGCCACCCAGGCGCCCCATACCAGGTACTTTTCAAACCCTTTTGATGGGAACCCAGAGCAAGAAATACCTGTTACACACACACACACACACACACACACACACACACACACACACGTGCACGCAAATATACATACTGAAATACAAGTATCATCGAACTACACTTACTAAGCTCACTACCTTCAGCGAATCTGATATTCCCTATTCTTTCCTACTTCATTTTTTTCAGCGGGAGCCACCATCCATGAGGCGGACTTTACAACCCATTAGCCGCCTGGATCCGCGGGTCGAAATGTCTCCCCGAGCGAGCAGATAATGCAGCGCGGGCGGCTCTGCTGCGGATCTGTGGCCTGCAGGACGCGGCCCAAAGAACTCCTTAAACCCAAGTGCGCTTTATACACCGTAACCAAACTCTGTGGTTGGTGCTGTGCTTTGTAAACTGTAGAGTCCCGGTACCTCTGCAGCTCGCCCCCACCCCCCCCACCAGGGCCACTCTGTGCCCAGCCCTGCCATCTGGGCGGCACCCACCTTTCTTTTTCTCGGAGGCCTCTCGCTCGGCCGGCCGGCCGCCGCCCGACAGGCGGAAGGAGCCCTCCCGGGCGAAGCTGGTGCGGCTGGCGTCGAAGGCGGCCGTGACCCCGCACTCCTTCTCCCGCCGCTGCTTCCGCTCCAGGCAGGCGGCGAAGGCACAGCCCACCGCGTGGCTCAGCCTCTCGCCCTGTGGGAGGGGATCGGGGTAGCTTGGAGACGCGCGCGGCGCAGGGCGGACGCCAGGGTTCCCCACGGCTGAGCTGGGTGCGGGGTGATCTGGGTGCGGGGTGATCGCGGACAAGCCCCGCCTCCCACCCCCCACGCCGGGCCTCAGCATGGAGACAAAGGACAGCTCTAAGTGAAAAAAGCCAGGAGCGGGGCGCCTGGGTGGCTTAGTTGGTTAAGCCTCCGACTTTCACTTAGGTCATGATCTCGCGGCTCGTGGGTTCGAGCCCCGCGTCGGGCTCTGTGCTGACTGCCAGCTCAGAGCCTGGAGCCTGTTTCAGATTCTGTGTCTCCCTCTCTCTCTGACCCTCCCCTGCTCACGCGCGCTCTCTCTCTCTCTCCTAGAAATAAATAAAAAGCGTTAAAAAAAAAAAAGCCAGAAGCAAGAGAGCAGGGCCCTTGGGCTCCATGGATGTGAAGTTCAAGAACCAGCAAAACTCATCCTCAGTGAAAAAAAAGTCGAAGAGCGGCCGTTCCTTAGTGGGTGGGGGTGGGAATTTTACTTCAAAAGAGAATGAGCTGGGGGGTGCCTGGGGGGCTCGGTCAGGTAAACATCTGACTTTGGCTCAGGTCATGATCTCGGTGAGTAAGAGCCCCACTTCAGGCTCTGTGCTGACAGATTGAATCCTGGAGCCTGCTTCAGATTCTGTGTCTTCCCCTCTCTCTGCCCCTCGGATGCTCATGCTCTGTCTTTCTGTCTCTCAATAATAAATAAACGTTAAAGGTTTCTTTTTAATTAAAAAAAAAAAAAAAAAGAATGAGTTGGAAACAAATGAATTCTACTTAATAGCATGCATGCTGAAGGGTCCAGGGAAGTATTCTGAGGTCTGCAACTTTGAAATGTATCCAAAATGAGATGGACAGATAAGACAGTTAAGCATCCAACGCTTTGTTTCGGCTTATGTCATCATCTCACAGTTTCGTGAGTTCCAGCCCCATGTCGGGCTCTGTGCTGGTGGCGTGGAGCCTGCTTGGGATTCTCTCTTTCCCAATCTCTCTCTCAGCTCCTCCCCTGCTTGTGCCCTGTCTCCCTCAAAATAAATAAAGAAAATTTAATTCTTAGAAAACGAAACAAAACAAAAACTGCCCCTGTTTCCTGAGTACATAGTTAAGAGCCTCCAAGGCCACACTGATGCTGGCTTCCTATTTTCCAACTGTGTGTTCTCGAGAAAACCACTTTACCTCTCAGTGTCCAAGCCCCCTCGTCTATAAAATTGGGCCCCAACAGCACTCACTTAACAGGGTTAAGTGCTCATGCAAGAATTACATGAGCTAATATATGCAAGGAGGCAAACAGCACTGGAAGCCAGCACAAGAGCCTGGCACAGGGAAACACCACATAGGTATCACTTTAAATCCATCCCCCTTTGTTGGAATCCTCACAGTCATGCCAGGAGGTGCACATGCTTATGAGCCTGTTTTACAGATGAAGACACTGAGCCCTAGTCAACACACCCATTATAAGTGATGGGCAGAGCTGGGATTCTCATGAGATCAACTTAGCTTCTGTTTCCTAGCCAATATGATCAGCCACCTTTGAAAGATGAACTTGGGAACAAAAGTCCTCTCCAAAATACTAACGAGCTGAACTCATCAGCATAGTAAAAAGGTTATGCACCAAGATCAAGTGAGATTGATCCCAGGAATGCAAGGTTGGTTCAACAAATGAAAATCAGTCAATGTCATACAGCACATTAACAGAAAGAGGGGGATAAAGCCACACGATCATCTCCATTAATGGGGAAAAAGCATTTGACAAAATTCAGCATCCTTTCATGATAAAAAAAGAAAAAGTTCAACAAACTTAGAATAGAAGGGAGCTTCCTCAATCTGATAAAGGATGTTTAGGAAAAACTCACAGCTAACATCATACTCAATGGTGAAAGAGTGAAAGCTTTTCTGTAAGATGAGGGTACCCATTTTCATCACTTGTATTCAATGCTGTGTCAGAAGGTCTAGCCAGAGTAATTAGACAAGAAAAAGAAATAAAGGCATCCAAATTGGAAAGGGAGAAGCAACACCATCTCTATTTGCACATGACATATTTTACATGTAGAAAACCCTAAGGAACCCATAAAGGAACTATTAATGGTAATAAATGAATTTGGCCAAGTTCCAGGATATAAGATCAACACAAAAAAATCAGTTATATCTATATGCGCTGCGAGTGAATGACCCAAGAATGAATCTAGAACAATCCCATTTACGAGAGCATCTGAAACAATAAAATGGTTAGGAATAAATTTAACCAAGGAAGTGAAAGACATGTGTGCTGAAAACTACCAAACGTTACTGAAAAAAATTAAAGAAATGGAAATACATCCCATGTTCATGGATTTGGAAACTTAATACTGTTAACATATCAATATTTCGAAAGTGGTTTATATATTCAATGCACTCCCCATCAAAATCCCAACAGACTCTTGCAGAAATAAGAAAAGCTAGAAGCTGATCCTAAAATTCATATGGAATTGCAAAGGATCCAGAATGGCAGCCAAAGGGATTTTGAAAAAGAACAAAATAAAAGAACTCACACTTTCTGATTTAAAATAGTACTCCAAAAGTATTACTTTAAAGTAATCAGAACAATGTGATCCCACCATAAAGATAACCATATAGATCTATGAAATAGAATTGAGAGCCCAGATATCAACCCACACGTTTATGATCAACTGATTTTCAGTAAGGGTACCAAGACTATTCAAAGGAGAAAAAATAGTCCTGTTAACAAATGGTGTTGGGACAAATGGATATCCACATAGAAAAAAATTAAAGTTGGACCCCCACCTCACACTATTTGTAAAAATTAACTCAAAATAGGTTAAATTAAAAATTTTAAATTAAAATAAAATTTATTTAAAAATTAAATTATAAAACTCTTAAAGGGCTTAGTCGGTTAAGCATCCGACTTCAGCTCAGGTCATGATCACATGGTTTGTGAGTTCGAGCCCCGCGTCAGGCTCTGTGCTGACAGCTGGCTCAGAGCCTGGAGCCTGTTTCAGATTCTGTGTCTCCCTCTCTCTCTGACCCTCCCTTGCTCACGCTGTCTCTCTCTCTATCTCAAAAATAAATAAAACATTAAAACAATTAGAAAACAAAACAAAACAAAACCCTCTTAGAATAAAACATGGAGTAAATCTTCATGACCTTAGATTTGGCAATGGATTCTTATGACACCAAACACACAAACAACAAAAGAAAACATAGATAAATTGAATTCAGAAAAAGTAAAAACAATTTAGGGAGTCTGGGTGGCTCAGTAATTAAGCATCTGACTTCGGCTCAGGTCATGATCTCACAGTTTAGGAGTTCAAGCCCCAATTTGGGTCACCCCTGCTTCTCTCTCTACCGCCTTCCTCTATCCTCCTGGGATTCTCTCTCTCTCTCCCTCTCTCTCTCTCTGCCCCTTGCTCACTTGTATCCTATCTCTCTCAAAAAAAATTTTTTTAAAAACAATTTATACATGAAAGGACACTGCCAAGAAAGTAAAAAGACAACCCCCAGAACGGAGGGAAATTTTTGCAAATCATAGAACTGATAAGAATCTACTATCCAGAATATATGAATTTCTTACAACTCAACAATAAAAAGACAAACAGGTAAAAAATGGGTAAAGGATTTGAATAGACATTTCTCCAAAAAGATAAACAAAGGGCCAATAAACACATAAGGAAGAGTCTCAATATCATTAGTCAGTAGGGAATGTTAGTGGGAATGTAAAATGGTGCGGCCACCGTGGAAAACAATTTGGCAACTCCTCAAAAAGTTAAACACAGCTTCACTATATGATCTGGCAATCCAGCTTCTAGGTATAGACCCCAAATAATTAAAAACAGCGACTCAAACAAATACTTGCACACCAATGGCCACAGAAGCATTATTCACAATACCTAAAAGGTAGAGACAACCTAAATGTCCATCGATGGATGAAGACAGAAACAAAATGTAATACAGCCATGCAATGGGATATTATTCGGCCATAAAAATGAAGGAAGACTGATACATGCTACAATACAGATGAACCTTGAAAACATTCTGCTAAGTGAAAGAAGCGAGACACAAAAGACCACAGACTGTATGATTCAATCTGCAAGAACTATCTAGAAGAGATAGCTCCATAAAGACCGAAAGCGGACTAGCCGTTGCCAGGCTTGGGGAGGTGGATGTGGGGAACAGGGAGTGACTACTTAATGAGTGTAAGGTCCCTTTTAGGAGTTCTGAGAAGGGAGCCTGGGGGGCTCTGGTCATGAGCTCATGGTTTGTGGGTTCGAGCCCCACACTGGGCTGTATGCTGATGGTTCAGAGCCTACTTGGGATTCTCTCACACTCCCCGCCCTCTCTCTGCTGGTCTCCGGCTTGTTCTCTCTCTCAAAATAAATAAATAAATAATCATTAAAAAAATAAAAAGGAGCAATGAGGGGCACCTGGGTGGCTCAATTGGCTAGGCGTCTGACTCTTGATTTGAGCTCAGGTCGTGATTTCATGGATCACTGAGTTCGAGCCCCACATTGGGCTCTGTGCTGATGGCGTGGAGCCTGCCTCGGGTTCCCTTTCTCCTTTTCTCTCTGCCCCTCCTGCTTTCTCTCTCACTCTTTCTCTCCTTCTCAGAAATAAACATTTAAAAAATTTACATTGATTTATTTTTGAGAGACAGAGACAGAGCCCAAGATGGGGAGGGGCAGAGAGAGAGGGAGACACAGAATCCGAAGCAGGCTCCGGGCTCTGAGCTGTCAGCACGGGGCTCGAACCCACAAGCTATGAGATCCTGACCTGAGCCGAAGTCAAGTGCTTAACCGACTGAGCCACCCAGGCGCCCCTAAAATAATGAATTTTATGTGTGCTCCTTTCTTGCTTGGATTCTCATCCTCAAGTACTTGTCTTTTTCTTTTTTTAAAGCTTACTTATTTATTCTGAGATAGAGTGCACAAGCAGAGGAGGGGCAGAGAGAGAAGAGAGAGAATCCCAAGCAGGCACTGCGTCATCAGCACGGAGCCTGACGTGAGGCTCGAACTCACGAACCGTGAGATCATGACCTGAGCTGAAACCAAGAGTGGGGCACCTAACTGACTGAGCCACCCCTGGTGCCCCAAGTACTTGTCAAATGATAGCGACTGTTTCTAGTTACTGAACATTTGTTTTGGGACCCCATTTAGCACTTTCTGTGTGTGCCCATAATATGGGCTTCCCTGACACACCTGTCCGCAGCCACTGCTATTATCTCCATTTTACGGAGGAGGAAACTGAGTCCCAGAGAGGAAAGCCACTTGTGCCTAACGTCCCACGGCTAGGTGGTGCGACACTGAATCCACCCTAACCGTGTGGTGTGTTTTCCAAAAATAGCCACAACAAGTTTCTGGCAACTCCGCGCTCTTCCAGAATTATGTCACTCTCTATCGGCGGCAGAGTCTGTGTTCTCTTCCCTTCGCCTGGGAAGACCTCTGTGACTGCCTGGACAGAGTGTCACAGGAGCAATGCTGCGTGACTGCCAGGACCAAGTCCACGCAGGCCACACCGCTTCCTCCTGGCGCGAGCTCGGCCTCGCTCTCTATCTCCTTCGACTCACTTGGGAGCCCTGAGCTACCATGTAAGAAGTCAGCTCTCCCAAAAGCGTCTGTGCTTGGAGACGCCTTCTGGAGAGGTCCTGAGACTACCTGAAGAGTGGGAGGTGTCCGGCCAGGCTCCTGGCCCCACCCAGCTGAGCCTTGTCCAAGTTCCTGACCTACACGCCACCCCCACCCCCCCCGAGATAATAAATGACTGCCGCTACACGCTGGGGCAATTTGTTATGCAGCCGCAGATAACTGCTACAACTGGTATGCTACTCTCAGGAAACAGCAGTCGCTATGGGCTCTAGGCTTCTAGTATCTCCACGCTAGCCACCCCCAACCAGCTGGCCATAATCAGTACCGACTCATCAATCCTAACACGCTCAAATTTGTCTTTCTCCCCCAGTTCCGAGGTCTGGAATTGTGTGTACAAGAGAAGAAACTGAAGGTACTGACAAGTTTGTGGGGTTCAGAACTCCTGGGGTGGAGATTTCTGAAATACGAAGGAATCCTTGCGGGGGATACTGTTAGAATCTGAGAGGGACGCATGTGGTTTTACTTGCCCAGCATCTGTTCCTCTTGCTTTTGATAACAGCACCCCGGGATTCCCTTTGGGGAGCTCCTCTTTAACGCCGGGTACATCAAACTGTGTGCCCCAGCCTCCCCCGACCAAGGGGAGGGCACTGACCCCCACCAGGCCAATTCCATGCCCTCTTGTTGGAATTTTAACCCAGGACACTGGGAGACGGGATTCATTTCTGCAACAGCACAGCAAAAGGAATCTTCCTCTGGTGTTTCGTCCCCAGGCTGCCCAGCCCCCTCACCTGATGCTTAACACTTTGATTGCTCTTCCATTTTGTGGGATGCCTCCTACCACACCATCCTGGATTTTCTGATTCCCGTATTAGTTTCTGTTGCCGGCCACCAAAAAACACTGGCTAATGTAGGGAGCTGAGAGACTGCCTTCCTACCAAGTTGGGTGGGGTCTGAGGTCAGGGTCAAGGACAGACTAAAGACTGTACTTTCCACCTTTTTTTTTTTTGCAGCCAACGGATATCCACATGGCCGAATTCTGGCCAACGGGATGTAATTGTTCCGTGGCTCCCCAAGAGGAGAGGGCATGCCCCTCTGCCTGCCTCCCTCCTTCATGTAGCTGGAATGAAGATGTGAAGGCTGGAGCATGGGCACCCATTTTGGATCACAGGAGGAGAGGCCACACTCCAGTGCAGCGACAAGATAAAGGAGCCGCGGCCCTTGATGAGCAGAGGGAAGCCACAGTGATCCTGCACTGCCTGCCTCTTCCACAGGACACAGGAACAAACTTCTCTCTCACGGAAATGACTGGCAGCTGCGGTTTTCTGTCACAGCCTCAGAATCCTAACTGTGAGACTGTACTGCTGAAGATGGTCCATTAGGGGCTCTCATCAGATTCTCAGAGGGGACCTTTGAGAACCCCCTCAAATGTAAAGAACCACAAGCACGATGAAGCAAGGTTTGAAGAAGCGGGAGTGCCTGGAAGGTATTGTTGAGATGGGCCCGCTAGGGGCGGAAACGCTCTACAACTTGACCTGGGGGGGGCGGGGGGGGCGCGGTTTACATAAGTAAGAATTGATGGAGCTGTGCCGAGGCCACCTGTGCAGGTTACTGTAGCCATGTGACTCTCGTAAAAAAGAAAAATAAGAAAAATATGAAGAACTCCCGATAGCGAGGAGAATGATAACTAATGTTTCCCTGAGCGCTGCTGATGTGCCGGCCGTCATTCCAATACTTGGTATTAACCCACGCAAGCCTCCCCATAATCCTCTGTTAGAGCTGTGAGGACACAGGGGAGGGGAGGAGGGAAAAGGAGAGGGAAGGAGGGTGACTGGTCGGACTCCACAGGGGACAAGGGTCAGCCTGGCTTCTCCCCCCGCCCCGGCTTTGGTGATACTCACGGAGTCCTTGAGCGCCAGGAAACAGTGGCAGATCCATCGGCGGGTGGTCCCGTCGCGGCAGATGTAGGAGAAAGCCTTGTCCAGGTTGCGGTCGGGGGCACAAAAGGAGACCTTTTCGATGGTCTGGTCTACCAGCAGGTCCTGGAAGGTGGCCGGGGGAACCAGGAGAGGGACTTGAACTACCTTTCACGTACTCATTCGGCACTCCGCCCACCTCTGCCCCGTCCCCGTCCTGCACGGGCTGGGGACCCACTGAAACAGCAGTGGGCCCTGCTCACATGCACAGGGCTCTGGGCTTAGTGGGGGAAACGGGCCCATCACCAGAGAGAGGGACAGGCGAGGGGCCAGGACCGCGGGGGTGGGGGCGGCGCGGGGACCCATGGCAGTCAGGAGGGCGTGCCTGATACAGGCTTGGCAAGGAACCAGGCAAAGCTTCCAGGAGGAGGTATTTTTGTTATGTTTTATTTATTTTTGAGAGAGAGAGACAGAGAGACAGAGCACTAGTGGGGGAGGGGCAGAGAGGGAGACAGACTCCGAAGCAGGCTCCAGGCTCCGAGCTGTCAGCACAGAGCCCGACATGGGGCTCGAATCCACAAACTGTGAGGTCATGAGCTGAGCCGAGGTAGGATGTCCAACCGACTTAGCCCCCCAGGCGCCCCAGGGGAAGTATTAACCAGGCAAAAAGGCAGGGAACAGACTTTCAGGGTGAAAGAAGTGCGTGTGCAAAAGTATCCACCCCGTTTAGTTGTTAACCTGACTCCTGCCATGTGGCGCACCTCCCGGGAGCACGAGCTGGCGGTCTCTGGGCAGGGAAGTCAATGGTGAGCAAACAGAGGCTCAGGTCTGGGCCCCAGGATGCTCCCATCTGGCCGGGTACACGGACGATAAACACGGAACAGCTAACATCCACCGATCTGAGCACGTATGCTGCCCCAGGCACGGTCTCACACAGCCGGCATATATCGTCTCGCGTAAGGGTAGGGGCCGTGTTTGTCCACATTTTACAGATGAGGGAACTGAGGCACAGAGGGCTTGAACCTCACACTCTGGGTCACCCCGCAGATACGTGGGTGAGCAGGGATTCGCTCAAAGGGGGCCGCCCCGCACCCCCTAACTGGGCCAGCTCACAGATTCCTGCAGACTCAGTCCTGAATTATGACCATGAGGGGTGCCAAGCTGTTGCAGGAGCACATGGTCTAGAAGGTCCGGGAGGGAGGGACGTGGTGGGAGTGGGTGGGAAGGTGTCCTAAGCCCCGATTCAAGCAGGGTGAGGAGAGGGGCCCACTGGGGGCCCACCCCCACCCCCGCGGGCCGCCTACCTTGGTCTTATCATCCACCACTCGGAGCCCATCGGCTGACACCCAAAGCACAGACTTCACGGACTTCCGGCCCATCTGGGGTTGGGGAGGAGGAGAAAGGGCCGGGTCAGGGCTGCCTCTTCCGGTGCGGCCCTGCCCCCTCGCGGCCCAGCCCTCGCTCACCGCCTTCAGCTTCTTCACCGCGTCTTCGCACACGTGCATCCCCCGGGACTCCTCCACCTCCACGTGGCCCAGGTACTTGGCGGAGGGAGGACAGGAGAGTAGCACAGTCATCACTACCGCCTAGTGTTTCCCGAGCAGCCGCGACGTGTCACCCAATGTCCCCTGGCCCGTCACACACATTAACTCACTCCGCGCCTCCACTCTGTGAGGTGGGTACTCTGTTCCCACCCCAGATATACCGATAAGGACACTAAGGCCAGCGGGTGTAGTGCTGACCCGATTCCCGGGCGCTAACACATTACCCCCTTCCTTCTGGGGGCCAGCGTCCGCATCTCTCTGGGCCTCAGGCCAGTGCTGACCCACAGGGGTAACCTCATCCCAGCCCCCGCTCCTCCTGGGTGGGATGGCTCTATTTGCCAGCCTTTTCCCGATGACAGCAAGCTCAATGACACGCTGCCCGCAGCTGCAGGTTAGTGACACACCCTTTATTGGCTCCCTTTCCTTCCCAGCATTCTCTGTGCTTCCAGATGGACCCCCCCACACTCCACGCCTGCTTCTGGGGGAAGGGAAAAGAAAATGGAGGGGTTATGACCATCGGTTGCCTTCGCCCAGCCAGGCAAGGGACTGAGTTGGGATTTGAGCCTGAATCCTGGTGTCTCCCTCCCAGAAGCACAACATGTGTTGTAAAGAGTCGTGATGGTCTAAACCAGAAAACACTTCACAGTAAAGGACTGTGCAACTACTACAGGCTTTTGTGACCTTTCCTTGTGGAAGTAATTGTGAGCTCGCAGAGGATGGGGTGACTCGAGGAAGGGAGGTCCCCTGGCCCCTGGGGTAATAATACCTTCCTGGTACAAGAGAACATGTGTTGGGTTTTAATCCCAACTTTGAAGGGCCCAGGCTGTGGGGTTCTTTGGGGAGGCGTCATCTCTTGCACACGACCCAGGGCCTCAGCCTCTGGCCCGGGCCAAGGACTGTGTGCACATGGCCCCTGCACACGCCCCGCCCACTCACCCTGACTGGGAAGCTGCAAGTCCCCTTGCGCACCGCGTCCTCATCTGCCTGCCATTGGTGGGGGCGTGACGCCTCGGGCACGTAGGCTGGTTTCCGCCGCCGCAGGCTCTGCCGTAACTTGTTCATGGTGCCCGCCCCTTCTGCTGACACAGGACAGGGGCGCGGGTCAAGGGCGGGGAGGGTCAGACAGCATGGGATTTGGGTTACAGGGTTATAGGGGGTCCCTGGGTCAGAGGACACGGCATTCCGGGAACGTGCATCGGCAGCGGTGAGGGGACCCCGGGAAAGGGTGCAAGGGGAGGCAGGGGGGTGCCAGAGTCAGCGGTGGGGATTCGGAAGAAAAATATGGGGCAAAGGGGCATGGAGGTCTGGGATGGCGGTCAGGAGTCGCAGCTTTGGGCCGTCTGGAGATTGGGGACGTGGCTGTCAAGAGGCAGGCGGCTTCAAACTCATGGGGAGTCAAGACCTTGGAGGGCACGGGGGTTAGAAGGCATAGGGCCCAAGGCCAGGAGCTTGAGGGGTAGGGGGTCAGGGGCTGAGATGATCAGAGGGCTCAAGAACTGGGCATTGCAGGGGCGCCTGGGTGGCTCAGTCGGTTGAGCCTCTGACTTCGGCTCAGGTCATGATCTCACGGTTCGTGGGTTCGAGCCCCGCATCAGGCTCTGTGCTGACAGCTACCTCAGAGCCTGGAGCCTGTTTCAGATTCTGTGTCTCCCTCTCTCTCTGACCCTCCCCTGCTCACGCTGCCTCTCTCTCTCTCTCTCAGAAATAAATAAATCATTAAAAAATTAAAAAAAAAAAAAGAACTGGGCATTGCAGGAGTCCGATATGGGGGCGGGGAGGCCTGGGTTTGATGTGGGGGAGGACTCAGAAGGTCCAGGGACTGAGGTCCAGAACCTAAGCCAGGGGGTATGGAGGCTGCGGGCTCATCTCTGTGCCTCTGAGATACGCTTCTCTGACAACTGTCTAGTCTAAGGCAGGAAGCCCTGGGGCGGGGTGTACCTGTGACCATCAGGGGAAGGGACGCTAGTGGAGGCGGCCACAACGGAGGTGGGGACAGTCTTCACGGACCGATAAGCCATACGGACTGTCCCAGGAGGAGCACGAGGGGACAACCAGGATGCAGCACCACCAGCAGATGGGGACTGTGTGTGCGCGCGCGCGTAACTGGTAATGTTCCTGAACGCTGTCTAGACCTAAGCGTGCAATGACTGTGTGGGTGTGTATTTCTGAAGGCTGTACGTACAGAAGGACACCGGGCTGAGAGTGGTTGTCGGTGAAGGTGCGTGTCCAGAAAGGCTGTCTGTGTGAGGGTCTGGGTCTCGCCCTGGCCCCAGCTGGTCACTCACCTGGCTCCGTCCTGGAGGTTCCGGGGGGCCCCGGGGCCCCACACGGGGCTGGGGGCAAATACTGCTCAGGCCTCCTGGGTCCGCCCTGCCCAAGGAAGGGAGGAGAAGGTGAGAAACTGGCTTGGGTTGGGGCTCGGTCCCCTACCTCACCCCCTCTTTGGACTACAGCCAACCCCCCCCCATCTCAGGCTCCCTGGTGAGAGCCCTGGTTGTCATAGCAACCGTTACTCGGGAGATCAGCCACCTGGTAGCAAGGGCCTAGGAATGAGGAGGTGTGTTTCCAGGGGCACGTGTAGGGGATATCCTGGCCTCAGGAGGCCCTCAGTACCCAAGGGGATGGTGTGAGGAGGGAGTGGCCTTGGCCTCCAGGCGACACATAAGCATGCAGTCACACGCATGCATGCAGCTCATGTCTATGGTCGCCCCAGGCACCTGGTCAGGGCTCTCCACATACGGTGACACACAGACACGCACGCTGCCTCACACAGATGCACATCACCGATCGCAGCCACTATATCCAGCTGGTCAGAGATCTACGTTCACGGACAGACATTGGGCCACACGCATTTTAAGTCCCAGACTGCCCAGGCACCGCCACAAACATCTGGTCCCATCAGCCACCGAATATGTGGTCCCTTCCGTTTTCTCAGACACGTGCAAAGAGCTGCGCCCAAGCACCCCCCTCCCCCAGAGGGGAACACTCCCCACGACAGTTAAGTCTCCTCAGGCCCCTGCCCAAGGCATTCACGTCGCAGACCCACGCACACAGAATTGCACCAGTCCAAGGTCACCCATTAGCACCAAGTCACGCGTAGGCATAACTGCTGTCACACATGGCTCCACCGATGCACGCTGACCTCTGGTCACGGATGCACGCAGGCACATCGACACACATATGGCCACACAGACACACCCAGTCACAGCCACGTGTGTTTAATCGTCTATGGGGACACAGCTGCACACAAGTACCCAGCTCCATTGGAATCAGCCACACCAACACAATGTTTTGGTCACATGCTGTCACAGTCACACACACTGTGTCACAGGGGCACACATGAGGTCACAGTATGAGCCACACTTACACGGATAGTCTTGCACACCCAATCACACGCAGAGACACCGACGGCCATGGCCTCTGCGTTCTAGAGAAGCAGGCACACACGCTCAAGACACATATGTAACCACCCAGAGACAACTGTCCCTAAGGATGGCCACACTCAGGGACAGCCGGACAGTTACTGGTTCAGAGTCACAGCCATGCACATGTCAGAAATGGCCATGTGGGCAGTCACACATCATCAGTGTCCACGTTACCCAGCCACGTACCGTGGTCTTGGAACAGTCACCCAGCGTCCCGTACCTAGCCCTACATGTCCCCCCCTCACAGAGAAACACACAGTCTCTCCAGGCAAACCCACGAGTCACAGGGATAAGCAAGGGGCCACATACAATCACAGACTTATGGGGAGAGACACACAGTATCTCACACCTAGAGACACCAGCACACAATTTCTACTTCGCACGCCATAAGCACATGGTGATGAAGAAACAGAACTCAGAAATGCAGTGACCCAGACATCGCATTTACAGCTGAG
Source organism: Proteles cristata cristata (assembly GCA_017311185.1). Taxonomy (NCBI): domain Eukaryota; kingdom Metazoa; phylum Chordata; class Mammalia; order Carnivora; family Hyaenidae; genus Proteles; species Proteles cristata. The sequence goes on from JAESUZ010002173.1 coordinate 264,545, forward strand.
CTGACCCAGAAGACACAGTCCCCGAGAGAGCCATGTCCACAGCCAGGACAGTCACCCAGTCACCACATCACGCAGACTGAAACATAGCCAGTCCAGCGTGTGCATGGGAACACACACACACACACACACACACACACACCAGACAGCCTCACAGCGATTGACACACACACTCTCCCAAGGCATGACACAGACACAACTATACATATTCACAGACACGGAGGTCACACACGAATGCAGAAGCCACCATCACACACATCACCCCCCCAGCCATGAACACAGTTACCTGGTGCCACAACACACCGATACACCAAGAGCTTGAGTCACACACGATGAAATAACCCTCTATTAATAGTCAGGGTTCAGACCCCAACTCCAATATTTAACCCAAATATCTCTCTCTCTCTCTCACACACACACACACACACCTATAAATGCGCATAGTCACTTAGTATCAACACACAGAGCCTGATGGAGTCATTTCTACCACCGTTGTCACATACATAGATGTGGCCATGGGCACACAACTGCCGTCATGCAAGTCACAGTGCCATGACCCAACCACACACAATGCGACCTTGTGTATAATGCAGACCCACACCCAGAGTTGCAGGGAGAGTTGTGTGTCACACAGACGTATGGATGACCCACATACACAATCAGCCATGGATACAACCACAGACATTCACAAGTCACTGGGAGAGTGGCACATGGACACAGAGTCATAGACACAACTCCACCACGTACACGGTCCCAACTCCACCCACTGCTCACCAGCCACACACAACTCACCCAACCCCACGCCCAGCACACACACTGTCACAACGCAGTTATAGCTACCAAAGCACACACCCTGGGTCACAAAAGATGTGATCACAGACACAGCCACATAGTCACAACCACGCACGCACACACACACACACACACACTAAAAAGTAACGGGGCTCTGCACAAGGAGCAGCTGTCAAACACACACAGTCACACAAATGCTGGGGTCACATACAGACACAACCGCACACACTCCCAGACACAACCGCAAGCACAACACACGGACACACAGGATTCTTCACAGTCCCCAGCTCCAGCACACGCGTCCACACACACCACAGTACCACAAACACCGGGTCACACTCTTAGCCACCTCCCTGTCGCCTGCCTCCCCTCTTCCCCCCAGGTACCACACACAAAGCCGCCCTTCACCCGTCAACGCAGACGCTGCAGACAGACAGGGCTGTGCTGGGTCCCTGGGGAGCCGCCCCCCCAATCCTGAAGCCTGGGGGGCCATACCCGGGAGGGGGCGGTGGCGCATTGTCTGTGGGCGGGGCCACTCCCAGGCAGCTGGGGCAGCCCCGGGGACCCTTGACCAAGCCTTTGGGGGTTGCCTAAAATTTCCCTATTTTATTCAGGCTGGGTGGGGGGTGGAGTCCCAGGCACAGGGACCTTGTTTTGAGAATGGGCTATTCCTAGGTCACCGCCCAAGGATTGGGAGCGATGCTGTGCCCAGGATATCTCTGAGGCCTGGGTACAGACTGTGCCTGGAATGCCCCCCTAGGCCTTGGCTTGGTGGGGAAGCCGTTCCCAGGGACCCCATCCTCAAGACCTTGCCTAGAGGGTTGCTGTGCTCAGGGACCACCTAAGGGAGGGAGGGGAAGGGATTGCGACTGGTCTGGAATGGCCTCCTGGAGGCCTTGGCTTGATGTGGGGGTTGTGTCCTGGACCCCATCCCCAAAACCTTGCCCAGGGAGTTATACCTAGAATCCGTCCCCCTGTCCTTGATTTTTTTGAGGGGCAGGTCTGCGTCCAAGATCCCTATCTCCAGGGCCTTGGCAAGAGAGGGCCTGTGCCCCAGACCCCTGTCTCTCAAGCTTCGGCTCGGTGGGGGCCCGTCCTGGACCCCCACCCAGGCCCACCCTCCCCTGTCTTGGCACCCTCTCTCCATCCGGGCGCCGCGGCCGCCTCCCACCCTCCGCCACATCAGCAGCGACGCCGCCCCCCACCCGAGTCCCCCCTCTCCCGCCCTTCTCACGCTGGCCGCCGCGCTGCGGGACATCCAGGGCCCGGGCGCCCCCGCCTCCCGCGGCCCCGGCTGGGCCCGGATCCCCGAGCGCTGCTGCTGCTGTGGCGGCGGCGGCGGCGGCGGCAGCTCGGTCTGACGCGGGCCGGGGCCGGGGGCCGGGGGATGGTGCGGGATGCACGCGCGCGAGCCTGCTCCGCTCCCCCGAGGATTCCGTTCCGGGGGCGGGGGAGCGCCCCTCCTGCCTCGGCTCCCCGCCCCAGCCCCGCCCATTGGCCCGCCGCCTGCGGGATATGCAAAAAAAACCCCGCCCCGGCCCGGCGCCTGGCCGGTTCGAGCTCCACCCCCTGGCCGGCAGGCCACGCCTATACGCAGATATGGCCCCGCCTTCTCCGGTGCGGCCACCGCCCCGCCACGCCCATTGGCCAGTCCCTGGCTGAGCCAGCATGTGAGCCTCGCTGAGACCTTCCCCCCAGGCCCATCCAGGCGTGGGCTTTCTTCCCCTCCGTGACCCTTGACCTCTGGTCCCCTTCTGTTCCACGGCCGTAAAAGAGTTGCTTCGGGAAGCTCTTTGCCGTCCCACATACCCAAATCTTCCAGCTAACCTCACGGTTCTTCCAGCCCAGCGGGGGCGGGCAGAAGCGGTGACGAGGCACTTTTTGCAAGGAAGGGGAGGGGGAATGAACAGACCCCGGCATCCTGGTGCGCGAGCGTTTCGGCTTTGGGGGCGGGGGCGCGGGGCTGGGACCAGGGCGCGGTCCTGGCCGCCACTGCACCCCCGCTCCCACTCAATCCTGTGGGTTTGGCAAAGCAGCTGGCAGGGGCATTACGGCCCATTAGCAAAGGCGAGGTTGCTGGGAGCCGAGGGGAGGGAGCGAGGGGCCTGGGAGGTTGGGGGTGGGGGGGAGCAAGCGTTCTCAGCTGCCACAGCCTTTTAGAGCAGGTGGTCAGCACGTGCGGGAGGGGCGGGGGGGGGCGGCGGCGGGCGAGTGAGAGGGAAAGGGTAGAAGGAGGTTCCCGGCAACAGATGGCCCAGGCAGGGCTGGGCTTTCAGACCAGAGGATGGGAGGGGGCTGGCCATCTGCACCTGGAGGCAGGCTGAGAGCTCCTCCCCGCCCCCCCAGCCTCCCCCCAGCACAGAGAAAAGAGCCGGGAAGGGGAGTACCACTTTTATTCCGACTGAAGTTTCAAACACCCTCCCTTACCCCCTCCCCAACACACAGAAAGGATGGAGGCAGCTGGTGGAGGGGTGAAGGCAGCAAAGGTGAGGGCTGCCTCCACAACCACTGGCCCCCCCTTTCACTGGCCAGATCCGTGGGAGACCTGAGGGAGAGGTGTGGGGCTCCCCATCTAGATGAGTCTGGATCTGCATGACTGGGTGCAGAGGGCCTGAGGCTCTTCAATGTTGGCAAAAATAAGTTAATCCCTGAAGTAGAAAGTGCCCGGACGCCCACATGGGAAGATCAAGATATGGGGGTGTGAAGTTGGGAGTTCCCTAGCCAGAGGTTCCCCCAGCCCCAAGGAAGGGAGCTAGGCAAGACTGGGAAGTCTGACAGGTGGTCCCCAGACCTGCAGGGGAATGGGAGAAGGTATCACAGCCGAGGATGGCCTGCTTTGGGGCCAGAATCCTGGGATGGAGGCCGTCTAAAGGGTCTGACCCCATGTCCCTTCTGGTCAGGAGGCTGCAGGCAGAGGCTAGGCCTGGCGACTGGCCCAGTAGCGGTGGTAGGTGTCCTGGAAGAGGTCCCGGCAGGCGATGTGGGCACGGAGGCGGGCACAGGCCAGGAAAGCCCCTGCCAGCTTGCGGTGCAGGGCGTAGGTCTCCTCGGGTGGTGGGCGAAGCCGGTGCTGCAGCAGCACGGGGATGAGGCCCTGCACTCGGCGGGCAGTGTCACCTGCCCCAAAGTCGTAGGGGCCCTGGGTGGCGAAGGGCTCCCCCAGGATCATCACCGCCTCCACGTGGGCATCTGAGAATGCCTATGGACGGGGGAGAGCAAGAGACCTGCAGTGTGCCATACAGCCCCCCAACTTAACCCATCTCCCTCAGAGTCTCAACTATAAACACAAGCTCCCTTCTCCCTGAGGAGGGCTAAGCAGCCGCCGCTCCTTCCAGAGCCCCCCAGCCTCTCCAAAATGGCCCTTTACTTCCTCTCAAAGCCTCTGTTCCTCTAGAACAGAGAAACAGCCTCCATCTCCCCACCCCCAGAACCCACTAGCAGCCCCTCACTCCCTCCTTCTAGAATAGAGGCCCATTTCCCCAGGGTTTCTGTGTAGCCAAGTAGCCCTCATTCCCCCCACTCCTCCCCAGAGCCCGCCAGTACAGATAAGCAGCTCCCTACCCATCCCCCCAAGTGTTTCCCAACCTTGGTTTCAAAGCCTGTGAGGAATTTGAGGTCCCGGGATTTCTGCAGGACCCGGTCTCTGTCTCCATTGGCTGCTGCCATCACCACCTGGGAAATGGGCATTCGTCAGAAGGTCAGAGGTCAAGGGAGTGGGGTTCATGGAGGGGTCTTGAAAACTGTAGAGATGAACCAGCTGGAAGCCTGGCCCTCCCTGTACCCACCTGCATTCTCGTCCACTTAAGCCCTCTTCCCTAGAAGCCATTCCCTCCTCACCTTTACCCTGTATATCCTTCAAGACTGTTCCAGAGCCTAGGGGTGGGGGCGGTCAGCGGTTCTACCCACCTGGCCTGGAACATAGCATCCACCTGAAAACTACCACAGTGAAACACCCAGAGGGAAATAAATGTCAAGTGCTATTCCTGGGTCCACACACTCAACTGGACAAGGACGTGACCATGACCCAGAACTGCACCTGAGGTTGCCACGCGGCCATCTCCGTCTTTGCCTGGTTGTCTGTCTCCTACAGGGGCTTGGGGCCCCAAGAGAGCAGGGATTCTGGTTGTGCCTAGTCCCACGTGGCACCAGGTCTGGCATTCAGGAGGCCCTTGGTGAACCTTTGTTCTGCAAGGTAGTGCGCGGAGCTGGGCGCCTCTCCAGCCGTGAGTGCACGTGGGGAGAGCAGGAGTTGAGGGCGCGGACAGACAGAATCGAGAGCCAGACTGCTCGGGCTCCTTCTCGGCTCTGCCACTTGCTGGACAAGAGACTCTGGGCAAGTCGCTTTGCTCTGGGGCCTCCGCTTTCTCATCTGTGAAGTGGGGATGATGGAAGTATCTTCCTCGCTGGTGGTTGTAGGGAGAGAGGAGGTGGGATCTGTGGAGTACTTAGCACTGAGCCTGCCTGCAGGATGAGCTGCCTGTAGGGGTGCATGTGAAGATCCCCACTTCACAGAAAAGGAAACAGGCTGAGTGGGGGAACAGCAAGGCACGGGGTGGAAACCCGAACCACTTTCTCAGGAGGAACCGGAATACGGGATTAAACATGGCGGTTCTAGTCCGTCTCAGGCCCCCCTGCCCGAGCCTGTCTGGCCATCTGTCAGCCCTGTGGTCCTCGGGGACCAGTGTGACAGGGCTTTTTTAGACTGGAAAAGGCTGGGGAGACTGGAGGAGAGCCTTGCCAGGTAGGCCTGGGGGAGTATGGGGGGACGCACAAGATGTCCCAACTACAGAGAGAGAGAGAAGTCTCAGCTTTGTGCCTCGAGGGGCCTTGAGAGAGGGCCCAAGGGGCCTGGCGGTGGGGGGGATTACCAGCTCCTCCTCCGTCTTGTCCCTAGTCACCAGCGGCCCCATCATCTCCTAGTCCCCAAGCCCGAGCCCTAGGCCTTGTCCTCTCTTCCTGTCCCGGGCTCCCAGCCGCCAGTCCCCCAGGCTACGCCTTATTCTGAGGGACTTTTCTGATTCTCTGTGCTCCCCGGCTCAGTTCCCTTCCGTGGGTCCCCACGGCACCTGGATAAAGTTCAAGCTGCAAAGCATGGCTTTTCACACTCAGAGAGATTTGGCTCCAGCTCAGCTGGCCCCTCCTCTGCCCCAACCTGCTGGCGCAGTCAGAAATGAACTTGCTTTTGGTCCTCTAGGACTTCCTATTCACAGTGTGGTCCTGTGCGTGTGTCATCACCTGGGTGTGGGCTAGAAATGCAGCACCTTGTGCCCGACTCCAGACCACGACATGCGTTTAATAGGATCATGCCGGGCGTGGGGGCCATGGGGTCTCCTATACACAGAAGTTTGAGAAGCGCTGCTCTAACAGGAATATCCCTTCTCTCCTGTTGGCCTCATCAGTCTGGAATGCCCTCCTTGCCTCTTCCTGACTGGTCTCCTCATCCCTCAGGTCTCCACTCTGAGGCCTCCTCCTCCAGGAAGCTCCCCCTGACCCCTTAGGCTGGCCTAGCCTCCCCCTCTGGGGTTCTACAGTCTCCTGTGCTTCCCCATTCCAGCCCCCACCCCGCTGGGTCCTTACTGTCAGTCACCCTCCTGGTGTGTGAGCTCCGTGAAGGTGGGCCCTGGGTTGGATGGGTGGCTGTTGTCCCCAGCATTGCCCGGAAGAGGGCTGGGCACAGGGGGAACTGTCAGAGAATATTTGGATTGATGAGTAAATGAGTAGAAGACGCAGGTCAAATGGCTAATCTCAACTACTTAATGAGATGCCAGGAATAGGTGGGTGGGAGGGAGGGGCACAGAAGTGAGGAAACGCTTCCTGAGGAGAGCTGCGTGCCCGCCCCCCACCCCCAAAGCAGCCTGCAGGGGAGGTGTTTGAGTGTAAGGCTGAACAGCAAGGCCTGCGACAGCCTGGGGTGTGGGAGGTGGCAGGGCGGCCACTGTGAGCCTCTTAGAAAGGGGCTGATCAGGCTTTGGGAGCACGGGCTCTGGACTTAGGCTCTCTGAAGCTGAATCCCCAACTTCTCTGAGCTCCAGTAACTTCCTCTGTAAAGTGAGACTAATCACGGTCCTGAGTCCATACATTTGCTCTACGGTTTAGGTGAGCGGTCACACGGATATAGCACCTCAAGCAGGGCCTGACGCCACATTAAGGGCTCGGGCGTTTGTTAACTGTTACCCTTACTTATGACTCCTTAACTCCAGCCGCGATACTGCTCCTTTTCACCCCCTCACCTCAGTAGTGGGCTTGAGGCTCGGCCCCTCAAAGACCCCAGAGTTGGCAGGGGGCTCACCTCGATGTAATGGTCTGTGAATTCAGTCCCAAATTCCCGGCTTGCACCAAAGTCCAGCAGGGTCACCTGGGGATGAGAGATGGTGAAAGGGATGCTGGGTGTCCACTCCCCACCCCCACTGTCTATGGTGGCTGGGGGCGGGGAGCGGGGCCGGGGGGAGCCGGGGTCCATTCCCACACCCTGCCCTCCTGTCAGAGTTCGGCCTGGTCCACGCTTCCCATCCACCTCCGTGTGGAAACTGAAGGGGCCTGGCTTTTATATTTCTGGTCCTACTTATTTTTATAATAATAGGTTTTAGGCATAGAAAGAAATCTGAAGAATAAATATGTGGAGAAGTAAAAAGAACACCCACAAATCCCAGCACCCAGTTTAAAATATTAAATACCTCCCATGGACCCCAGCCTGTCCTGTCCCCATCTCTCCTCCAGGGTTACCCCTTTCCTGAAATTATTATTACCAAATTATTATTTCCTAAAATTCCCACGTATGAATTTCTACATTCTCTACATATGTGTGCACCTGTGAACAATAAATAGTACTGCTTTGCGTGTTTTAGAACTTCATATGGGTGGCTCAGTTGGTTGAGCCTCCAACTCTTGGTTTTGGCTCAGGTCGTGATCTCACAGTTTCTGAGTTCGAGCCTTATGTCCGGCTCTGTAGTAGCAGCACAGAGCCTGCTTGGGATTCTCTGCACACACACCCCCACCCCCCGACCTCTCCCTTTCTCGCTCTCTTTCTCTCAAAATAAACACTTTTTAAAAACTTCATATAAAGGGTATTCATGATAGATATCCTGCAGCTTATTCTTTGTGCCCAACATGGTTTTGCAATTTATCCACGTTGCTATGTGCAACTCGAGCTAGTTCATTTTTTTCACTACTGTGTAAGGACTTCGTTGTGTGACTATACCACAATGCATTTATCTGGCTGATGGACACCATGGTTGTTTCTGGGTTTTGCTATTAAACACAGTGCCCTGTGGACACATGTGTAAGAGTTTCTCTAGGGCAGTGGAGTTCACACTATTGTTCACAACCCACAGTAAGAAATACCGATTATACTGGACACCAGTGCCTGTGAATACACAAATATAAGGTCAGACAAAACCATCCTGAAATAATATGGATCCCTCTCAGCTGCGACACACTCATATTTTCTATTCTATGGCTTTAAAACAAAAAGTGCTGTTAGGGGCACCTGGGTGGCTCAGTTGGTGAAGCATCCAATTCTTGGTTTCAGCTCAGGTCATGATCTCACGGTTGTGGGGCTGAACTCTATGTTGGACTCTAAGCTGGGCATGGAGCCTGCTTGCAATTTTCTCTTACCCCCTGCCCCTCCCCAACTTGTTCTCTTTCCTCTCTCTCTCTCAGAAAAAATTAAGATGTTGAAACCCAATAAATTGAAGTCAGGACTCCTGTCACACCCCCTTACCCAGAGTTAGAAAAATATTTCCAAGCAGTTTGAGCCTAGGAGGAATACAGGATATCTGTGCATTTAGGGGGGAGGAGGTGGCAAGGGACTGAGGCTGGAGACTCAGTGGGGCCACATGGCACTCAGCAGAGGGTTCAGACTTGATCCTGAGGCGGCTGGCAAGCCGCAGAAGGGACAGCTTGGCCAGATTTGATTTAGAAAGATCCCTTTGGGGACGGAATGGGTACAGATCACTTTGGTGAGCCATTTGGCAGCCAGCCACGCTGAGTCTTTCAGTCCAAACCCTCACGCCAGGCCTTTGGCCACCCTGTGTCCTCTGGCAGGAATGCTCTTCCCTGCTCTTCAGGTGGCCGTCCCCTTCTCGTCTTTCTGGTTTCGGCTAGAGTAGCACTGCCTTTGAGAAGCCTTCCTCGACCTGGCCTACCCCGTGCTGAGTCAGCCCACTTTCCCTGGCTTCCCACAGCCCGCTGTGCTTCCCCATCATGGTCCTGACTACTTGGTCATCATTGTCTGGTCACGGGTCCCTCCACTGCTCTGGGAACTCTGAGAAGGGCAAGGGTCAAGGTTGTCTTGGGATCATCGTCAAGAGGCAGCAGGTGCTTGGTGTGTTGTCCCAAATGAATGACAAGTGTGGTAGTGATGATGAACTACCTTCCGAAAGCTGTGCCACTAGGGCACCACGGTCTGGCGGAGATTCCATTTCCCAGCAGCCCTTGGACCTAGACAGGCTGTTATGACCGGTTCTTATCAATGGAATGGGACCAGGAATGATGTGTCACTTCTGGCCAAGGCAGTGAGGCAGGGTGCTACCCTCTTCTCTTTCCCCTTTCACTGGAAGGAAAGCATTGCAAGGCCCAAGGGCATGACACAGTCACAGAGGGGAAGGTCCCTAGAGCCCTGAATCACCAGGCAGAGGAGGGCCACTCCAGCCTGCTGTGTGGCTAATAACTACTATTGTGTTGAGCGACTGAAATGATCGGGAGCTATGTGTTACAGCAGCTAACGGACCTTGAGCCACATCATAGGGAACCAACCTGGTGGCTGGAGGCATCATACAGGAAGTTGGCCCAGTTGGGGTCCGTCTGCATGAATCGGAACTCAAACAGCTCCCGTAGACACAGTCTCAGGAGCTGGAAGCAGATCTGCAGTGGGGAGGAGTCACAGACACTGCAGAGTCACCCCTGTCCCACTCTTTTTGCCCCGGAGAGGGACCACGGACCTAGCCAGCCCTGCCCCGGGGCAGTGCCCTCCCTACTGTCCCTGAAGACCACATACCTGGTTCCGGATGTCCTGGCTTAGGCCCTGGCACTGGTCCAGGGGGACCCCTCCAGCCAGTTCCATGCCCAGTACCCGCGTTGTGCACAGCTCCTCAATCACAGCTGGCACTCGGAAGAAGGGGTCATCTGCCAACAAGTGCCTGGGGCAGAAGAGAGGGGAAGGGACGGGACTTCATCCTTCAGGCCCCTGTGGCCCAGCTCGAGGCCTCCTCCTCCTTCTCCGAGACTTGCTCCATGAACGGCCTGTCTTGCCTTCCCTCCTGCCCCCCTCTTGCCTGTCTGTCCTGAGTGATGGCCAATACCTGGCCAAGCCGACGTTCACTCAAGACATTTCATTCATCCGCTCATTCACCACATACCTCCCCAGTGCCTACTCTGTGTCTACCCCTAAGCTAAGTGCTGCTGGAGTCCCTACATTTCCGGTTGCCCCAGGATGAGCTCAAGGCACTAAGCTCGAAGAGCATTACTTCTTCATCAATTTATTAACTAACCAATGCAAAAAAGAGTCGCTGATATACAAATCCCCAAGACCACGGCGATACTCATTGGCAAGTCCTTGGGGTCATTACTCTGAATGCGGGTTAATACTCTGACTCCTTCTTGGTATGTGTCCCTGTGCTGGACGAGGCTGGGTGACAGAGAGGTGGATGAGCTCGGGGCCTGCCCCCTAGACACCAGACACCACATTCTAACAAATATACAAATAGGCCAATAATCGGCTGAGATAAGTGTGTCGGTGGAAGATTTGGGAGGCAAAGATTACGAGCAAGACTTGTGGTTGGGACCTTTGGAGGGGGCTGTGGGGGACGGGGTTCAGTGGGGCAGGGAGATCAGAAAGGCCAGGGGAATGATGTGGGTTTTATTCTAAGGGCACTGGGAAGGGGGCTTCCAGATCTCACGGAGGAGCACTCTCGCCCAGCCCTGTTTTGAGGCTTGTATTTTTTCCTTGCTTATAAAATTTCTCCTGTTTGAATTGCTCCTCCTGGGCTGATTAAAGCACCATCCCGTTTTCTTTGCTCCCCTATGAGGAGGGTGCTCTCCCAAGCATGCAGATTCCGGCCACCCGGGCTGTTAAGGGCTGATCTGGGACTGAATCCCACACCTGAGTCCAGGGCCCACGCCCCTACCCACTGCCTTCTACTGACCCTTCTCTCGCTCTGTATCTGCAGACCTTGGCTTGATAAACCCGTGGGCCATGCTGTGGAGGGTTTCACCAAATGTATTTTAACTGCTGCACATCACGATGCTTCTAAGATACGACCACATGGCTCCCTGCCGGTTCATTGATTTCCGCTGCTGTGGGATATTCCGCTGATGGATTATACCATAATTTATTTATCTACCCTGCTGGATGAACTTGATAGATTTGGGCTGTGTCCAGTTTGGGGCTACGGCTGCTCTGAGCACCCTGGAAAAGGGCTGATGGCCTACACCAGCCCAAGTGTCCCTGGAGCATTTATTTAGCAAGGAGGGGCATTATGGGGTTGTATGGGAATACTGAGCCTGGAGGATGCCAAACTGAACACTTATCTCAATTTCTCCTCCTGCCCACGGTATATAGGAGCTGGCCTGGAGCCCTGTCCTTTCTCGCTCATGTTGTTGTCAGACTGCTTATTCTTTGTCCAGCGGAATGACGGTATCTCGCGGCCTAAGTGCCTGATGACAAGTCCTTCTCCCTCACCAGACTCCATGTGGTTATGGCCCACATGGTCCCATTTGACAGATGAGAAAAGTGACAGAGAGAGGAAGTGGCGTGCCCGAGCTCGCGGAGGGCACAGGGGATAAATCAAGGTAGGGGTGATGGAGGGATGGATGAGCGAATGAAGAGAATAAAGAGTCTGCAGGCCCCACCCCAGGGTTCCAGCTGCCAGTGGCTGGGGTGGGGGGTGTCCCGGGGTGGGGGTATCCATTTCCCGCTCATCCTGGGAGGGAAGCAAGGGGTCCCAGGGGGGCGGGGGCTCTGCAGGGGGCTCAGCTCACCTGAAGTTCTGGGCACACGCCGCCTCACGGCGGTAGTCACACTCCCAAGCCAGCTCCTGCCGCAAGGCCTGCAGGCTTTGCTCAGCAAACAGGCCTGCAGGGCAGCCGTGTCAGCCAGGGCGGGCCATGGCCTGTCCCCACCATGACAGCCACCCCCCAGGCTCCCACTCAGGGACGTTTTCTCTCACTGTCCGTCTGTCTCTCCAAGTCCCTCGTACCTTCTGCCCCATTTTACCACGTCGTCTGTCTACATACCTGCCGTCTGGCCTTCCTGCGGGGCCTCTCCGGAAGTCACTCCTGGGGTCCCTCCCTCAGGCTGGGGTATCAGCCCCCAGGGGGGCCCTCGTGGTCACACACACCACCTACTCTCCTTTTCACAGCCTCTCACACCGTTCTCACAGCCCTGAAATCTTGTTTCCAGGCCTCTCTCTCTCGGTTTCCAGGTCTCTCTCTCTCTCTCTCTCTCACACACACACACACACACACACGCACGCACGTGGTCCTGCTTCCCTCCCTGCTTCTGTGGCTCTTTTCCAGGCCTCCCGTCCATCTTTGGGCACCCTGTGTCCCTGTGTGCCTGGCTCTGGCTCTGTCAGAATCTCGAAGGTCATCTATTTCTCACACACTCGGACCCTCCGGGCTCTCCCTGCCCTGTCGCTTCTGTCTCAAATGCGTGGACATATGCATTTGCCCGCACTCGCACGCTGCTGCCCCCAGCCGGCCTCCCCCCTCCATCCAGCCCCACTTTCTCCTGCAGGGCGTCCCTCCCGCGGCCAGGGAAGGAGGGGGCCTCACCGTCAGGCAGGGCCACGCTCATCTTCAGCACCGCCAGCAGGTTCTGGATATCACTCTGGATGCTCTGGGCAACGCCTGGGTACTGCGAGCGGGAGCAGGGAGGGATGGAGAGCGGGAGTCACTCCTCTGGGACAGCGGGGTGCCTCCCCAGCCCCCCCGTCCCTCCCTCTCCTCACCTGGATCTTCACGGCCACCTCCGTCCCATCCCTCAGCATGCCCTGGTGCACCTGCCCGATCGAAGCAGCAGCAAAGGGCACCTCCTCCAAAGAGGCCACCTTGGCCTGCCAGTCCCTGCCCAGCTCCTCTTCAAGAACTCTCTGGGGACCGTGGTCAAAAGAAACAATCATCATCGCTGTTGTGGGCAGCGGAGTTCATTCTGTGTGAGCGCTTTATGTGTTAATAACGACGTTCGCCTCACGCTGGGGGCTCTGGGCGAAGCTCCTGGCTACTACCCGACTTAACAGATGAGCAGTCTGAGGCTAAGTCTTTTGGCAAAAGTGACAAGCCAGGTGCTGGCCAACTGGGAGACTCAGCCTGGACCTGAACTCCCGAGGCCACGTGGGCTACTGTGGGGACTGCTATGATGTAAAGTCAAGGCTGATAATAATCCCTCGTTATACTCCTATATTGTATCATCAACTCAAAGTTAATGTGATAAAGAAGAATTAAGGGGCGCCTGGGTGTTTTTTGTTTTTTTTTTTAATGTTTTTATTTATTTCTGAGAGAGAGAGACAGCATGAGCAGGGGAGGCAGAGAGAGGAGACACAGAATCTGAAACAGGCTCCAGGCTCTGAGCTAGCTGTCAGCACAGAGCCGGACGTGGGGCTCAAACCCATGAACCATGAGATCATGACCTGAGCCAAAGTCGGACGCCCAACCGACTGAGCCACCCAGGCGCTCCAGCACAAAACCTTTTTAAAAAAGCACTATGAGGTACTAATGATGTGCCTGGGGGCATAATTTTTTAAATATGTAGATCTCTGTATTCAGCATAACCCAACTGAGCCACCCAGGCGCCCCAAGTGTCTGATTCTTGGTTGGGATCTCACACTTTGTGAGTTTGAGCCCTGCATAGGAGACTGTCAGTGCGGAGCCTGCTTGGGATTCTCTCTCCCTCCCCTGCCGCTCTCTCTGCTCCTACCCAACTTGTACTCTCTCCCTCTCTCTCTGAAAAATAAATAGGGACGCCTGGGTGGCTCAGTCAGCTAAGCGACCACCTTCAGCTCGGGTCGTGATCTTGTAGTTCATTGGTTTGAGCCCCATGTCAGGCTCTGTGCTGACAGCTCAGAGCTTGGAGCCTGCTTCTCATTCTGTGTCTCCCTCTCTCCACCCCTCTCCCACTTGTGCTCTATGTCTCTCTCAAAAATAAATAAAACATTAAAGGGGTGCCTGGGTGGCTCAGTTGGTTGAGCGTCCAACTTCGGCTCAGGGCATGATCTTGCAGTTCGTGAGTTCGAGCCTCCTATCGGGCTCTGTGCTGACAACTCAGAGCCTGGAGCCTGCTTCAAATTCTGTCTCTTTCTCTCTCTCTCTCTCTCTCTCTGCCCTTCCCCAATCATGCTCTGTCTCTCTGTCTCTCTCAAAAATAAAAATTAAAAAATCTTTTTAAAAAACATTAAAAAAAGTAATATAATTAGGGGCGCCTGGGTGGCTTAGTCGGTTAAGCGTCCGACTTTCGCTTAGGTCATGATCTCGCGGTTCGTGGGTTCAAGCCCCACGTCGGGCTCTGTGCTGACTGCCAGCTCAGAGCCTGGAGCCTGTTTCAGTCTGTGACTCCCTCTCTCTCTGACCCTCCCCTGCTCACGTTGTCTCTCTCTCTCTCTTAGAAATAAATAAAACATTAAAAAAAATTACATGCATACTGTTAAAAAAAAAAAGTAATATAATTAAATAAATAAACGTAAAGAAAAAAAAGAGCTAAAATTTACAGAAGGCTTCCTGTGGGCCAGGTCCTGTCCAGAGTGGCCCCGGGGAGGGGCGGTAATTAACCAGGGTCACGTGGTGAGTGAGCAGAACAGAGATCAGAAGGAAGGTAGGCAGCTGGGTCTGGATCCCACACTCTTACCCAGTCATTAGAAGAACAGCTCATGTCTTGGGCATTTACTCAGTGCCAGGTGCTGTGCCAACCTATTTACGGACATGATCTCCTTTAATTAAGAAAACCCAGTACTAATAACAGCTAGAACTGGCCTGTCACCCATGGTGTGTCAGGGGCCCTTTCTGAGTGCTTTGCCTCTACTAATTTATGCAGCCCTGTGAGGTGGGTGTCGCCATCACTACCACCATTTCCCACAGGAGGTAACTGAGGCACAGAGAGGTCAGGCCACATGTCTGAGATCACCCAGGCAGTACATGGCAGAGGCGGGATTTGAACTTTCGAAGTCTGGGCCCAAAACCACGCCACACCCCTGCCTCTTGAGTTGCCGTGAAGGCACCCTGAGCCCGCCAGGGACTGGACCAAGCGCCCTGCACCGTTCTCTCATTTAGTCATCCCTGTGATCCTCTGAGACGTGTACTCTCATGGTCCTCATTTTACAGACTGGGAAACTGAGGCTCAGGATCAGACAGGGAGTAGAGCCACGAAACCAGGAGGGGCAGGTGGGTGGGGCACGGCTCCCTGCCCAGTCCTCCCTGACCTGACCCGGAACTCACCAGCATCTGCCAGCGGGGCATGAAGTCGGCGCTCTGGCGGACCCGCTCAAAGATGCGCTGCAGCTGGGGGCTGATGAAGCTGTTGTCTTGGGAGACAGGGGGACAAGGGGCGGCAGTGAGGTGAGGAGGCGAGGAGGGAGCCCCCCGTGGGAGTATCTAAGTCGGGTGCTTGCTGGTGAGTGGGGGGCGGGGGGGAGACATGAAGTCAAGGGTCGGGAGTAGAGGGTCATGCTGTACCCTGGATGCTGAGCATCTGGCCGACCTTGAGGGCAGCCCCCCGAACCGTACACAAGGTCTGCACGATCCGCTCGGCATTGGCCTCTGACAGGAAGGGGCTGGAGCCTGGCCGGGAGCTGCTCTCTGCGGGGCAGAGAATAATCGTTAGTGTCACAAGTGCAAAAATAGTCACTGTCCCGCTACCACGTAAGCCCCAGAACGGCTACAACGAAAAAGGCAATGCCAAGTGCTGGTAGGGATGGGGAGCGGCCTAAACACCCGCATCGCTGCTGAGTGTCACAGCGCAGCGTGACTTCTCTGCCGGGAAGTGTCCAGCAGAGTGCACACCTCTACCTGGTGTGACTTCTCTCCGAGGTATGCGCCCAGGACAAACGCATATGTGTGTCTTCTAACAGACTGTCCTAGGAGGTTCCCATGAGCACTCCTCACAACAGTCCCCAGATGGAAACGATCCAAGTGACGCTCCATGGAATGAACAAAGGCATATGCTGGAAACAGTCACAAAGTGACTCCCACCGCATGGAGTGAACAGCCTACGGCTCCTCACGGCAACAGGGAGGCATCCCACGAACAGAATGACCACAGGGGCCAGACACATGCGAGAATACACTGGATTCCTTTGGTGCGAAGGGCAAAAACCGGTCAAAGCTAATCTTGGGGGTCAGAAGCCAAGAGGGTGGTTTCCCTTGGTGGGAGGTGTGGCCAAGAAGGGGCAGAGAGGAGCTTCTGGAGAATGAGGGGAGTGATTCTCAAAGTGTGCTTCTGGGGGCGCCTCCGTGGCTCAGTCGGCTGGGCAGCCGCGACATGATCTCGTGGTTAGTGGGTTCGAGCTCCGCGTCGGGCGCTGTGCTGACAGCCAGCTCAGAACCTGGAGCCTGTTTCAGATTCTGCGTCTCCCTTTCTCTCTGGCCCTCCCTTGCTCACATTGTCTCTCTCTCTCTCTCTCTCTCACAGAAATGAATAAAATATTAAAAAAAAAATCAAAGTGCCCTTCTGGGAATCCTGGGGGTCTCTGAGACCCTTTAAGGAGGCTCTGTGAGATCAAAATTATTTTCATAGTAATATGAATGTTATTTGCCCCTTCTTATTCTCATTCTCCCCTAAAGGTTCGGTGGAGTTTTCCAGAAACTCCATGACCTGTGATGATGCCATTTTCTTTAATAGAGAGAGAGATTAATGGGGCGCCTGGGTGGCTTAGTCGGTTAAGCGTCCGACTTTCGCTTGGGTCATGATCTCGCGGTTCGTGGGTTCGAGCCCTGCGTCGGGGCTCTGTGCTGACTGCCAGCTCAGAGCCTGGAGCCTGTTTCAGTCTGTGACTCCCTCTCTCTGGCCCTCCCTGCTCACGCTGTCTCTCTCTCTCTCTCTCCTAGAAATAAATAAAAAAACATTAAAAAAAAATTTATAAAAAAAGAGAGAGAGAGATTAAGCAGGAGAGAGGGGCGGGGGAGGGAGGGGAGAGAGGAGAGGGAGAGGGAGAGGAGAGAGAGAGAGAGAGAGAGAGAGAGAGAGTCAGTCAGTCTCAAGCAGGCTCCATGCACAGTGTGAAGCCTGACACAGGGCTCAATCTCACGACTGTGAGATCATGACCTGAGCTGAAATCAAGAGTTGGACATTTAACTGACTGAGCCACCAAGGCGCCCCCCACATGCCACTGTTCCGACAGATGATGGAATGTGCGTGTGTATTCTTGTGTTTTGGAAATTTCTGTTTTAATCTCTAACGCAGTAAATATCTGTAAGTATAACTCAAAAATATGATCCATGAAAGGTTCTTTGGGGTCCTCATTCTATTTTTTAACAGATTAATTGAGATACAATTCACAAACCGTGTAATTCACCTATTTGAGGTATACGGTTCAATGGCTTCTGGTATATTCGGAATTGTACGACTATTACCACAAGCAATTTTGGAACGTTTTCACACCCCAAAAAGAAGCCCCATACCTATTAGCAGACACACACTATTTCTCCCAACCACCTCCCTCTGAGCCCTGGAAAACTATTAATCCCCCGTCTCTATGAATTCTGGACATTCCATACGGATGGAATCACACAATATGTGATCTGTTGTTTCTGGCTTCCTCTTGGGATAGTTTTTAAGATTTATCCACGCTGTAGCAGGGACCGGTGCTTCATTCCTTTTTATAGTTGAATAATATCCCATCGTATGAATATAACACATTCTCTTTATCCATTTCTAAACTGTAAGGGGGTGCAGGGTTCCCGAGGCTAAAAAGTTTGAGGACTGCTGTCTTAGGGTTTCTCGGGGTACACAGGGGTATCCACTTTGTGAAAATGAACCAAGCCTCACACTTCAGATATGTGCCCAGCTCCGCATACAACTTACATGATTATTCAATAGAGTGTTTGTTAAGCTTTTATTTATTTGATAACAAATGTATTGGGCTCTTTCCCTAGCTAGGGGTTACCCTGTGCCAGGCAGCATTCCAAGTGGCTTTGTGGATTCGTCTGGCTCAATCTCTACAATCAGCCCGGAAAGTAAGAACTACCAATGCCTTGGGGCACCTGGGTGGCTCAGTCCGTTGAGCGTCCGAGGATATTCCCCTCCAATGATCACAGTGTCATAACTACACCTACGAAAATGAACACTAATTCTCTAATATCTGCTAGTCAGTCCCTATTTGGATTTTCCCAGTTGTCCCCAAAAGTCTTTGATAGTAACTTTTCTCAAACTGACATGCAATCATGGGTCACACATTCCATTTGTCAGTTACTATGGCCTTAGTCCCTTTTGAATCCAGAATATCTACCCCCCATTTTTGTTTCCAGACATTGACTTGTTGGGGGATCTTAGGCACCAGTGCTACTTTAAGCACCTTTCTTTCTATCTCTGTTGTCCACAGACCCTCCGACGCTCCTATTCTTCGCTCTCTTCTCCTGCTCAGAATTTCGGGAACTCAACTCCAGTTATTTTTCTCACACGATAGGCTTCTCCCCATCACGACCCTGAACACAGCTAATGACCCTAAGAGGTGGGTACGTCATCATCACCTCCATTGTCCAGCTGAGGAAACTGGGTCTCAGAGAGGTGAAGCCACTGGCGCCAGGTCACACAGCAAGGGCAGGGTTGGAACCAGGCAGTTGGCTCACTCACCTGACAGTAGATGTCCTCCTGGAAGGGACTTCTTGGCCACTTCAGCCAGAGCTCCCAGCCCCAAGCCCACAGCCAGTCCTGGGGAGTGAGAGAGGAGGCTGGGTACCTGCTTGCCCCGGGCTTCTCCCCCGCCCGCCTCCCCCCCACCTCTGCTCTCAGCCTCTCCCTAAGCAAGCTGTCCCCCAGCTCTCTGTTGGCAACTCTTTTGTTTGCGTTTGTCCCCAACTCAGTCTCTTACCCACTCTCTCCCTGCCTGAGGTTCCCTTCAAGGTGCAGCTGCCTCTTTCCCCACCCCTCTCTCCACCTCCATCTCCGGGGTCAGCAGTTCTCACTCCTGCCCTCACATCTCAGTCACATGAGGAGCTTCGGCAAACACAATGTCCATTATCATGGCCTGAGATGATCCTTGGAATTCGTGTGTGTGTGTGTGTGTGTGTGTGTACATATATATTTCAAAAATGATTTCTTTATTTTTGAGAGAGAGAGAGAGAGAGAGAAAGACAGAGTGCAAGTGGAGGAGGGACAAAGAGACGGAGACACAGAATCCGAAGCAGGCCCAGGTTCCCAGCTGTTAGCTCAGAGCCTGACGTCAGCCTCGAACTCACAAACTACGAGATCGTACCTGAGCTAATATCGGACACCTAACTGAATGAGCCACCCAGGTGCCCCCATATATATATATTTTAAGCATCCTGGATGATTCTAGTGTGCAGCCAAGGATAAGAAGGCCCCCAAATGATCCCCCTGAGTCTCTCTGTCTTCCTGTGACTTCCATTTCTCTGTCCACATGTCATCTTCTTTGTGCTCACTTCTCCTTGTCTAAGTTGGTTTTTCTCCATCTCTCCCCCTCCCTCCACATGGTACCTCTGTGTAGGCCTCTTTCTCTCTGTCTGCTTTTGATTTCCTCTGCCTCCCTGTCTCCTTGCCCCTAAAGGCATCTTGAGTCCATCTGCCTCTGTAAATAATTGTAACTGGCATTTTCTGAGCACTTGCTACATGCCAGGAACCATTCCTAGTGCCTTACATGCATGACTTCATCCTGTCCTCACACCCGCAGGAGGTAAGCTTTACAGAGAAGCTTCCATTTTACAGAAAAAGAAATTGAGGCTCCGAGAAGTTAAGTAACTCGTCCAGAGTCACAAAGTGAGGATGTAGCAGAATCAACCCCTGGAACCTTGAGCCTGGTATCAAAGCTCTAACCAGTACATTTGACTTCCTCTTTATACTGTGAATCAGTATCTTTAAAACTTGAACTATGATCCACACTAAAAAAGACATCTGCATTACAAGAGTAAATATGTATATATACACACATATATGTGAGATACATATGTATATATATAACATACATGTAATGTTTCGTGAAACAAATTTCCTTTATATGTGCACCCACATGTTCCAATCTATTCTTTTTGATGCTGGTTGCAATCCATGGAATGATTTCATGCAGATTGTGACCCGAAGTTTGAACAATCCTGCTGTATAACATGAGGTCAAGTCACTTCTCTTGCCTTAGCCTCCATTTCCTCATCTACAGGATGGAAATGAACACTCATCAATTCTGTGCAGAGATCAAGTGTACATGGGGCCTTGCACATTCCAAGCTCTCTATTAATGTTACCTTCCTCGCTGGTTCTCTTGGCTTTGCAAGTGTTTGCCTTCCTTCTCTTTCCGTCTTTCGCTCCTCTTCCTGTCTCTGATTCACCCCCTCCCTGCTTCATTCTATAAATGTGGCCTCCTCTGTTCTAGGTCACAACTTCCCACGGTCACACCTACCCCCAAAGTTGGCCAAGCGGCTGATGCGGGAAGCGGGCACCTTGCGTTCTCGAGAGCGGTCGCTCAGCTGGGAAATGGGGAGAGAGTCTGAGGGTGGGAAGGTGAGCACAGTGCCCAGGCTGTCCAACCAACCTGCCGCCATACCCTTCCCCAAGCCTGGGAGGCCAGCTGCCTTCAAGGGGTGTTGCTGGGTGGGAGACAATGATACCTGGGGCCGGGGTGTCTTCCTCATCCGGGCCTCCCGTGCCCTGCGAATGTCCTCCTCACCCAGGCCTCTGCCGGGCCCATCCTTATGGAACATTTGGGCCCAAGAACCCCCACATGGTCCCTGCAAGAAAAGTGGATATTGGTAACGAGCGGAGGACAGGGGATCTGCCTGACCCTTTTGGAGCTCTCCCTGCCATTTTACTCCCTAAAGCCTCTCTCAGCCTCTTCCCCTTGGAGCACCCCCCCCCCCCGTCTCTTACCCACCAGTGGGGCCCGGGCCCCAGGGCCCCACAAGGCAGACCACCAGTCCGGCCCAGTTGTCCACAAGTCCCCCGCAGTAAGCCTCCCACCTCCGGCCACATCGCCTGCGGGAGAGCAGGAGGGATTATTCGGGTAGGAGTTGGCACTGACCTCCCTGCTTTGCCCTGTCTTTGCCAAGCACTCACATTCCTCTGTGTCCACCCTAATATTCCCAACCACCAAAGACTTCCTCTCCTGTTAATAGTTCCCTGAATTTCTCCTGGTTCCCTCTCTGGTTGCTAGGAACCCATAGCTCTTCCTGCGCACCTCCGAAAACCCACTTTCGCCCTGTCCCACTCCCCGCCGTTGCTAGGGTCCTCCCGGGTTGCTAGACGCCCACAGATCCTCCTGGGCTACCTCTCCCCTCCTCGGAGCCCCCCTCGTTGCTAGGCACCGCCTTTCTCTCCTTTGCTAGGCACTCACAATTCCTGCCCCCCCCCCCCCGTACGTTACTGGGCACCTCCCCCCGTTGCTAAGCACCCACTGTTCCTTAGATCCGGGTCCGCTAGCGCCAGGGCCTCTTGCACTTCCGGGAATCTCCACACGCACGCCCCCTCCGGTCAGCTAGCCAATGGCAGAGCAGTAGCTCCCTGACTGGCACGTGGAACGCCCAGCCGTGAGTGAGGGGAGGAACTAGGGGCGGGGCCGAAGGGTGGGCTTTGGAGCCTGCTGGGATTGTCGCGGCACCGCTGGAGCGCGCACGTGCCCTTTTATGCTGTTCCACTCATCTCAGAGTGCCATGTGCTTGGCAGACCTTTCTCTCTCCCACACCGTCTTTTTTGCAAACATCCCTTACAAACTCCACATCCCTGCTCTGCACGAACATCTTGCCAACGTCCCTTATTTTTGCCCCCGGCAGGCAGGCGAGATGTCTCCTTTGAACACATCTTCCCAGCAAACATTTCCCTTGCCCCGGGAGCCCCTCCACTTTGCACATCCATCCTCTGCTTCAAACACTCACATCCTGGCACCCAGCCTCTTCCCCTGCACAGATAAACCCCATGTCTTGCTTGCCAACTGTCTCCCTCTCATACTCGCAACTCTCGTGTGTACATAAGCCCCCTCAGGCTCAGCCCCTTGCACACTGGGCCCCTGTTCTCTCACACACCCTTCTCTCTCTCCACTCCCCGCCCACCTGCGGGATGGTGAGAGTGGGAGCCCTCTGTTTCCTGTAGGCCTGACATTTCCCAGAATACACTCAGCCAAGATTCCCAGTGCTGAGTCAGGAGCCCTGGCATCCCCGAAAACCAGCTCCCGGTCCATCTGGGTGTGTGTTAGGGGGGTGGGGGTGGGGATACAGGCAGGCTTGAAGCCTGTTCCCCCCACAACAGGCTGACTCACCCCTCCTCACAGTCTGGAATAGAAGCAGCTGGCTGGGGCATCTCTCCCACGGCTGGGAGAAGGAGGGATGTGACGCTTCCCTCACAGAAACCACCCCCCTTCTTCCCACTCTCTAACCCCTTTTGTCGGGAATCAGACCTCCCTGTCACTGTGCCTGGGGTATGTGACCTCAAAAGAGCCCTGACTCTTTCTGGACTTCATCTGCCCAGCCCGTATGATTTTTTAGGGGGATCCTGCTATGATTTTTCACTGGTCTGTGAAGAGATGACTCACTTTGGAGCCCTGGGCCTGTGCCCAATGCCCCACCCCCAGATGACTCAGTTTCAAGGCAAAACACCCCCGTCACCCTCCAGACGTAAGGGGCTGACTCAGGAGCTGGGTGACAGCTCACCCTTGGGGGCAAAAATACATAAAAAGCACCTGTAACAATAATTAACCCCGCAGGACTGTGGCTGATGGTGCGAGGCCTGGTGCCACGTGGTTCACATTTATGCGGTCATATCAAATAGCCTGGTGGCAACAAGCAAAGGCTAGCTAGAGACTGGCAGATTTCTGAGCCTCAGTGTTCCGCCTGTAAAATGGGGCTGTAGCATCCTCTCTTGCTCTGTGTTAGTGAGAGAAAGAGATGTGGTGAAATAGCATCTGTAATGAGGTTGGCACAGGACCTGGGACAGAACAAAAGCTCTATACATGAGGGAAATTTCTTATGGAAAAGTCATTCTTTCCAAAATGTCTATTAAGCACTAATCACATGCTTTTCTGGGGGGACACAAAAGGAAAGGTCCAGGCAAAACTATTTGCCCTCTGGGTGCTGGCTCCCGATGAGGGGGACAATATACAGAATAAATAAGTCTATTTGATAAGGTGACATGTGTTAAAGAGGAAAAAAGAAAACAGGGAAGGGAGGCAGGGAGTGGAGACAAAATTTTGAGTTTAAACAGGGTGATCAGGGAAGACCTTGCTGAGCAGGTAACATTTGAACAAAGACCTGAAAGAGGTGAGGGAGAGAGCTATTGGAATATTTGAATGAAGAACATTCCAGGCAGAGAGAACAACCAGTGCAAAGGCCCTGTGGTGGAAAATAGCTCAGTGAAATAGCAAAGAGGCCGATGGGCATAGTGAGTGAGGGGGGAAAGACAGAGGAGGGGAGGTCTGGGATGTAACCAGGGCCAGATCACTCAGGGTATATAGTGAGGCACAGCACAGACTATAGCTTTTACCCCAAGTGGGATGGGAGCTGTGGAGGGTTCTGAGTAGAGGGGGACATGATCTGATTTAGAGGAAATAAGTCTTAACTTCTGGCTCTTTCTCCAACACCTATAGCCTTACACCCTGTAGGGAACCAAAGCCCAGACTTTAGATGAAGTGGCCTTGAACTCAATTCTACACAACTTAGATGTGTGATCTTGGACTCACTGCTTTGTCTTTCGGTGCCTCGGTTCTCCTGTTTGTGCAAGGGAAAATGATGATCCCTACCTCACAGGAGTTGGGGTATAAAGTGGCAGGAACAGCACCTGGCTGTACAAAGCAAGTATACACATGTAAATGTTGTTATAAATAAGTGAAAATTCCCGTAACAGTCTTGTGAGAAAACTATCAACGGTAACCTTTATACGGATGAGAACACTGAGGCTCTGAGGAGACAGGATTGTGGGGAAAGATTACCCCACAAGTGAGTGTTGGAGCCAGAATTTGAAACCAGGCATCCTCACTTCGCCTTCAGATAAGTTCTTTTCATTTCCCCGTTAAAAACGTTTGGCTCTTGTGGCACTGAATACACGTTTTCTGAAACAGTAAAACATTACAGGTAAAATGAGTAATAATATTACTCATGGTACAGGTGAGAAAATTGAGCCTGTGGCTGGGACAAGGGCGGGGGGTGGGGGGGGAACATAAGTCACACACTCAAGGTAACACTGCTGGGAAGTGGCAGAGGCGGGTCTCGAACCCAAGTCACTAGAATTTCCAAGTCCTTTTAAAGTCCATCCTTGCCTCCTTTGAAGGATGCGCGCGCTGCTACATTCGTCCCCGAGGGCCGCAGGCAGGCTAAACTGGTCATTCGAGGGTGTAGGAAGATCGGACTTGTTGCAGGGGTCCAGGAAGGGATCCCACCCGCTCGCAGCCAGGAGCCCAGAACCCCAAACGCAAACGGTACGAGCATCCAGCGCCCCGAGCCCACCCTTCTACAGTACCAGCGGGCGGGGCCCGCCGAGGCCCGTCCCACTTTCGTCACGTCCGGTGGGGCGGGGCTTCGGGGCTTTCCCGGGGCGCGGGGGAGGGAGTATCGGTTAACCCCTGCGTGGCCGGGCCGGCTGGAGCTCCGCGGGCCGGAACCCGGGAGTCGGGGCTCCCCAGCCACACCCCTCGCGGGATTTAAAGGGCAAGGAGGGGCCGGGTCGGGTCGAAGCCCGAACCTAGGGAGCGGGCATGAGGCGCTGCCCGTGCCGGGGGAGCCTGAGCGAGGCAGAGGCCGGGGCGCTGCCGGGGGCGGCCCGCATGGGGCTGGAGGCGCCGCGAGGGGGGCGGCGGCGACAGCCGGGGCAGCAGCGACCTGGGCCCGGCGCTGGGGGCCCGGCGGGACGGCCGGACGGGGGCGGGCCCCGGGCCAGCAACGAGGGGTCCGGCCTCTACAGCGAACCCGAGAGGGTCGGCCTTGGGCCTGAGCCGGGGACAGACGGACAGGCTGAACCTGGAGCAGCTGACCTCGGAGCGGAGACCGAGCGACCCGGCCCAAAGACAGAGACGGACCTATCTAGCCTCCGGACATATCCAGAAAGGAGCAGCCACTGGTCAGAGCCAGAGACAGCCAGTCCCTGGACGGAAACTGGGACGGATGGCTTTTGGACTGATCCACACAGGTCTGACCTCCAGTCTCAGCCAGAGAGGGCCAGCCTATGGGCACAGCCCGTGGTTGATGGGCCCTGGACAGAGATAGAAATACGTGGGTCCCAGACCCAACCAGAAAGGGCCAAGACCTGGGCTGATAACCTTTGGACCCTTAGGAACAGGTCCGGCCTCCGGACTGAGCTAGAGGGGGCCTGTCCCTCAACAGAGCCAAGTGCCGATGGCTCCTGGAAAGACCTGTGCACTGATGGCTCCCAGATACAGCAGGATACTAAAACAGCCTGGAAACAGGTTGGCACTGATGGTTTCCCAGCACAGCAAGATGCTGTTGGCTCCTGGACACGGCCTGGCACTGATGGTTCCCAGGCACGAGATACTCACGGACCCCAGACAGAACCTGGGACAGACTGCCTTTTGGGGGCGTCCAAGCAGGATGTCCCATTAGAGGAGCCAGACCCCGGGCAGCTGGGGGCGCACCTGTACTCTCGCCTGGAGTATAGGCCCCTGACCCCTGTGCCCCGCCTCATCATCACTCCTGAAACACCTGAGCCTGAAGCTCAGCCAGTGGGACCCCCCTCCCGGGCTGAGGGGGGCAGTGGCGGCTTCTCCTCTGCCTCCTCTTTCGACGAGTCTGAGGATGATGTGGTGGTGGCCGGGGGCGGAGGTGCCAGCGACCCCGAGGACAGGTCTGGGGTGAGTGGGAACCGTTCTGCTCTTGAGCCACATTCCGCCCCCCGACCCCTTACCCTCCTGCCTTTGCTTTGAGAAGCTTTTTAGCGCCCACAAGCAGGTTTATCTCCAGGTACCTCCTCCCTCTGACAGCCAGGTGACCGACCCACTCCAGGCATCTTCCTGATCCTTTCCTTTCCTCCTTGCACACTGCCTCCGGTCCTGGGGTCTACAATGGACAGCCACGGGCTGACTTAATGGTGCCTAGGAACTCCTGTAAGTCTGTGTGTGTTTACACATATATTTTTGAAGCAACCGTGTCTGATTTCTGTCGGATGCTCTAGAAGAGCACAAGTAAAGGGGGACAGAAAGTTTTTACCCTGAATCTTTAAAAAATATTTGTATGTATTTTGAGAGAGTAAGAGAGAGAGCGTGCATGCAGGGGAGAGGCAGAGAGAGAAAGAGAGCGAGAATCCCAAACAGGCTCAGCACCGTGAGATGATGACCTGAGCTGAAATCAAGAGTCGGACATTTAACCAATTGAGTCACCCAGGCGCCCCTTTACCCTACATTATTAAGGCACTGTGGCTGCCTCAAGGGGTCATGAGCCTTTGCCACCCTTTAGTACTCATTTTTGTAGGGAGTAAGCCCCCAGATTTTCAGAGGGCTGTGTGAGCCCCAAGTGCTGAGGACCCCCGGCTTAGCCAGACGCCCTCTGGTTTCACCATGGGCCCCCAGCTCCCCAGGGGCCCCCTACACACTCTTGTTTACATCCTTCCCCTCCCCCCACCCCCACCCCCCACCTGGTACCTTGGGTGCGGTTCTCACCTGGTGAATCAGGAGGGCTGGCCTGGCAGGTTCAGCGAGGGTAAGCAGGGTGGCAGGTGTGACAGACTCAAGTGGGTTGGCCTGCTGGGCCCTCCCATTGTCCCGGGGCCCCTGGCCGGAGTCTGCCCCCCCCCAAGCCTCCCTTGGGAATGTGCTCACACGTGTGGCCACAGGTAGAGACAGACCTGCCTCAGCCTGCCTGTGTCAGAGCACAGGAGCTGACCTTCTGGTCTTTCTGCTTTAGCTGTTCCCTCTACCTCCTCCCTCACGTTCTTGGCATCTCCCAACAGCTGATCTGGAAGTGAATGGGGAAAAAAAAAATAGCAGCTAGTTCTCACGCCCAGCTCCGTACTAAGCTCCTTGCTCGTATCAACTCGTTTAATCCTACAGTAGCCCTATGAGGGAGATACTGTTATTATCCCCATTTTATAGATGAGGTCATGACACTCATCCAAGGTCACACACTTTGGAAGACACAGAGCTGGGATTCAAACCCATAGAATACCAGCCTCTTTTCTAAGGGCTGTGTGTGTGTCAACCCTTTAGAGCAGCACATGAGATTGGGGTGCTGTTATTGTCTTTATTTTATAGACGAAGAAACAGGTTTACAGAGGTGAGGTCACTTGCTTAGGGTTGGCCAAGTCCGGGTCGGAGCCAGGACTCTAACTCTGTCCTGGCGGTGTTTAAAACCCAGTTATTTCGAGCTCTGTGGTGTCTGGGTGGACCCGTCCCTAACGTGCTTTCTTCCCACGTCTCTGTGTCTCCAGTTTTTCTTTATCCTTCCAGGATCTGCTTCCAAGGTCCACCTCTGATCAACTTTTGAACTTGCCCTGCTTTTCAGCACCTTCCATAGCTCCCCAGGGCCCTCCAGATAGCGATCAGAAGTTCAGTCCTGTGTTTAGAGCTTCCTGTCTCCAGGCTGCTTCCCGCATTCAGCTTCCCTTCTCCCCTCCTAGCCCCCCTCCCCTGCAATGAGGCCAAAGTGCACACTGTTCCTCGAATACCCTGCCACCACTCTGCCTCTACTCGCCACTTGGTCGCTTGTTTCCCACCACCTAGAAAGCAAACCCCTGCTTCCTTCTGGCTTAATCTGGAAATCCCATCTGACCTTAAAATCCCACAACTTTCTTCCTTTCCTCCCAGCTTCCTTCCTTCTCACACATCCATCCCGTCCTAATCAAACCACCGACAGCCTCTGAGCCTCAGTTATATGTCCAGCCCTGTGTTGGCTTTGTGGGGGACACAGCAGTGACTGAGACATTAGCCCCATGGAGCTCCCAGGCCAGTGGAGAAGACAGGTCCATCGCAGTACAGAGAGGTCAGGGCTGGGATAGGAGATACCTAGTGTTTTGGGAAGATCACAGGAGGTGATTGGCTACGCCTGGGGTATCAGAGAGGGCTTCCTGGAGGAGGGGACATGGGAGATGAGACCATCATGAAATCATCTGATTAACTATCAGGTCCAAGAAAGACAAGATACTGAATCTGCTTATGATAAAAAAGAAAAAGAAAAAGAAAAAAAAGATAGCTACAACTAACTTCCTTCAATCCAACCAATGCTTTTGGAACAGCTCTTGTGCGCTTAGGTCATGGGCTGGGGGCACAGCTGTAACCATGACAACCCCAATAATCCCCGCCTTCAGAGTTTATACCCCGCCAGGGCTGTAGTGTGTAAGCCCAGGGCAGCGAGTTCAGAGTTAGAACCCCAGCAGTGTGCTGTGTGATTTAGGCAGGTGACTTCATCCCTCTGAGCCTCTGTTTCCTTTGTAACCCGGAGTCAACAGCCCTCCTGGGTTTGTGTTTTTAGGATCAAGTAGGTTATGGCTCACCCGAGTCTTTGTCATTGTGCCTGGAATGTTCCAGGTACTTAGTAAACAGGAACCTTTATTAATCACCTCCTCTCCACGGTTGGCAGCTGGAGGGTGGAGGGAGTAGCCCTTCCTGAATCCCATAGCCCAACACCCTGCCTCTGTTTGAACTTCCCACCGTCCATCGGATGTCTGCTGGGTAGCCGGGCTCTGAGCAGGTGGGAGAGAGCATGGCCTGGACCCCAGGGTAGTGGGGGCTTGAGGCACACAGCTTCCTTCTCCGGGGAGGACCCTCATTCTCCCAGAACTTGCCCAAGGGCCTGCCATAGGCCGGGAGCAGAGAACGTCTTCATGTGTCTGCACGCGTGCTCGAGCATGTGAGTCAGACACTAGCCAACCTCAAGAGCCTCTTGATCAAGTCGACGTGCTACAACGAAATCTTTGTTTTCGGTTCGCTCTATTGGGTTTCTGTTGCCTGTTCTCTCTCTCTCTTTGCTTCGATTTATCTTTTTCTTCCCCCTCATGACTTGGTATCCCGGTCTCCCTTTCTGCCTTTCTCTATTTCTTTCTTTGTCTTTTGGCAGCTTGTCACCGAATCAGTCAGGCTAGGTCAGGACGTGCTGTGGTAACAGACAACTTCCAAGCTTAGTGACTTGGAACCACAAAGGGTTATTATCGTTGCCGCTTCACCATGGGCCACTGGTTGGTGACTGGCTCTGCTCTATGCGGTCTTCCCTCCAGGCCCAGACCAAGGATGCTTCTCTTTCCACGCACCCCCCGCCCCGCTACAGCAGGGAAAAGAACATGGAGAGCCGTATACTGGCTTTAACGCTTCTGCTCACATTTTACTGGCCAAAGCAAGTCAGTAACCCAAGTTCAAGATGGCGGGGATGTCCCTAGAAGGGGGGATGGGCTGGAGCTGTTTGGTGAGCAGCTCTCCTGACTATCGCTGTGTCTCTGTTGTCACTTTGTCATCTGTTTCTAATTGTGTCTTTCTCCGTGGTTCAGCCTCCATTCATCAACTCCTGTCTCCGTCATTTTCTCCAGAGGGTCTGACTTGGTTTCGGGATAGAAGTGAAGTTTCCAAGTGTTGGGTGTGTGCATGTGTGTGTGTGGGGGGAGATTCGAGGGTTTGTTGTTACTGTACCGTGACCTGGCCTGTTTTTACTCCTTTGAGAAGGACAGAGAGACATAGGTATGTAAGACATTGATGACAGGGGCAGAGAGAAATGGGCACACTCTTCCCCACCTTTGCCGAGGCCTTTGGGGATCACATGATTGCTGAAGCAGTGGGCTTCGCTCACCCCAGTGAGCTCGGGAGCAGCAATCCCAGAAAGCCCCCTGGTCCACCAGCCTCCCCCCACCCTGTGCCGCATCCCACCCCCTGCCCTCCCCAACCTCAGCAGTGACCCCCCACCCCTGCTCTGCCTCACACAGAACAAACCATGGAAGAAACTGAAGACGGTTCTGAAATATTCGCCCTTCGTGGTCTCCTTCCGAAAACACTACCCTTGGGTCCAGCTGTCGGGACACGCTGGTGAGAGCAGGGGTGTGGGGGACAGCAGGGGTGGGGGTGGGAGGAACAGACAGGCTGGGCAAAAAAAAAAAAAAAAATAGCTACAGAGCTGTTCTCTGTAGTTCAATTCTCCCCATCTGTCAAATGGGCTTGAGGACATTCTCCACCTCATGAGGCTGTTACAGGAAGTGCTTAGGTCTGGGCAGGGGCTGAGGGCCGTTCCCGGTGCCAGGAGGATGAGGAGCAAATCCTCAGCCCTGGGGAAGAAATGGTCCTGGGCGCAAATCCTAATTCTGCACTTTATTTTTTTAATTTTTATTTAATTTTTAATTTTTTAAAAATGTTTTATTTATTTCTGAGAGAGAGAGAGAGACAGCGTGAGCAGGGGAGGGTCAGAGAGAGAGAGGGAGATACAGAACTGGAAAAAGGCTCCAGGCTCTGAGCTGGCTGTCAGCACAGAGCCCGATGCGGGGCCCGAACCCATGAGCTGTGAGATCATGTCCTGAGCTGAAGTCGGGTGTTTAACCGACTGAGCCACCCAGGTGCCCCTAACTCTGTACTTTATATATGGGTGATCTTGGGTAAGTTGCTTTTTCTCACTGGGCCTCCTCACTTGTAATATGGTGATAATCATACCTCCCTTGCAGGGTTCATTGAAGGGTTAAAATCAAAATATATATGTGACGATTGAGACACAGACCCCTCATAAGTAGAAACAATCATTCCTTGGCCTCTCCCTGTGTCCAGGGTATAGTGAGGCCCTCAGTAAACAGCAGCGCTGATGGTTTTCCCTCGCAGCACAATGCCTTGTACATAACGTATTTTGTAAGGGGCTAGATGGTAAACATCCTCGGTTTTGGGAGCCGTACGATCTCTGTCACAGCTACGCAATTCTATTGTGTTACAGCACAAAAGCAGCCATAGATGACACATAAACACATGACTGTGTGTGCCAATAAAACTTTATTCACAAAAATGAGTACCAGCAGGGACTAGACAAACTAGGCCCACTGGCAAATGAAGATAAGATGGGAACTCACCTACCTAGTTCATCCTTAGACCTGAGTCTTTGAAAAGGCCAGCCTCCCCTCCACCCCCCCCCCCAACATGAGGCCGCCGCCGCCATGTTTCCCAGTTACTATCGCCGAGTGAAAATACCAAATAACCCCTCAAAAGTTAGTAGTGGCTAAAAGAAAACTTAGTGGAATACAACAGCTATTTTATTGCCTTTTATGAACTCTGTTTGGGGTCAGGAGTCCAGACAGGACATGACAGGGATGGCTTATTGCTACTCTGTGAAGTCTGGGAACTCACCTCGGATATCCGGAATGCTGCAAGGTGGAAGCTTTTGAGATTCATCCACTCACATGCCTCGCAGTCAATTGTTGGCTGAGCCTCTACTGGGGCCGCTGGCCGGACAGCTTCCATGTGGAGTGGCTTGGGCTTCCCTGCAGTATGGTGGCCTCAGCTTTCTTTTCTTTTTTTTCTTTTTAATCTTTTTTAATGTTTATTCATTTTTGAGAGACAGAGAGCAAGTGAGCGAGGTGCAGAGAGAGAGGGAGACACAGAACCCGAAGCAGGCTCCAGGCTCCAAGCTGTCAGCACAGAGCCCGATGCGGGGCTCGAACCCACGAACCGTGAGACCATGACCTGAGCCAAAGCTAAATGCTTAACCCACTGAGCCACCCAGACGCGCCTCTTTTTTCTTTTCTTTTCTTTTTTTTTTTAAGTTTATTTATTTATTTATTTATTTAGAGAGAGTGAAAGAGAATGAGCAGGGGAGGGGCAGAGAGAGAGGGACAGTGGATCCAAAGTGCGCCCCGCCCTGACAGGAGAGAGCCCAGGGCGGGGCCAGATGCACAAACCATGAGGTCATGGCCTGAGCCGCAATCTGACCCTTAACCAACTGAGCCACCCGGGGCCCTGAGGAGTCCTCTTTCTTATGTGGCAGCTCAGGACTGCAAAGTGGAGCTCGCATCTCCTTTGGTGACCTCGAATCTGAAGTCACGGTGTTGCTTCTGCCTAAAGCCCTCCCAGATTCAAGGAGAGAAAAATTAGATTCCACTTCTTGGTGGGGAGCAGTGAAATTCTGGAAGAACCATGAGACAGGAGCTACTATAGCAGCCATCTTTGGCGTCTACAAGCTGAAAATATAATTTGCCTCCCAAGAGCTTGTAATGCTAGGCTACACAGTCTGCGTGGTCCAGGAAGTGCCAGCGTTATCAGTTGACATGAATTGGCCCCGGGCGTCAGCACGGTGCTGGGACTCCAGGCAGAGGCAGAGACAGAACTCACACAGATTCCCACAGCCCACCATGAGCTCACAATCCAAAATGACAAAACAAGCAAGGCCCCAGCCTGCTGTGAACAGGACTCTGTTGAAACGAGGAGCCTCAGTAGACCCTTCCCTTACCATGTCCTGGCCAAGGCTTTGAGAGGTGCAAGGAGGGAGAGAAGCCCTCCAGAAGGGGTGAGGCAAGGTGAGGGCAGCCAGGATCCGACGCACGTGGGAGATGAGGAGAGGCTCCGGCTGCTCCAGCCTCTGACCCTCTCGTCGACTGTGCTCCCACAGGGAACTTCCAAGCAGGAGAGGACGGTCGGATCCTGAAGCGTTTCTGTCAGTGTGAGCAGCGCAGCCTGGAGCAGCTGATGAGTGACCCCCTGCGCCCCTTCGTGCCCGCCTACTACGGCATGGTGCAGCGTGATGGCCAGGCCTTCAACCAGATGGAAGACCTCCTGGCGGATTTCGAGGGCCCCTCCATCATGGACTGCAAGATGGGCAGCAGGTGGGTTCAGCCCCAGAGCAGACGCCTAGGGACAGCGGTGTGTGAGGGTTCCAGTTGTTTTATCCTCTCCTTGGCTAATTTTAACCATTCTGGGGAGTGTCTACTTAGGATTTTAATTTCTGTTTCTCTGATGACCAAAGAAATTGAGCGTTAGTTGGTTGGCCATTTGGAAATCCTCTTGGGAAAGTGCCTCTTTGAATATTTTTACCAATGTTCTTTTTCTTTTCTTTCCTTCCTTCCTTCCTTCCTTCCTTCCTTCCCTCCTTCCTCCTTCCTTCCTTCCTTCCTTCCTTCCTTCCTTCCTTCCTTCCTTCCTTCCTTCCTCCTTCCTTCCTTCCTTCCTTCCTTCCTTCCTTCCTTCCTTCCTTCCTTCCTTCCTTCTTTCTTTTCTTTCCCCCTGATGTGGGACTTGAACTCATGATCCATGAGGTCATGATCTGAGCCAAAATCAAGAGTCGGACGCCTAACCAATTGAGTCACCCAGGTGCCCCTGCCCATTTTTCTATTGGGCTGTCGTTTTCTTTATGATTTGTAATTCTTTATATATTCTGATTACAATTCCTTTGTTGGACACACACACACACACACACACATACACACACACACACACACACACTGTCCAGATTTCCCATTTCATTCTCTTAATAGTAGCTTTTGATAAACAGAAGTTTTTTTTTTGTTGTTTTTTTTTAATGTTTATTCATTTTTGAGAGAGTGTGAGCAGGAAGAGGGTCAGAGAGAGAGAGGGAGACACAGAATCTGAAGCAGCTCCAGGCTCTGAGCTGTCAGCACAGAGCCCGACGCGGGGCTCGAACCCACAAACAATGAGATCAGACCTGAGCCGATGTTGGATGCTTAACCGACTGAGCCACCCAGGCGCCCCAGATAAACAGAAGAAGTTTTGATTTAGGCCAGTTTGTCATTTTTTTCATCGTGATTGGTAGCTTTATGTTTCAGAAAATCTTCAGATTTTCAGAAATCTGCCTATGCCAAAATTGTGCAGATCTCCTATGTTTTCTTTTACAAGCTTTGTTTAACTTTAACATCTAAATTTGCAATCCACCTAAAATTAATTTTTAATGTTTGTTTATGTATTTATTAATATTTATTTATTTTTGAGAGAGAGAGAGAGACAGAGCGTGAGTAGGGAAGGGCCAGAGAGAGGGGGAGACACAGCATCCGAAACAAGCTCCAGGCTCTGAGCTGTCAGCACAGAGCCTGATGTGGGACCTGAACCCACAAACCGTGAGATCCTGACCTGAGCCGAAGTTGGACGCTTAACCGACTGAGCCACTCAATGCCCCTGTTCATTTATTTGTGAGAGAGAACAAGAGAGGGAGAGAGAGCAAGTGAGGGAAGGGCAGAGAGAGGAAGACACAGAATGGGAAGCAGGCTCCAGGCTCTGAGCTGTCAGCACAGAGCCCGACGTGGGGCTCAAACCCACAAGCTGTGAGATCATGACCTGAGCCAAAGTCAAACGCTCAACTGATTGAGCCACCCAGGCGCCCCTAAAATTAATTTTTATATATGGTGTGAGGTAGGGATTGAGTTTCCTTAGCCTGTTCTCCCCCACCCCCCATATGGCTATCCTATTGACCCGACGCTATTTATTGAAAAAACTTCCCTTTCTCCACTGAATTGCTAGGTGGCCTTTGTCATCATAATTTGGGTGAATGTACGTGTGTGTGTGTCTGTGTTTAGACTCTGTTCTGGTCCATCGATCTATTTGTTCTTGGGCCGTGCTGTGCTTTTATAACATACCTTGATATCAGGGAATGCATCCTCCACCTTTGCTCCTCATGGTTTCACTGGTCACGTTCTCTTTGTGTCAGGACCTACCTGGAGGAGGAGCTGGTAAAGGCACGAGAGAGGCCCCGGCCCCGGAAGGACATGTATGAGAAGATGGTGGCCGTGGACCCTGGGGCCCCCACCCCGGAGGAACACGCCCAGGGCGCCGTCACCAAGCCCCGCTACATGCAATGGAGGGAGACCGTGAGCTCGACCTCCACCTTGGGCTTCCGGATTGAGGGCATCAAGGTGAGGGCCAGGAGCTGCTAGCCTGTGCCCAGGGGCGCTTGGGGGGAGCTAGATCCGAGGCCAGGCTTCTTGGGGAGCACGGGGAAGGCCAGAAAGAAGCAGGACATGGAGAAGGAACAGGAGACTGTAGCAGATGAATAGATGGGGGCTCTGGGGAGCCCTGCTTCTCTCTCACCCCCATCAGTGACCCCGTTTTGTTTACCTGTCTGCCTGAGCAGCTCCAGATTCCTTCTTCACCCCTCACCCTGGCTCTGCCCTAGTCAGGCCCATCTCTCCTGGTCTCACCCCCTCGGATCCTCACCTAACAGCAGCTGGAAGAATCCTTCCCCCGCCTTATGGGGAGAGATTTTCAGTTTTCTTTCCTTTCTTCCTTTTTTCTCTCCTTTTTTTTTGGTAAATTACACCTAATTATTTGAAGAGGGATTCACGCGATTCAAAAATCCAAGTGACGTGCAGGGGTATGTAGGGGAAATCTCTCTCCCAGCTCTGCCCATGCCCTTCCCATGCTGTTCCTCTGCCCCCCACCTGCTCCTGAGGAACCGCTTTATCAGTTTCTTCTATTTTTTTTCCTGCAAATACAAACAAATGCAATTGCATGTCCTAAGGTTTCCTCCTCCCGTTCTTACACAAGGAGGGAGGGCCCTAGAGAGTTTTGCATATCATTCCATAGGCAGTCTTCCTTCCTTCCTTCCTTCCTTCCTTCCTTCCTTCCTTCCTTCCTTCCTTCCTTCCTTCCCTCCTCCCTCCCTCCCTCCCTCCCTCTCTTCCTCCCTCCCTCCTTCCTTCCTTTTTCCCTTCCCTTCTTCCCTTCCTTCCTCAGTTATATAATAGCTTTCTGTGGATGTGACACAGTCCACTACAGATGGCCACCTGCATTTCCACTTTTTGCCATTACAGACAGTGCCTCAGTGAATGAATTTGTACATAAGATACTTTGCAAGTGTGTAGGTTTAACTGGAGACTAGATTCCCAGAAGGAGGAAGATGGAGTCAGAGATGAACTGCATTGGGAATTTTGCTAGAGATTGCCAAACTCCTTTGACAAGAGTGGAATCGTTGTGCATGGCCTGGCCTGAACCATCTTTCCAAGTTGTGCATCTGACTGTCATTCTCCTATTCAAAACCCTTCCATGGCTCCCTAGTCCCCTCAGGAGAAGTCCCCTGGCCCAGAGGGCCCTCCAGGGTCTAGCCTCATCTCTCCCCTCTCTCTTTCTCCTTGTCTACCTTCAGGCCACAGTGCTTTCATTTCCTTGAAAGAGCTCTGTTCTTTCCTGCCACAGGACCTCTGCACATGCTCTTCCCTCTGCCAAGACTGCTCTTCCCCCTGCTTTCCCCTCAATTTTCCTGTCTCCCAGTCATTTTCCTGTCTCCTTTCAAATTTTGCTTCCTCCAAGAAGCCCGCCTTAATTTCCATCCTGCTCGATCAGGGCCCTCTCTTTACCTCCTCATGGCTCCCCACACTCTATAATTCTATTCTCTCCCTTTGTGAAGATCTTATTGTTCTATACCTGTCTCCTTCACCTGACTGTGTCTGTCCTGTTACCTCCATGTTATCAGCGCCCACACAGCACCTGGCACAGTGTGGCAGACGACTCAGGTGGCTTCCCTGTGCCCCCCTCAGACATAAACATTATTAGTCCCATTTATGGAGTGCTTACTTAGTTGTATGCCAGGCACTGTGCTTTGCAGCCTACATATCCAGTCTCCTTTAATCCTTACCCCAGCTTTAGGCAGTAAATACCAACTCGGTCCCTATTTTCCAGGTGAGGAAACTGAGGCTGAGGCCGGTGTGGTGGCTCGTTTAGGGCTGCCCAGCTAGGAAGTAGCAAAGTCACGGTTCAAAGCCAGATCCACCCCTCTTCAAAGCCCACTTGGCTGGACTGGCTCAACCACAGGGTTCAAGGTCAGACTCAGAAGGACCGGTTACTCCTGGAGTGTGATTTGGGGCTGGGTTGACCCAGGCTGAGCAGGTGGGCTTGCTCACTGGCAAGTGTGGGGGGCAGGCAGGTGGTCCCAGGAAACACCTGAGGCTGCTTGGTATCAGGCATGATAAGGGGGAGGTGACACCGGGCCTTCACCCCTTGCCCTGCAGAAAGCCAGTGGGACCTGCAACACCAATTTCAAGAAGACACAGGAGCTGGAGCAGGTGACAAAGGTGCTGGAGGACTTTGTGGACGGGAACCGTGGAATCCTGGTGAGCAGCACAGCGGGCCCTGTCTTTAGCAGCTTAAGACCCCCACCGTCGCGGTCGCTTGTTAGGCAAGGGTCATCCGCTTTAGGCCAAGGATGACCGATACTGGCTGGCGTTGCTCACCATCTGCGGCCCGCTGGTGGCCTGGCGAGAGCTGGCTGGTCTAGGAGGGCCCTGTCCTGGGTCTGGTGATTGGTTCACGACTTGGCCACTTGGCTCTCACAATGCAGCAGGCTGGCCTGGGCGCCTTCTCAGCGCAGAAGCAGGTGGTCCCAAGAACGAGGGAAAGATGTAAGGTGTCTTGACTGGCCAGGCTCAGAATGGCCACCATCATTTCTGCCCTGTTTTATTGCCCAGAGCAAATCTTCCGACACAGCTGAGATGAAAGGGACTGGACTCCCCCTCTTGTGGGAGGGGTTGCTAGGACTTACGGGTATTCAAGTCCTCTCCCAGCCACGCCCTTGTCTGTTACCCCGGTGGACCCGAGCCCCCTCCCTCCCATTTTCCCCGTGGCTCCCCTGATCCCCTCCCAGCCGGGGTCTGCTCCCTCCTTTGAGGGTATAGGATGAGGTCAGGCCTCAAGGGTAAGGACCCACTAACCCCCGCCCCGTGCTGAACATGAAACGCTCCCTCTCACACAGAGAAAGTACGTGGCACGCCTGGAAGAACTCCGTGAAGCTCTGGAGAATTCCCCCTTCTTCAAGACCCATGAGGTGGGAGCCCCAGCCACCAGGGAGGGGAGCAGAAGGCCCCATGTGCAGGGGTGGGGGGTGGGGGGTCGGGGGTTCAATGTGTCTGGGGGGGTCAGAGAAACGGCTGACAGATTACAGGGCAAAGTTATTCAAAGGAACCCCCAAGTTTTGGGGTTTGCTTTTTGAGAGTAGGCAGCAAGGTGGATTTCAGGGGCTTGAGCTGGGCGGCCTGCAATGAAGGCTGTTCCATGCTGGGTATGGGACTTACTTTCCAGGGCCTCAGTTTCCTCCTAACATGGGAAAGAACAATGCTTCCCTCCCCGCAGGGCTGCTGAGGGTGAGACCAACTGTCGAGTGCTCTTTGCAGGATGGAAGTGCATTTAAGTCCCTGCTCTTAAATTACTTTGTAATCCTAATTATTTCCAGCGATTGTTTGGTATCTGCTTTCCTATTTGGTGGCTCTCCCCGCTTGCTCCCTCGTCCCTCCCTCCTGCCACCACTGTCTCCAGGAATCTGGGGCTGTCTCAGGAAGTCTGTGAGGCAGTGATGTTGCGGCGTGTGTCCTTTCCTCTCCCTTATTTCTGCGAACTCTTCCACCTCCCCTGTTAGGTTCATCCTCACTTCTTTTTTAAATTATTTTTTTAATGTTTATTTTTGAGAGAGAGAGAGACAGAGTGTGAGTGGTGGAGGGGCAGAGAGAGAGGGAGACAGAATCTGAAGCAGGCTCCAGGCTCCGAGCTGTCAGCGCAGAGCCCGACATGGGGCTTGAACTCACGACCTGTGAGATCATGACCTGAGCTGAAGTTGGACGCTTAACCGACCGAGCCACGAGCCACCCAGGCGCACCCCTCCCCCCACTTCTTTTTCCCCGACTCCTGAAACATCCTTGATCTGGGAGTCAGGCCACCTGGGGTTCGAATCCTGCTCTGCGCTCCTCCTCAGCCACCTGCCCCTGGGAGTGGTTCGGGACACCTGTCTCCTGGCGGGCAGGACGGGTTAACAGAGCACCTGCCCCGTGGGCATGGGGAGGACGAAGCAGGTTGATGTACATGGGAGCTTGGCCCAGGGAACACGGCCCACAGTAAACCCACAGCATGTGCCAGCTGTTACTGTCGTGTTCATTGTCATCAGATGTCACCCTCCTCGTCCTCATCGCTGCCCTTGGACCTTACACACCTGTCACAAAGAGGAGGCCTGGGGACCTCATCCCTTCCGCACTCATGTTCGGAAGTCACCCACCTGGTGACTTAGCGTTTTAAAAAATGAGCTGCCAACATCTAAAAGACGAGGCTTCACACCAAAATCGGGACTTCCAATTTCCCTGGCACTTTGGGAGACGTGGCAGCACCAGGCCGCTCACCATATGCCAGTGGCCAGAGCGGGGCGGTGGCTGCCTCCTCTGCCAGCCACCTGCTCACCTGCCCCATCACCTGGGGTTTGAAACCCGACTGGAAAGGGGGAGGGGCTTGCACACCTGGAGTTACATGATAGCAATAGTTGTACTATTTCTTTTTTCTTTTTTTTAATGTTTTATTTATTTCCAGGAGAGAGAGAGAGAGAGACAGCGTGAGCAGGGGAGGGTCAGAGAGAGAGGGAGTCACAGACTGAAACAGGCTCCAGGCTCTGAGCTGGTAGTCAGCACAGAGCCCGACGCAGGGCTTGAACCCACGAACCGCGAGATCATGACCTAAGCGAAAGTTGGACGCTTAACCGACTAAGCCACCCAGGCGCCCCCAGAAGTACTATTTCTAATAAAAAACAAAACACCAAAACCAACATCTACCGAGGGCAGTGTGTCAAGCACTGCAAAGCGCTTCATGGGATGCTGTAGTGACCTCAGTGTCACCATTCTATAGATGGGGAAACTGAGGCCCAGAGAATGGAAGTCCCCTGCCTGGGGTCACCGGCAGCCCTGTCCTGGGGCTGAGCCGATATTCCAGGGGGAAGGCGTTATCCACTTCTCCCATGCAGGATCCCAGCTTGTCAAAGGGCAATGGTTAACACTGTCGTCCGTTTGCTACACTGGCAACGCTTCTAAGAGCTTTCTATGGATGAATTCCCGCATGTAACTTGCACAGCAGCCTTGGCCGTAAATGCTATGGTTATTCCATTATCCCCATCCTGTACAGGAGCAAGTGGAAGTCCAGACTGGTCAGACCACCTGCCCAAGGCCACCTAGCCAGTTACGTGGCAGAGCCAGGATTTGAACCCAGATGGCCTGGCTCCAGAGTTCAGGCTGTCGAGTACCTCGCTCAGCTGCCTTCCCCTCCCCCTAACCTCCCTCCTCTCTCCCTGCAGGTGGTGGGCAGCTCCCTCCTCTTTGTGCACGACCACACCGGTCTGGCCAGGGTCTGGATGATCGACTTCGGCAAGACAGTAGCCCTGCCTGACCACCAGACGCTCAGCCACCGACTGCCGTGGACAGAGGGCAACCGCGAGGACGGGTACCTCTGGGGTCTGGACAACTTGATCCGCCTCCTTCAGGGGCTGGCCTAGGGCTGAGCCCCTCGCCCACCGCCGGGTTGATTTATTGGGTGGTGCCCATCTGGCTGGCGGTGCCCCGAGATCAGCCATGGGGGTTGACCTCGGGGATGGGAGGGGTTGGTCTGCACACCACGCGAGACGTGAGCGGAAGGTCTGAAGGGCCTTGGAGACCCGGTAGCGCCCGCCTCTTTCACGACACAGAGGTTTTAAGGACTGGAGAGGGGACGCCATGGCCGCATTCCACCTCGCATCAGAACCGGACCGGGCCCTCTGCCCAGCCGGGGAGGTTTCTGAGGGGGCTGCTGGAGGCCACGACGCCACTGGGAGCCCTGACGGAACACAGTCCAGGTGCCACGGGGAATACGTGTGACGCCGCAGGGATGACCGCAATCACTGTCTCCTTGTCAGCCCCCTCCTGGCTGCAAGCTGGCTCCTGGAGGCCTGGGAAGGGGGAATGTCCTCTCTGGTGCCAGGGGGGAACCAGACCTCACCTGTGAGCAAAGGCAGGAGCCACCTGTCTGCCTGGGAGAGTTACAACCCCTCTGTTCATCTGGGAGCCATTCCATTGCTGAGAGGTTCGGGAGGGTGTGACACCTCAGGGCTGAGAGCTGCCCTTGGGCGGGACCCAGTTCGCCCGGTCCTGCCCTCCCCTGGCCCCATGGGATCCTCCCCCCTCCTGACAGAACTCTGACCCCCTGCAGACCAAGACCACAGCCGTGTCCTGTGCCAGCTCTGACTAGCACAACCTCGTTCCTCGGGCCTCCCTCCCCCCACCCCGGCCCCCCTTGCCCTTGCTCCTTGCCAACTGGTGGCAGGAGGGGGCTTTCAGATCTGGAAGAGGAGGCTTGGGAATCAGAGCTGCCTTCCTCCAGAGGTACAGGGTAGGTGGCTGCGACCCAGGGCTGGCAGCCTGATCCAAACCAAAGACCCCGGCACCTTCTCAAGTGTGGGTGACGCCCTTCCGTCCCCCTCCTCCTACACCTGTACCTTTGGCTTCCTAGCCTAGGAGGCTGGGAACCAGGCACCTCCCTCTTCCCTAAGCTGAAGCCCTAGAGTGTCTTCCGGGCCTGAGGAGGCGGCTCCTTTTTCTACCGACCAACTGTCTTTATACTTATTTATATGAGAGGTAGTCATTAGCTGGGGCAGCGCCGGGGGACAGGAGGCAAAATCGCTTCATCTGCTTCCATCCCCCCCGTGACGATGCCCCAATAAATCACATTCAACGTCAACCTTGTGCATTTTTTTTCTTTCTCATCTGGGGCGTGTGGGCTCAAAGCTCATGATTTCCCCGTGAGTGCTGGGCGGGGTAATGGGATGATGACGGGCTGGGGACAGAGATGCAGGCACGGAGCACACTGGTTCGTGCATTGGGCGTGCATTCACTGAGCTGCTGCTCTGGTGCCTGGCTCTGTGCTGGACAACGCGGGGGACACACTAGTGACCAAGATGCTCAAGCTGTGCCCTTGGGGGCTTCTGGGACGGTGCACTGGACAGTGCCAGCCAGGGTGTCAGGGCTGGTGCAGAGGGACCAGGGCCAGGGCAGGGACACCCCTCTCCCACTTAGAAACCCATCTCTTTGCTGGGTGCTGGGCTACACAAGTGACTGAGGCAAACCTGTCTCCCCCTTTCAGGGTGGCGGCAACAGGTATCCATGCAGTTAACAACCTTTCTCCCCGTCTTTTTTTTTTTTCTGACAGAGAGAGAGAGAGAGTAGTGTGAACAGGGTAGGATCAGAGAGAGTGAGAGACAAAGAATCCGAAGCAGACTCCAGGCCCTGAGCTAGCTGTCAGCAGAGCCCAATGCAGGGCTCGAACCCACGAACCGGGAGATCATGACCTGAGCTGAAGTTAGCCGCTTAACCGACTGAGCCACCCAGGCGTCCCTCTTTCTCCCCGTCTTATAGGCACTAACTGCCTGGTTTGAATCCTGGTGCTGCCGCAGGGAGGCAGGACGGGACCTCAGGCCCGTGGCCGCACTTCTCCAGGTGCCAGTCTCTTCAACTGGGGGAGGATTTAGTACCTTCCTAACATGGTTGAAGAGTTTGAGGAGTTAGCACTTACTGTCCAGTTTCTCAATCAGAACACAAAGGTCAGGGAGGGGCCTAGCCTGGGGCTAAGGAGTCTTCCCTGAGAAAGATGAACCAATATTGAGAATTAAGGTCTCCTCAGCAGGGGTGGGCAAGTGACACTCAAGGGACCTGAAAGGCCAGTATGGCTAGTGGCAGAGAGTGTGAGGAATAGTCAGAGATCAGGAGAGATGAGCTGAGGCTGGGAGTCTTTAATCCCTAGCCTGTGAGCAACAAGTTGCTGCTGGAAGCTTCTTAGGAGGCAAGTACTGAGACATGGTTTGCATTTTAATGCTTATTTTTGAGAGAGAAAGAGAGCGCATGCACGCGCACACGTGTGCAAGTGGGGGAGTGGAAGGGGGGGGTCGCACAGAATGGGAAGCAGGCTCCAGGCTCTGAGCTGTCAGCACAGAGCCTGACCCTGGGCTTGAACCCACGAACCCGTGAAATCATGACCTGAGCCAGATGCTTAACCAACTGAGCCACCCACTTGCTCCTCCTTGGTTTGCATTTTAAAAGGCAATGCTTCCTAGGCTCCATGGGAACAGGGTGGGGAGGGGGGGAGAAGCAAGGGGTCTAAGGAGAAGGCTCCTGTCCAGAGAGGGGAGGGTGGTCACCAGTGAGATGGCTGGATGCACCATTCAGGTGGGACGGACGGGACCTGCGGGCTGGGCTGTGGTCAGTGTCCTCCCCGGACAGGGGCCTTGTCTAGCCAGCTCCTGGCTTTGCCCCCAGCCACACAGCAAGGGCTCAACACTGGGGGGTGGGTGTGGGAGAAGG
Organism: Proteles cristata cristata; assembly: GCA_017311185.1. NCBI lineage: Eukaryota > Metazoa > Chordata > Mammalia > Carnivora > Hyaenidae > Proteles > Proteles cristata. The sequence goes on from JAESUZ010002173.1 coordinate 307,432, forward strand.
GGACTGGGACTGGATGGATCGGGTAGGGGCGGCGCGGGAGGGGGCCTCTGCACGGAGGAGCTCTGGCTGGAGGTCGTCAGGAACACAGTCCACTCCGACGGATCGTTGGAAAAAGGGAGACACTGGGGCACTCTTCAAATGGTGACAGAGCCGAGCTGTGCCAGGGGGCCCCGTTCCCCGGCTGCAGCAGGCTAGTGGCCAGAGTCCCGTGGGCTGAGCAGCAGCGCCTGTCCACAGAGGCCGGCTCGCACCCCCCCCACGGGCACCACGTACGTCCGGCCATCGGCAGCCCGCGACGGCGCGAAGTCCGTCAGCTGCAGGTTGCTATCCCGGACCTGGTCATAGTCCCACAGATGGTAATGCCAACTCTTGCCCTGCTTGCAGAGGAGGTAGACGGCTCCTGGGGCACCTTCCTCTGGCAGGGGGGGTGGCTGGCGGGGTGTGCCAGGCACCGGGTGGAACAGACCTGGCAGCTCGGGGTCCTCAGAATAGCCGAGGGTTGGCACAGCCCGCGTCCCCAGCAGGAGCCCTGGGGAGGAGAGGGGAGGCTGTGAGCTGGAGTGAGTGCCCCCCACAGCCCTTCAGGGGAGGTGTGGTCCTGCCTCTGCTGCTGTCTCCTGCTGTGTGTGTGTGTCTCTCCTACACACACACACACACACGCACACACACACACACACACAATGCTCAGAGGAGCCCTAGAAGCCACAGCCCCGGGTGCCGCGGGGGAGCCTCAGTCCAGGCCACCTAACATGCAAATCGACCTTCTGGAAGGCAGGTGGAATGACAAGGCCGATCGCTGTTCTCCTTACTGACACGTGCAATGTGCCTGTGTTGTTCAGACTTTTACGTGCTTTGCCCACTGGCATCGTGACTTCCAGACGCAGAAACAGAAGCCCAGAGTCACAGAGCCTGGAAGCGGCAGGACCAGGTCTGGAGCCCGAGCTGTTTGATCCTAGAGTCCGTGCTCTGTGATTCGGTCCATGGAAACCGTGACCCGTTGACACTGAGGGACCTGCTCCTTGCCAGGTCCCTACTGAGAACCCTGTTGGGACAGGGACAGCCCAGCCCTGGTCCCTGCCTCGAGTATGGGCAAAGTGCCAGTGGAAGGGTGAGAATGCAGGGGCGAGGGGGGCTGGGGACATGCAGGGTGTGCATACAGGGGTGCGGGAGGGAAGGCCCACCTGTGCTCACTGCCCAGTGGGCCTTGTAGCCTTTCCTCTGACACGGTTCGTGGTTGAAGTCCTCGTCGTAGCTGGTGCTGGGGTTAAGGCCAAAGACACAGTGCGGCCCGGGGACCCACCCTTCCCCATCCCCACCCAGCTCCCTTCTAGGCCCTGGGATACGGGATGAGCAAGGGATAGCCGGTGACAAGGTGCCGCAGGACACGGTCTCTGTTGGGACCACCCAGGCCCCCGCAGAGCAGCTCAGCCGAGCAGCCCAGTGCCTCCTGGGCCAGCTTGCCCATGTCAGCCACTGCAGGGACGAAACAGACGGAAGGATCACCGGGTGCCTGGCCCCGGGCCGCGGGCTACCGGAGGATCGGAGCCTTTAATCTTCACCGCAACCACCACCTCTTTGTACAAATGCAGAAAGTGAGGCACAGAGACGGCAAGCTGCTGGTCCACAGCCGCTCAGCAAGAGGTGGAGAGCTGGGGGGTGGGAGGGGGTTGATGAAGACATCGTGTCTCCAGAATCCAACTCCTAATACTCTACTGGGCGGGGAGAAGGGCCTGAGGAATGCAATAGGGTCTCCTGACCCGCCTGGCTCCAGCCCCTTCTGCACCCAACTCACCGGAGAACATCTCTCCCTGGGCCGTGTAGCCTCTGTCCATGGCCATCTGCACAAGTCTCTCCAGGGGAATGCCGCTAGGCGGTGCCAGGAGCGTGCCTGCCATCCACAAGGCCACCAGCCCGCACCTGGGGGAGGCAGGCCCAGTCCCCGAAGTCAGGTCTCTAGGGGCTCTCTCTGTTCCAGAGCTGCAGTGTGGGGAACAGGTCTGCTGCCCCAGGGGTGGGGTGGGAGGGAGACCTCACTGCACCCTTCATCGGCGAGAGGGTGGCCATGGCCTGAGGCCAGGGCTGGAGGGCTGCAGGGACAACGGGAGGGTGGGGAGAGATGTCACTGGGGCTTTCAGGAGGACATGAGGTGCGGAAGCAGAGTCAGAGAGGAAGACCAGCCCACTTGCCTACTTGCTCATCCATTCCAACACGTTACTCTGCACGCACCCCGCTCCTCCAAGGTCCCCCTCTCCCTCCCCTCCTCCTCGCCCTACGCTGTCTGGGATGAGCCCATGCCCCCCACCCTGCAGATCAGTTCTCTGGAAGCACGGCCAAGGTCGACAAGGGTTGGGGTCCCAGATCAGGCACGTACTGAGGGCCTTCCTGGATGAGGGAGGGCAGGTCGGCACAGAAGAGGATCCACTGCAAGTCATTTCTGAAACTGAATCAGAGTGGGACTCAGGTCACAGGGGAACCAGCTCCTGCTGGGGGGGCAGGGGGGGCTCGACGTCTGGCTGGGAGTAGTAGGATTGGAAAAAAAAGATGGTAAAATAGGCAGAGAGGGAAAGGATTAGGACCCGAGGTCCCTGGGGGCAGGAAGACATATTTTGGAATAATACTGGAAGTGCCTGAGCACAGTACCCCCCGCCCAGGGGTAAGGCTCCTCTTAACAATGTAATAGACCCCACCCACCTACTCCCTCAGGTGTCCTTCAGGTATTTGACAAAAGACCTAACTAAAAATTTATTTTTTTTAAAGTTTTTTTTTTTTTTAATTTCTAGGAGATAGAGAGAGAGACAGGATGAGCAGGGGAGGGTCAGAGAGAGAGGGAGTCACAGACTGAAACAGGCTCCAGGCTCTGAGCTGGCAGTCAGCACAGAGCCCGACGCGGGGCTCGAACCCACGAACCGCGAGATCATGACCTAAGCGAAAGTCGGACGCTTAACCGACTAAGCCACCCAGGCGCCCCATACCTAACTAAAAATTAGACCATAAAACCTTATGATCCACAAGGAAGGCAGGGTCATAGGCCACCCTCATACAATGGAAACAAGCCAATCAGGAGTGGGCAACCCAGCACCCAGAGTTGTCCAGCCAATAAGGATGGGAGCTGAGAGGGAACGGGGGAGGGGAGGGCTGACCAAAACCTTATAAAACAAGGGCCCTTGCCTAGAGTCCTTGAGCATCTGCTTTTGAACGTCCCGGCTGCAAAGAGAGCTTTCCTACTATTCTTACTTCCTGCTCTTCTGCTCTAATAAACTTTTTGCCTTGGTCATTTTGTGTCCACCTCTCCATCCTTTGGAGCGGCCAGACCACGAACCCCGGGTATGGTGGTAAAAAAAATCCTGCAACGGGGCGCCTGGGTGGCTTAGTCGGTTAACCATCTGACTTTCGCTTAGGTCATGATCTCGCGGTTCGTGGGTTTGAGCCCCACGTCGGGCTCTGTGCTGTCTGCCAGTTCAGAGCCTGGAGCCTGTTTCAGAGTCTGTGACTCCCTCTCTCTCTGACCCTCCCCTGCTCACGCTGTCTCTCTCTCTCCTAGAAATAAATAAAAATATTTTTAAAAAAATATTTAAAAAAAAATCCTGCAACAGTAGCGTTGAGCGGAGCTGGGGGTGAAAGGCGCAGCTCCAGGCTCTGATGCTGACTTCCTCCTCCCCTGAGGCACCTCTCCCTTCCTAAGCCTCAGTGTCCTCATCTCCTCAGTGGGACTCATCCTTACACCTTCTCCCTCTCTCAGTTATTGAAAGGCCAAAGGACAGATCTGTTAAAGCTTTACAACTAGGAGCCAGAAAAATGGACTTACAGGAGAACATTTCTCAAAGAGGTGTCTCTATACTTAAACCCTTCTGTGTGTGTGCATGTGTGTGTGTGCGCGCGCGTCTTTCCCTCCCAAGCCTGTCAAATAGGGATGAAAATTCCTTAACTCAGCCTAGAGCAGAAACGGGTAACAAACACCTTCACGGCCTAAGAGCTCACCTGGCTAATCCCAATCCCGCCCCAGGGCTCCGGAGGGGCTGGGCAACGTGCTCAGACAGTACTCTTGTTCCAAGGCTAGTGAGAGAGCAAGGCTGGGGAGGCGGGGGGGGGGTGGGGGTAAGGGGGGAGAACCCAAAGCTCCTGGTTCCCAGTTTGGGGCACTCTCCAGATGAAAGATGATATCACAGCACAGCGGTTAAAAGCCTCCTGAATGCACACTGGGCTCTCCCTCTTCTAAGCTCGGTGGCTAAATGACTTCAACATCAATGAACCTCCGTTTCTTTATCTGGAAAATGCTATAATAATAGTTCCTATCTCACAGAATCACTGGGAGCGTGAAGTACATAACAAAGAATGCTTAGCACAGAGCCTGATAGACGGGAGACCTAAGATAATGGGGGATTGCTACTTGCATTATGTTTGCTTCCCTTGGGTTAGGGCATTTCGAACAGATTAGAAAGTTATCGAGAGAGCTGAGGGGTTTCTTCATCCACGTGTCTGGGTAACTCATGGTGATACCCGCCCACCACTACCCCAGTCCAGGTCCAGTCCCCTCCTGCCTGCGTCTCTTGGGCCCCCTGACCACCTTACCACCCCTCCTGCACTCAGGTGGCCTCCCACTTTGTGCAAAGCTCTTCAATGGCTCCCTAGTGCCCTCGGGACAGTCCACCTTCCTCCACACGCCCTGTGTGACCTGGCTCCTGTCCACCCGTGAAGCCCCATGTTTACTACCTCCCCGCTGCCCCATCCAGTTAAGGAAAATATTTGCAGATCCCTGAAAAGGACACCTCTTCATTTCAGCCCCGTGTCACTTACTCCTGCGGCTACATGATAACTCTCAGGGGTCCCCTTCTCCAGGAAAGCCCCACCAACACCCCCTCCCCCTCCAGCCTTGGCCACGCGCTCCCTCAGGGCTCCCTCATTACAGCTCTGTCATGGGGAGGGAGGGATCTGCCTCTGCCCCTGGACTAGGTGCCCCCACTCCTTTGGTGAAGGCACACTACTGACTGGGGTCTAAGTAGGGGGCTGAAGCACTCTGGCTGTTTGACCCTGAGGGAATGGGAAACCCCAAGGGGAGATGGCGGAAGTGACCTGGGGACAGGTGGTTGGGTGAGACCCTACCGGTCCTTCTGCCGCTTCAGGAGCCTCTTCACGTCATCTCTGCTCCCAGGGACTGGGCTGGCCTTCTCTAAGGCCTCCTTCAGGAGCTGGCTCTTCTCTAGGCCGAAGACATGAGGGGCGGGCTGCCCAACAGGGGGTGGGGGCGGCAATGGAGGTGGTGGGGGAATAGGGGCCTGGGGACTTGGGGGAGGCGGCGGAAAAGCTAAATTGGGGAGCTTTGGGGGTAGAGGAAGAAGTGGAGCGATGGGCCCCTGGGGAACAGGGGTTTCTGGAGAAGGGGCTGGGGGCTCTAGGGGAGGACAGCATGGAGAACTCATTTTTGGGTCTACGGCATGTATAGCCTGGAAGATCGAGAATGGAAGAGGGATGGATCCTCTAAAATGGGTTGGTCGCAGGGACGGCAGTTCCAAAAGTTTTCGGGTGAACTTCCGGAACTTGAGTGCAGAGCAGTGACTCTAAAGGGACCGGGACTGACATTTGGAACCAGGGGAGCAGGGGATGGGCGGACTCAAATCATCAGGGATCTAACAGTCAACAAGGCGGGGTCTTTTCCCCGGAATTACATTTGTGGTTTGGGGTTGCGTTAGTAAAAGTTACGGTATTATCCGGAGCCAGGTTTGGAAACTCGGGAGTCAGTTTTGAAAGAAAATGAAGGATCGCACCCGGGGCGAGGCCCCTAAAGGGTGGGACTTTGTGGCCTACGGAGACACCCTAGGGAATTTAGGCTCTGTAACCCCTCACATCCCAGGCCCGAGTTCGGAACCTTCAAGCTGACCTTTGAATCAGAGGTCAAGAGATCAAAAGGACACCTGGCAGGGAGAATGCCTTAGTCGTAGAGAAGTTCCGGGAATCAAAGTGCAAAAGGAAAGGTCCCGTGGGCTGGGGAAGGCTCAGAGATCACAGGACGTTGGGAGCCACGATACCGCTGGGCTAAGCAATGGAGCCAGGAAATAAGACGCTCCTCCTCTTCCAGCAAAATGGTGGCCGCAGCACACATTTTTCTCCATATCAGGTGACAGTACTCGCGACCCGTGGGCGGCCCTGTAGCGTCACGTGATGAGCGAAGGCGGGGCAGTGGGGGGGAGGAGAGGCTTTCGAAGGACTGCCCCCAGGAGAGAATGAAGGGCGAGAGGCTTCTCCATTGGCAAGAAGCGCGTGAGGGGGCGTGGCCTCCACTGATTGGTCCGTAGACCCTCAGAGGCGGGTCCGGGGAGGGGTTTTCTGCCGAGGCGGGAACCTAAATGTCGTTTTGATTGGCAGGCTTTGGGCCAAGGGGCGAGGATTACTCTGACTGGTCAAGCTACTGAGTTTCGGTAGGGGATTGGTTTGCAGAAAGACAGGGGCGGGATCAGGAGAGGAAGCTTTTGTAGTCGGCTCTTAGAAACGTAGCAGGCGACCCTTGCGGGATCTGCGGCTCTGTTGGTGAGTAATCTCGGGCGCAGGCGGCCATCTACGCCGGACGGCGGAGCGGTTGGCTCCTGAACTTTCCAGTTCCTCGTGTGGAGAAACTATCTTCCCGCTGCGCGAGTTTAGGGCGCCGCAGATTTGTCTCTTTCCTTAACTGGCTCTTACATCCGGGCCTTTTCTGCTGGGCCGCCCTTTGAGATCGTGGGCCTATGGGAGTCGCCACTTAGGATGCTCCGCCTATCGGTTCGCGTAGAGGATCCTGGGACTCGTAGTAAACCTCTCGAGATTTCCCACGCGGGGAGGCGAAGCCGTGTCGTGCTTTCGCTTTGTTTTCCAAGTTCTGCCTCCTCCTCGCCTCCCTTGACTTCTTCGTGAAAGGAAGATCTCTGAGCAATCCGTTAAACCCGCTTTGGGGCAAAGGATTCGGAGAAACCCAGCGCCGAAGTTAACCTTTTTCCTTATTTTCAGCTCTACCTCGGCACCTCTCCCGATGGCAGTTCCCGAGACCCGCCCCAACCACACTATTTATATCAACAACCTCAACGAGAAGATCAAGAAAGATGGTGAGTTCTCAGGATAGTTCAGGCTCCAGGTTACCTCGCACGAGCCAGCCTACTCTTCCACCCCCAGCATTCACTTCTCTTCCTTCGCTTTCTCCTGCCAAAATGTTAATCTTTCCGCCTTTGCCCACGCTGCACCCTGTGTGTTTAACGCTCCTTCAGTTCGTCTTATCAGCTTGGCCATCAGCTTGGTCACCGTCCATCCTTCAAGGTTTCAGCTCACAGGACTTCTCCAAGAAGCCTTCCCCATCCTCTTTCAGGTGCCTCCCTCTGACTTCCCATAGGCCCTGCACATCTTCCGCTCAAGGCCTGATTGTTCTGAGCTGTTGGTTATGTGAGCATGAGGGTAAGCTCTGAGACTGTCTTGGTCACTGTGGTGTTCTCCGTGATCATCCCTCAATGGATAGGGTTCATTTCCAAAAGAAAATCAAATCATAGTAACGATGGCTAATGCTATCACCAGGTACCGGAATGTAAATCTATTACAGTAAATTTTCAACAAAAGTCCTTCAGGAAGGAGTTATTTCTCAGATGAGGACACATCAGGGCTGATGTGATTTGCCCAAGGTCACACAGCAAGGTAAAATGGTTGAGGCTACCACTATGGAATTCTGCCTAAGAACTCCGTGTTTGACACTTGACATACTTTTTCATTTTATTGCCTTGATTGAACCTTGTTTTCTATATTCGAAAATTGAACAAAGTTCTAATACTTTCTTTGCACGAACGTTACGTGGATTAGATGAGCTAAACACCCAGGCAGGGCTGATATTTATGGTACCTGGCAGTTAGTAGGGGCTGGGTAGAACTTAGCTCTTACCAGTTTAAGACAATTGTCAGGAGAACCACGGGAGCATGCTGGGATTAAGTTTTGACGTTACCAATTAAGTTAACTGTCGAAGAAAATGAAACAAGCCATGTAAATGTCCTCCATGCTCTTCGAGTATTGTGCTCAGCCAGTTGTTTGTGATGCTGGGGAAACACCCCGGTGACAGACAGTCCTGGTCTTGGACTTCATGGAGCCACATTCCATTGGGAAAGACGGACCTGCTTCCAGACAATGATAGCCCAGAGTCACCAGGGCCATGATTGGGGAAGCACAAACAGGGTCAGGGTCAGGGCTGGGTTTGGGCACCTGGACAGAGGGATTCGTTCCCTTTCACAGGAACGGAGATGTTTTGGGAAAGCCTCCCAGATAGAAGAAACAGTATATACATCATGGTGAGGGAGAAGAGTGTTCTGAATGCGGATCAACATATGTCAGCATCTAGGGGCAAAAGAGAGCCCAGGCCATTCTGGAAACTGCCAAGTAGTTGGGTGTGACTGAGGCTTGTGACTCAGGAAGAACCTTCCAGTGAGCAGTGCACTGATGGCTCATGGGATTTTGTGGGCGGGTAGGTTGATAGACTTTGTCCTGAGGGTACCAGGGAGCCAGGGAATCAGGGAGGGTGCACTTGAGTGGGCAGGAGGGAAGAAGGGAAAGAGGCCCAGAGTCCAGGGGAATGACCGAGTCCCAAACTGGGTTCATGGGTGTCGCGGATGGAGACAAATACCAGAAACGGCAGCAGGAGAATTTTTGGCTAATTGTGCCAGAACACTTTTTACTTCCCTTTTCAGCTTCCCTTCCCCCGAATTTTCTTCTTTTTCTTCATCCAGTCTTTCAGCAAGCATCTTCGGCTCAGATGCCTTCTGTGTACGAGATTGGTATTCTTTCCTTTCCTTTCCTTTTTTTTTTTTTTTTTTTTAACTTTTTTTTGAGAGAGAGAGTGAGAGTGCCTGAGCAAGGGAGAGGCAGATGGAAAGGGAGACACAGAATCTGAAGCAGGCTCCAGGCTCTGAGCTGACAGCACAGAGCCTGATGCGGGCCTCGAACTCACGAACTGTGAGATCATGACCTGAGCCGAAGTCAGACGCTCAACCGACTGAGCCACCCAGGCGCCCCAGTATTTTCTGTTAGGTAGGACAGTTTGTTAGTGAGCTATGGTGACATTGGGTTCAAATGGACTTGGGTCCTGGTCCTCATCCCAGCTCTGTAGGCTCTTCCCAGGACCTTTGGGACACCCCGTTGAGCCAGTGACAAATCCTCTGAGAGTCTATTTTATTTCCACATTAGTGAAATTGAGACAGTTACAGTTGCTTCTTGAAGAAGCAATTGTAGGAATTTGGTGAAGTTCTTTCCATAAAAAGACATTTAGTGGTATTGCTATTCATGCAAGTGTTTTTGGAGAAGCGTGTGTGCCTAACCTGCACTGAGCATGGGTTTACTGCAGCAAATACAGTGGCGAGGCTTGTGGCACTTTAGGACAGCTAAACGTGACGTCAGGACGGCGAAATGCCATGAAGGAAAAGCAGTTAGGTACACGGAATGGGGAGAGCAACAACAGGTGGCATTTATTTATTTATTTATTTACTTACTGATTGAGTGTGAACAGGGAAGGGGCAGAGAGAGGGGAGACACAGAATCCAGAATCCCAAGCAGGCTCCAGGCTCTGAGCTGTTAGCACAGAGCCCAATGCCGGCCTCAAACTCACAAACCGCAAGATCATGACCCAAGTGCAAGTCGGACACTTAATGGACTGAGCCACCCCTGCGCCCTTCATGGCATTTATTAAGACAAGGTGGTCAGGGAAGACTTCTGAGGTGGGAACGCTTTTACTGAGGCCTAGTTGACCCGCAGGAGAAGAGACTTTGTCATGGAGGCAGCAGCCAGGGCAAAGGTCCTGAGGCTGCATACATGTACCGGCCTGAGAAAGGGCTGTGAGGCCAGTGCAGCTGGAGATATGGGAGCGGGGTGCAGTGTGGGGGGATGATGTTGGAGATGTTGGCCAGGGCCATGTCACGCAGGCCTAGGTCAAGATGCCAGTGACAAGGAAGAGAATGCTCACATGTGTTGAGCATCTACCGTGTGCCCTCTGTTACGTGTGGCTCCTGTTCCCCCCGTGGCGGGTACCGGTACTGTCTGTGCACACGGGAGCGCACACAACCCACCCAGTGGTTCTTGGCTGCTGCTGGTATTGTTGCCTCTTGGAGGTTCCTGCCCTGCGGCACCGTGGCATTTGGCTGATGGTGTCCCTTCTGGGCTGCACCTGGCTCTGAAAGAGGACCTCAACCCCCAGGACAAGGTACCAAGACTTGTAGTCACCCAGTGGCTCCTCCCTTCCTCCCCCTGCAGAGCTGAAGAAGTCCCTGTACGCCATCTTCTCCCAGTTTGGCCAGATCTTGGATATCCTGGTTTCCCGGAGCCTGAAGATGAGGGGCCAGGCCTTTGTCATCTTCAAGGAGGTCAGCAGCGCCACCAACGCCCTGCGCTCTATGCAGGGCTTCCCCTTCTACGACAAGCCCATGGTGAGTGCTGTGGCAGACTGGGTGGGGACGGGAGGCCCGCTCCACTAACGTTGGGCATCTGTCTTGCGGTTTGTCAGCATTCGCTGTTCTTTGTACTGGGGTGAGGCGGGGGTGGGGGACACATAGCGCCCGAGGGAGCCCCCAGCCCTGCCCTTTCAGACCCTAGATGGTGGCCTCCCAGAGGTGTCAGGGCTGGGCTGGGAGAGGTGCCCACAGCTTTGGGAGCTTAGGGGAGGCACCTCACCCACTCCGGGGGGGCTCAGGGAAGGCTTTCTGGATTGGAGGCTCCGAGGAGAAAGACTGGCTGGAGGGAGGCAGGGGAGAAAGCATTAGATAGCCGGGAGCAGTAGGGAAGTGGGTCAGGTCTGTTTGGCTGGAACGAAAGGGTGAGGGTGCGGGGAAGGCGTGGCCTGGAGAGCAAGTCAGAAGTCTGGTCCAGGGACTGGAGTTTGGCTTCTAAGTGGACTTGACTATGGGTGCTGGGGAGCTGTGGAGGGGTTTAGGGAGATGCCTCTGGCTGTTGGGGAGAATGGATTAGAGCAGGGAGGCTGGATTGGCTTCCCAAGTGTGAGGGCCAGGACCAGGGCAGGGGCCATGAAGGGGGGCTGCCTTCTGGGAGGTGAGGAGTGGCTTAAAGTGCCCTGCCTGAACTAGAATTCCTGCCATGTCACCGGCAGACATCTTTGGTTCTTGGGGCCTTTTCCCTTGTCCCTCTTAACCAGTTTTTGAGTTGCACCTGATTGGAATATACCTCCCGGCGCCTACTCCCTTGGGTAGGGAACGGCAAGTGGTGAGTGTCCAGGTCCCAGGCAGGCCACCCAGACAGTGGGCCGCGGGGCCGTGGGGTGGCCTGGAACCCTCCACTCCATGTTGGGGGTGGGCACTCATTTGCCTGGTGTTCCCATGTTTTTCTAGAGCAGCTGGAATTAAGCTTTTGAGGTATGAAGACCACGATCTTACTTGATCTTCCTCCCCTGCTCTGCTTCCCAGACCACCCCTTGGACCAAACACTCAAGCACCAGTGAGCTCTGTCAAGGGGGGGTCTGTCAGCCCTACTTTTGAAACACCCACCGCTCCATGCTCCTTGCCCCTCCCCTGCCGCTGACCTGGTCTTCCCTCTGACCCCCGCGCCCCAAAGGCTGTTTTCCATGCCGTGGCCACCACGCTGCTTCCAGCATACCAGTGAACTCTCATCACTCCCTGCCTATAACACTCCATGGCTCCCAGCTTTCTCAGGAAAAACAGCCAAGTTTCACTGAGATCTCCAGAGTATCTCCATTGCCTCTGTGATCTTACCTCCTCCCTCCTCATCCGCATTGATCTCTTGCCATTCCTTGAACACACGACACTCCTTCGCTCTTCTGTTCCTTTGCTAGAAGGCTCTTTGCCTCGATCTCCCTCCATTCCTCTGTCTCTGTAACAGTGTCACATCACTGAGGCCTTTCCCAGCCACGTCTGAAATTTCCCTTTTTTTTTCTTTTCTTTAACATTTATTTATTTTGAGTGAGAGAGCAGAAGCACGTGTGTGCCCGCAAACCAGGGAGGGGCAGAAGGGGAGTGAGAATCCCAAGCAGGTTCCACAGTCTGCGGAGCCTGACACCGGGCTCGATCTCACAAACCTGAGTCATGACCTGAGCTGAAATCCAGAGTGGGACGCTGAACTGTCTAAACCATTCAGGCGCCCCATGATTCTCGATTCATCATCTTTTTATTTTTTTAAATTAGGCTTCACACCTTACATAGGGGTAGGGCTTGAACTCCCGACCCTGAGATTGAGAGTCCTGTGCATTATGGACTCTGAGCCTGTCCAGTATTCCTGTGTCGGCCTTGTTTCCCCGGGCTTCTGCCTGTTGCCGAGGACTGTCCCATTTTCCCTTCAAAATCTCAATAGTCCAGTGACCGAACACAGGCGTGTCAGCTACTCTCCAAAGCACTTCAGCTCATTTAGTCCTTACACTTAACCCTTTCAAGTGGGAAATAACCACAGTCCCCATTTTACAGATGAGCATGTTGAATGTTGAGGCTGGTGATTTCCATAACCCTCCTCGCAGAGTGACTGGGAAGGTCTGCTTTTGTACCCAGGACGTTTGGCATTGAAATAAATCTACGCTCTCTACCCTTCTGCTCTGTTCTGCAGCGCATTCAGTATGCCAAGACCGACTCGGATATCATCGCCAAGATGAAGGGCACCTTCGTGGAGCGGGATCGCAAGCGGGAGAAGAGGAAGCCCAAGAGCCAGGAGACTCCAGCTGCTAAGAAGGCCGTGCAGGGTGGAGCAGCTGCCCCTGTGGTGGGAGCTGTCCAGGGGCCTGTCCCGGTAAGCCAGAGCCTGGAGACACTGCCCTCTCCCCATCAGGCCTTCCTCAGCCGCGTGGCCTGGCTATGGGCACAGTGTGTGTGTGTGTGTGTGTGTGGTGGGGGGAAACCCCCTTGCCTTCATTTCCTTCTAGAGATCGGGCGCCTGTCTCAGCGATTAAACACCTCTGTAAATGGTGTCTACACTTGGAAATGCCTCCTTGCTTGCCCGGCCTTCTCAGGATCTTCCTCTGTGTCTCAGTCCTTTGTGGTTTTTTTTTTTTCCTCCCCTTGACCTTGATCCTGTCTGTGTCTTTTAAGTTAATGCCAGTGCAGAAAGCCCAGAGGAAGCCACAAACAAACTTTTTCTGGATTAGTGAATTTCATGTAGCAGGGTCGCCAGACATAGCGTCAGTACAGAAGAAGCCGGTTTTACTTCCTGTGTGCTAGCACCGAAGCAGACGCCAGACTTAAAAAATAGCTCAGGAGTAAATCCGACGAAAGGTGTGCGAAACCAGCCACCAAAACAGAGTGTCGTGGAGAGAAACGGGAGAGGAGTTCAGCAAATGGATGGGAGACTCAAAACTTGTTGAATTGGCAGTTCCCCAAATTGGTCTAAAGCTCAACACAGTCGCAATCAAAATGCTAGCAGGAATTTTGGGGACGCCTGGTGGTGTGTTTCCAAGCGTGCGCGAAAAGCGAGGCAGGGCCGGTGAGGAGGATGAGGCTGGCAGACCCGCTGTAGTCATGAAGATGATGGGAAGTGGGCCTCGGGGGAGGAAGAAGGACCAAAGAGCTGAAAAGGGTCCAGAACTAGGTCTGCACGAGTGTGTTCTTCAACCTGTGAAGGTACCACTGGTATCTAGTAGCGAAAGGGCCTTTTTTTTTTTTTTTTTTTGAGAGAGGATGAGTGGGGAGGGGCAGAGAGAGAGGGAGACCATCTTTTTTTTTTTTAATTTCAATGTTTTATTTCTTTTATTTTTAAATTATTTTTATATATTTTATTTATTTATTTATTTTTAAATGTTTTATTTATTTCTAGGAGAGAAGGAGAGACAGCGTGAGCAGGGGAGGGTCAGAGAGAGAGGGAGTCCCAGACTGAAACACGCTCCAGGCTCTGAGCTGGCAGTCAGCACAGAGCCCGACGCGGGGCTCGAACCCACGAACCGCGAGATCGTGACCCAAGCGAAAGTCAGACGCTTAACCGACTAAGCCACCCAGGCGCCCCTTATTTTATTTTTATATATATATGTTTTTTATATTTATTTCTGAGAGAGAGAGAGGAAGACACAGAATCTGAAGCAGGCTCCAGGCTCTGAGCTGTCAGCACAGAGCCCGATGCGGGGCTCGAACCCACGAACCGTGAGATCATGACCTGAGCCAAAGTGGGACGCTTAACCGACTGAGCCACCCAGGCGACCCGAGAGAGAGACAATCTAAATCGGGCTCCAGGTAGAGCTGTCTGCACAGAGCCCAACGTGGAGCTCGAACCCACGAACTGTGAGGTCTTGCCCTGAGCCAAAGTCAGACGCTCATCCGACTGAGCCAGGCAGGTGTCCCTTTATTTTTTTGGCTAGTAAATGGTGCTGGACCCACTGGGCCTCTATCTGTAAGGCAAAGAATGAGTCCCACCTCAACTATATCAGTTATGAATCGTAGACTTCAATGTGACAGGTTAGAACAACAAAGGTTCTGGAAGGAAACAGGAAAATCTCTTCGTGACCTTTGTGAGGCCACGAGAAGTAGAGGCGTCCCTGTTTCCTAAGCAGAATCAAGAAAGCACCTGGTAAGGTAGATGCATTGCATCTACTCCTTATTGCTGAGTCTCCACGTTGGCTTTTCGACCGGGTGGCGCTATATTGGCCCTCCTGTGACCCACGCCAGCTCCCCTTTTGTCTGGCGTCAGCAACGGTATCGGGGTCACTGCCCAGCTTTCCTGTTCTTGCCCACACCTCTCTCCTGCACCCTCTTTCCATGTTTTGTCTTCAGCTGTGGTTCTAGCTCTGGCTGCCCCATCTCCCCTGGGTGCACGTCCTTGGGCCGGCTCCCTTCTCCCCCCATCCCCTCTCTTCCTGCATCTGCCCCTGACCGTCCCTATCCACCTCTGCCTTCTACTGTGTTCTTTTTTCCGCAGGTCTTTCTCTCTTTTGTTTCGCCTTGAAGTTTATTTTTGGAAGGAAAAGTACAGCTTGCTCATTAGAATAGCGTTCCTTTCCACTCCTTTTGTTAACAGTCATCTGCATTGGATTTTTTCCAGTCTTTTTTCTCTACGCCTGTAGGGATAAAGTTGGGTCACGTTAATTGGTTTTTTTATGTTAGAAAAAAAATTCTGTTGTAGCTTTCTGGTTCGAGGTCGCCCTTGAAGCTTGGGTCTGGTTTGCTCCATCCGTTTCCCTTTGGGTGACGTTTGTCTCCAAAGGTCCCTTTTTTCACCTCTTTCCCAATCTGGGTCTTTCTCCCTGTGTCTCTCACACCCTGGGTTTCTTCTGACGACGTCTTCTCTCTGCCTCCTGCTGACCCCAGACCTGCCTCCTCCTGGCTGCCGGCCGCCCTGTTCAGTCCTGGCCTCCCTCTCTCCACAGGGCATGCCCCCGATGACGCAGGCACCCCGCATCATGCACCACATGGCAGGCCAGCCTCCCTACATGCCACCGCCGGGCATGATCCCGCCTCCAGGCCTGGCGCCAGGCCAGATGCCACCAGGGGCCATGCCCCCCCAGCAGCTTATGCCGGGGCAGATGCCACCTGCCCAGCCTGTGAGTGTCTCCTTCTGGGGTCTCATACAGACAATTAGGACATGGGACTCAAAAGGGATGGTTGGGGGTGCTGTGTTAGGGTGGGTGGTCTGGGCAGGCCCCCCGGAGGAGATGCTGTTAGATGCTAAGCATAAGAATATGTCAGTGGGGCCAGGCCCTGGGGTAGAAGGGGATTGGTATGTTAACTGGAAGAGCTTCGGAAAGTCAGGGTGAGGCTGGAGCGGTGGCCAGAGCCTAGATTGATTCAGTGAACTTCAGCCGAGCACCTGCTGATGAATCCAGTAGTGTTCTTCATGGCTTATCGTCCACTGGGGGCAAGGCAGTGTAGACAGGCAACATCAGGCGTGTGGCAGCGGGTGGGAAACGGGAAGGCGGGAAGTCCCCCTGCTAGACTCAACGGGGGTCTGTTACCTTCCTCGCAGCTTTCAGAAAACCCACCGAATCACATCTTATTCCTCACCAACCTGCCGGAGGAGACCAACGAGCTCATGCTGTCTATGCTTTTCAACCAGTAAGTGGGGCCAGTAGCTGGGCAGGAGCCAGAGGGCGATGACCAGGAGATGGCGCCGTGGGGACAGGTCCCTGGGTGGTGCAGGTGGAGCCTGGAACCTGCTTAGGGTGTGCGGGGCGGGACAGTGACTGGAGGCAGTGGCTGAACGTGCTGACCTTCCTCCACTTTTGTGAGGGGTGGGGGAGTCAAGGCTCCGGGCCTCTTCTTTCCAGCCTCCAAATCAGAGACATAAGGTGCATATAAAACAGCCGTGAGGTGGCACGGAGCACTGGCTAGATTGGCCAAAATAGGCATGCTCTGCATTTGCTGGGGGTGGCAGGGGTGGGGGGGTGGGGATGTTTAAAATCTCATGTGCTGGGGTGGAGACCACTGTGGTTGTTGCACGTGGTAACTGTTCACTATTTAGCGAAGGAAGGGGAGTGTGTGCCCACCTGGTGGCCCTGCTTGTGATCTTACATCCTAAATAAGTTTTTTTAAGTTTATTTATTTTGAGGGAGTGCAGGCACAAGCAAGGGAGGGGCAGAGAGAGAGGGAGGGATTCAGACAGAATCCGAAGCAGGTTCCAGGCTCCCAGCTGTCAGCACAGAGCCCCATGCGGGGCTCGAACTCAGGAATTGTGAGATCATGACCTGAGCCGAAATCAAAAGTTGGGCACTTAACCAACTGAGCCACCCAGGCGCCCCGTAAAGAAACTCTTAAGTGAGTCCCAAGGAGTGTGGATGGCCGTTTGTCCCAGTGATGGGGAGATGGAGACAGCCTGGGAAAGGGGAGAGAGGTCAGATCCGCTGCTCACTGTGGCCTTCTGTGTGGCAGCTGGAGGAACAGAGCAGTGTGGATGGTTCTTTGTAAATGCACTAAGAGGGAATTGTGAGAAACTGAAGTAAATAGAAAAAAATATCAACACGTGTATTCTTCTATAAAGTGATACTTTTTTTTTTAGTGTTTATTTTTGAGAGAGTGTGAGGGAGCCAGGAGCAGATAGAGAGGGAGGCAGAGAATCCAAAGCAGGCTCCAGGCTCTGAGCTGTCAGCACAGAACTTTATATGGGGCTCGAACCCGCAAACTGTGAGATTGTGACCTGAGCCGAAGTCGGATGCTCAACCGACTGAGCCAGCCAGGCGCCCCAAGCGATACGTATTTTATAAGAATAGCAGCAGAAGAAAGGGTACCCAGTAAACTTGAAGATGGTTGTGGTTGCCTAATGGGGAAGGAAGGTAGGAAAGAGAAGAGGGAATGGAGAAAAACAGCAAATCATAAAATGTCAGGGTAGTGTTTGTTTGGGGGGGGGCGGGGTGTGATGAATGGGGAAGAACATGGCGGCAGGGTCCTGTTTCTTGACTTAGGTTATTTGTGGTCGCGAATATTAGGTGTTTATGTTAAAATATTTCCTTAAGGGGCGCCTGGGTGGCTTAGTCGGTTAAGCGTCCGACTTTCGCTTAGGTCATGATCTCGCTGTTCGTGGGTTCGAGCCCCGCGTCGGGCTCTGTGCTGACTGCCAGCTCAGAGCCTGGAGCCTGTTTCAGTCTGTGACTCCCTCTCTCTCTGACCCTCCCCTGCTCATGCTGTCTCTCTCTCTCCTAGAAATAAATAAAAATAAAATAAAATAAAATAAAATATTTCCTTAAATGATATGCTTATGCTGTGTGTACCTGTTTGTGTTAGGGTTCCTGAACTTAGCGTTTTGCACATTTGGGGCTGGATAGTCCTTTGTTACTGGGGCCATGCTGTGCTTTGTGGGATGTTTAGCAGCATCCCTGGCCTCTATGCACCAGATGCCAAAATGTTAGAAGGAAATGCAGAGTCTGGATGCCTGAGGTCTGTTCCCTTTCAGGTTCCCTGGCTTCAAGGAGGTCCGACTGGTCCCCGGGCGGCACGACATCGCGTTCGTGGAGTTTGACAACGAGGTACAGGCAGGGGCCGCTCGCGATGCCCTGCAGGGCTTCAAGATCACCCAGAACAATGCCATGAAGATCTCTTTTGCCAAGAAGTAGCACCTTTTCCCCCTGCCTGCCCCTGCCCCCTGTTCTGGGGCCACCCCTTCCCCCTTGGCTCAGCCCCCTGAAGGTAAGTCCCCCCCTCGGGGGCCTTCTCCGAGCCGTGTGTGAGTGAGTGGTCGCCACACAGCATTGTACCCAGAGTCTGTCCCCAGACATTGCACCTGGCGCTGTTAGGTTGGAATTAAAGTGAATTTTTTGAGGTTTGGTTTTTCACAAACATTTGTCGTTTTTATTTTCTTGTTCTCTGCCTCCCATTCTCACACATCAGAATATTCTTGGGTGTTTGGACCTCTCAGCGTGTTGGGGTTTGCAGCCTTGGGAAAACACAGAATAGGGGATAACTTTGTCTAAGTTTCAGTCACCTTTACTACTTTGGAAAAATTTCTATTTTGTCTCCATCAGCATTCAGAGCAGGAAATTGAAACCCAGTCTGCCATGTCCACTTGGGCAGGTTGTGTACTGCACAAGGATTCCGCCTTTAAGGGTACACTATTCACTTTGTAGATTTGAATGTCTTTTCTAACATGATAGAGTGTTAAGAATTAGGTTTTTCCTTTTTGAGAGAGAGAAACAGAGTGCAAGCAGGGGAGGGAGCAGAGAGAGAGAGGGAGACGTGGACTCCGAAGCAGGCTCCAGGCTCCGAGCTGTCAGCACAGAGCCTGACGAGGAGCCCAAATTCATGAACCGTGAGATCATGGCCTGAGCCGAAGTTAGCCGCTTAACTGACTGAGCCACCCAGGGGCCCCAGAAAGAGGTTTTTCTTCTCTTTCAAAATCTTCACAGAGATGCTTTCTGTCATAGCAGCAGTCCCCCAGAAACTGCGCTAGAAACTTTGGGAAGTGAAGGAAGGGAAAGAGTACTCGGGAACTCACTGGAAGACTAGTAAGAGTGGCAGCCTGGCTTGGGGACACTTGAGTTCAGGTTTGTGACCTGTGACTGAGCCATAGTCTGGAGGCCAGGAAGGTACCACAGCCGCTGACGGAACTGCCGCATCCCACATGGGAAGCCACAGACCGGACACAAAGGGTGTGGCCACTTCAAACACCGCCGATCTTCCTGCCGGCTGCCCGCCAGCCAGGAGCCTGGGGCAGGTGGCTAAACCAGCTTTGACTCCAGTGGCCTGGCTGCAGGGGAGTCTAGGAAATGTGCTTTCTGGTTGGACAGTCACGTGATCTAACTGAAGCTAAGGATGGAAGCGAGATCGAATGGCGGACCTTCCTTAGTAGCCCCTCACACACTTGATCTGGAATTTTATTTTATTTTTTAGAGCGAGAGCACGGGAGGAGCAGAGGGAGAGGAAGAGAGAGTTTTTTTTAATGTTTATTTTTGAGAGAGCATGGTGGGGAGGGCCAGAGAGGGGGACAGAGGAGCTGAAACTGGCTCTGTGCTGAACAGAGAACCCAACGTGGGGCTCAAACTCACGAGCCGTGAGATCACTACCTAAGTCAGATGCTTAACTGACTGAGCCAGCCAGGTGCGTCAAGGGAGAGAAGCTTAAGCAGTCTCCATACCCAGCGTGGAGCCCAATGCAGGGCTAGATCTCACCTCTGTGAGATCGTGACCTGAGCCAAAATCAAGAGTTGGACACGTAATGGACTCAGCCACCCAGGTGCCCTGATCTGAAAAGTTTTTTTTTTAATTTTTTTAATGTTTTATTTATTTCTAGGAGAGAGAGAGACAGCGTGAGCAAGGGAGGGTCAGAGAGAGAGGAGGTCACAGACTGAAACAGGCTCCAGGCTCTGAGCTGGCAGTCAGCACAGAGCCCGACGCGGGCTCGAACCCACGAACCGCAAGATCATGACCTAAGCGAAAGTTGGACGCTTAACCGACTAAGCCACCCAGGCGCCCCTTTTTTTTTTTTAATTTCTGAGAGAGACAGAGACAGAGACAGAGTGCAAGCAGAAGAGGGGCAGAGAGAGGGAGACACAATCCAAAGCAGGTTCCGGGCTCTGAGCTGTCAGCACAGAGCTCGACACAGGGCTTGAACTCACAAACTGAGATCATGACCTGAGCTGAAGCCCAGCGCTTAACCGACTGAGCCACCCACGCACCCCCCACTCGGAAATTTTTTAATTGACTCAAAAAAGATATATGTTGCTTCAAACCCTTCTTCATGCCATATAGATGGAAAAATGAGATCCTTTGCCAGAAGTAGAAAATTGACCACAAAAATAAATACAGGAAGACAATGTCAAATGCTGTCTTCTCCTACAAAGGCTCTAAGCCCAACCTTCTTCCTGCTCTGCTCTTTTTAAATTTTCGTTTATTTATCTGTGTGTGTGTTTTGAGAGAGAATCCCAAGCTGGCTCTGCGCTGTCAGTTCAGAGGCCCGATGCAGGCCTTGGAACTCACAAACTGTGAGATCGTGACCTGAGCCAAAATCAAGTATCAGATGCTCGGGGCGCCTGGGTGGCTCATTTGGTTGGGTGGCTGACTTCAGCTCAGGTCATGATCACATGGTTTGTGAGTTCGAGCCCCGTGTCGGGGTCTGTGCTGACAGCTAGCTCAGAGCCTGGAGCCTGTTTCAGATTCTGTGTCTCCCTCTCTCTCTGACCCTCTCCTGCTCACACTGTCTCGCTCTCTCTCAGAAATAAATAAATAACATTAAAAAAGAAAAATCAGATGCTCAACTGACTGAGCCCCCCAGGCGCCCCTCTGCTAAAGAGGAACATGAGCCTTTGCAGCAAAGATGACTTACAGCACCAAATAGTCTTTCTCCTTGTAGGATTTGAAAGGGGAAAGGGATTGTTGTACTGCGGACAGCAAGTGGGAGACATTTCGCCCACCACACTGGGACCTTGAGTCCTGTAATCAGCGCATCCTGGTTTCTGTCGTCTGCCTGGTGGGCTCCTTAGTTACTCCCCGAGAGCAATTGACGTCTCCACTCTAAGCTTCGTTTTCTTCCTGGGTGAGGGGAGAATTCCCGTAGGTTAATACTGTGGTATTGTCGGTACTCACCCCTGCCCCCAACACACACTCCCCCCGCCAGGCACTTAGTAAACACCATCACTTCAGCACATGCTTGCCGAGCACCTGTCGTGTGCTAGATACTGTTCTTGGGGCAGGAGACGCAGTGGTGAGTGAAGCAGACTGACTCCAAACACTGTTTTGGTATGAAAAACAGGGTGGTGGGGTGGAGGGCCTGGGGAACGGTCCCAGGTAATCAAGGAAAGCCAATTCTTTGAAGGGACATGTGAGCAGAGCCGGTTCTCCCATGGCTGCGGCGCCGGGTGTTGGGTACATAGAGATGGCTTCGGTCTAGGCTTTGCCTATCCTGGATTCTTCCCCAACCCCAAGCCCATGTGCGCCCAATCCATGTCCCTCTCACGGAAGTTTGGACTTGAGGCCAAAAGTGAGAATGCTTGGGGACAGAATTGGCCACCCAGGAGAATGACCTTGGCATGTGGATCTATTTGAAGTGTAGTTTTAGAGGTTGAGACATGAGTTCAAATCCCCTACCACTTTCTCCTGAGCGGCAACTGACTCAACTCCACGCATGTGGTGAGTGTCCTTTAAAGGACTGCCAGCTTTCATTGTGCCTATTTTACAGAGGAGAAGAGCAAGGCTCTCAGAGGAGAAACATCTGAGCCCGGGTCACCCAGTTGGAGTGATAAACAGTGATTATGGTAGAGCGCTGCATCGCCTAAGTAAGGCCTGGCATGCAATGCGTGGTCCTTCAGAGTGGGGGCTGTTCCTGGGCATCAAAGGGCTGCCTTGTTCCGTCCTTCACAGGAAATTCCAAGGTAGTTTTCTGTACCGGCTCCCTGTTTCTGTTCTCAGAGGGGCCCAGGTACCTAAGCGGACTCAAGATGGAATCGAATATCTCAACCTGCCTGTCTGGGCCTCTGACTGTCGAGGGGGTGGCTGGCACCTGGAGCAGCCTGGGCTGCTTTGGGCCAATGTGGGTATTTCCTTGGGCGGGCAGCCCTCACCCTGTCCTTGAAATGGTTCTGGCTGGGTAGCAGCCCCTAGGTGGTGTGGGCGAAATGTGGGACTGGTTTAGGGCGGAGACAAGACCGAGAACACAGGTACCCTTGTGCTGCTGGGGAGAGGGAGGGCAGGAGGAAACTGGAGCCCCCATTTCCCCCCTGGTCACTCTCTTGCTCACGGTCCATGATGGCTGGGTCGCCAGTGTTCCTCGGCGTCCTCATTTTGCTGTCTGCCTTCCCCGAGCCTAGTGTGGGGGGCCGCGCCATGCCCAAGCTGGCTGACCGCAAGCTATGTGCTGATGAGGAATGCAGCTGTAAGAGTTGGGGGGTAAGGGGAGGGAGCACTGGGGGCTTGGATTCCAGCCTGTGTGGAGGGGCCGTCATCCCCTTCTGTTCCTTCCCCAGACCCCATCTCCATGGCTGTGGCCCTGCAAGACTACGTGGCCCCCGACTGCCGTTTCCTGACCATACACAGGGGCCAAGTCGTGTACGTCTTCTCCAAGCTGAAGGGCCGAGGGCGGCTCTTCTGGGGAGGCAGCGTGAGTCTTGGGAGGACAGAAGAGCAAAGGGTATGGGGCTGGGGTGGGGGCGCACCCTAATTTTCCACCTAAAGGGAAAATTTGAAGGGGTGGACTGAAATAGTTTGGTAGGGGGAGGGGGTATTGTGATCTACTTGATTTTTACTTTGTTGAGCAATTAGAGAGCATGAACTAACTATATGGTGCCAGTTTCTACGGACACTGAAGAAAGAGCAGAGGATGATCCCTTTTATTGGGATCAAACCATCAAAAACATCAGCAAATACATGCTCCTCTGAGAATTAGTACAGACTGGGTGACTGCCTAGGGTGGTCAGGGAGGGCATCCGCGCAAGTGCCTTGAAGCTGAGATCTGAGTGACAAGGATGGAGCCGGCCATCTGGAGACCAGGAGGAAAAAATGTACAAAAGTCTTCAGCAGGAATAATTTGCCATCTTCCCAGACCCTGGCTTTTGATTCTTCCCCTCCAGGTTCAGGGAGATTACTATGGAGATCTGGCGGCTCGCCTGGGCTATTTCCCCAGTAGTGTTGTACGTGAGGACCAGACGCTGAAACCTGGCAAAATCGATGTGAAGACAGATGTGAGTTCCTTAGGGGGGGCGGCAGAGATCTGGAGGGAGGACTCGGGTTGAGATGATGGGCAGCGATGCTCCAACCCTTGGTTCCCCGGGCCGCCTCGCTGTGTGCCTCGGTTTTCTCATGTGTAAAATGCGGAGTGATTTCTAAGTCCATGTCAGGTTGAGCGGTGCGAAGATCAGAGGGCTCTGGGCTAATTTGCATAGCATGTGTTTGGCCAAACTGGGTTCTGCTGCTACAGCTTTTACTAAAACCGCTAGATCCTTTGTGGTGTGACCGCTGGTTTTCTCCCCACTGTTTTCCCTTTCTCTTTTTCAGAAATGGGATTTCTACTGCCAGTGAGCTCAGCCTATCACTGTCCCTGCAGGTTATTTTTTCTTCTTCCCGGCTTTATGCAAATATATCAGCCAAGTGCAAACTGCGGGTCTCTGTGGTCTTTATGTGGGGGCGGCGGGGAGCGGGGAGTGGGTAACAAAGGAAATGCTTCCCCAGGTTCCTGAATTTGGCCAGTCAACCCACTGCCTGTGGTAACGTCAGCGGTTGCTAGGCAGACTTCCACTCCCTAAAAGGTCTTTGCTCCAAGCTGGGTACTGGAGGTGGGCACCTAAGCTTAGATATCACACACAAGCAAATGAAAAGACGGAATAACCTGAACATCCGGTTGCGGTTTGTAGTGTCCGCTCTAGACCAACGGGAGGGGGTTGAACTGTTGGGAATGAGCCAATCGGACCATGAGGAAGACATACGTCGCAAAATAGAGGTTTTCACGGAAGATCATCTGAAAAGGGATGTGGGAGATTAGTCTGCGCGTATTCCCGCAGTTTCCATCCTTGCCTTTGAGGTCGGAAAGAGCCCTTGCCAACTCAGCACCCGCTCTTCTTCAGGGTCTTTCTTGTAAATTCTGCCCATGCCCCTTCTTTGCAGCTGTGTCCCCGCCCCCAGGTCCGCTCCTACCCAATCTGAAGTCTCGACTCAGCACCCGTACTCCTGACCAAATCCGTTTCTCAGCTCCGCGAGGCACCTCGGTGCGGTGCCTTCCCACTTGCTCCGCCAATCGCTCGTCTTGGTCCCGCCCACTTTGGCACGTTTCCCCCCCCACGTCGCCAATCCGCGCCTTCTGCCTCGCCTCCCGGCCTTCGAGTTCGCCAATCGCTGCCTTTGGGCAGCGTGGCCTGGTATCCCGCAGCCCTAGCGGGTCGCGCCGTAGGGGGGTGGAGGCGGAAGTGGCGGCGCCGGCCCCGGGAGTAGGAAGGAGCCGGGGCTTGCAGCCGGAGTGGAGCGGCTGCCAGCCGAGGAGGAGGCGCGGCCGCGGCGCCATATTGCGGCCCCAAGCGGCCGCGACCAAGTCATGGCCGAGACCTACGGTGAGGGTGGTGGGCCGAAGCCAGAGTCTGGGGTCTGGGCCCAGGGAGGATGCGGCCTTTGGGGAATGGGGCGGGGCCTTATGGGGCAGGGGGCGGGGTCTGGTATGGGGCAGGGCCTAGTGGATACTGGGAGGGGCTTAGTGTGTCTGAGGCTGAGCTCCATCTATTTGGGCGGAGCCTAGGGTCTGGTGTGTGGGTTAAATAGATCTGGGGCGGGATTTGAGGGAGCCGGTCCTGATGGATCTGCGCAGGCTTTGAGAGAAAGGGTGGGTCTTAATGCGTCGGGGCGGAGCCTGAGTGGATGGGGTGGGGCTGACTGTGAATGGCAGGGGTCGAGCCTGGTGGGCTGGGAGAATCCTGAGGGGAGGATGTGGACCCTGGGACTGCTCTGGCCTGAGAGGTCTGGAGTGAGGTTGCGGATGAGTTGTCCTTGAATTAGGAGGAGGGGAGGGACTAGCGGCGAGGGGTGGGGCTTAAACTTGAGAATATGGGCAGGGCCTTGGGCAGAAGGAGGGAAGGAGGGGCTGAGAATTGGAAAATCCGGATGAAGGGAGATATTGGAGGTGGGAGGAGAGGGTGCAGTAGAAAGAGCACTGGTTTAAGAGTCAGAAGGAGCTACATTCTTTCAACAACAACAACAAAAAAAACAAAAGCATTGGGAACAAGTGCAAAGAGCCTGAGGTGGGAACCAGCTTGCCATTTTCAGGGAATAGACTGAAGCCCAGAGGCTAGAGTAGAGTGAATGAGAGAATGAAAGGAAGTGAAGTGAAGGGGAGGATTTCAAGATGGCTTTCATAACATAATAGCTAAGACTTTGAACTCTGGACCCAGTTGACCTGGGTTTGAATCCCAGTTCTGCCTAGTTGTGGGATCTTGGGCAAGTCAGTTAACCTTTCTGGCCTCAGTTTCCTCATCTTGAAGATGGGGATGACTGTTAGTATACGTCCCTCATAGAGTTTTTCTGACATTATAAAGGTAGCCATTGATGTAAGTAATGAACTTTAGAACTGTGCCTAGTATGTGGTAAGCTCTCTATAAGAATCTGTTACCGCTGTTACCCATTGCTCTGTTTCTGCCTGTGTCTGTCTCGTAATGTGACGGTCTCTTGGTTTCCATCTTTTGCCCTGTATCATCCTCTCCCTGATTTTGACTCCACCTGCTCAGACTTCCTCTTCAAATTCCTGGTGATCGGCAGCGCAGGAACTGGCAAATCATGTCTCCTTCATCAGTTCATTGAGAATAAGTGTGAGTTTCTGGAAGCGGTCCTGGGATCACTGAACTGTGGGCATGGGTGTGGCGTGGGCTGGGGCAGGGGCAGGGCTGGCCAGAGGTACAGTTCCAGTGCTGGCTGCCTGGTCCTGGCCTTGGTTTGTATTCTTTGCTAGACCCTCCGTGAGCCTCAGTCACCCCCGCAAAGCAACAAGAATGGCTTTGTACAGGCCAAGGAGGACTTGGAGGACAGGGAATCTTCTGAGCCCCTGCACTGCCTCTTCTCTCCCTCCCTCTCCCAGTCAAACAGGACTCCAACCACACAATCGGCGTGGAGTTTGGATCTCGGGTGGTCAACGTGGGTGGGAAGACTGTGAAGCTCCAGATTTGGGACACAGCTGGCCAGGAGCGGTTTCGGTAGGTGGGCTGGGCTCCCACTGGAGGGGGGGCAGAGGACAGAGGAAAGAAAATGAGGGAGGGTGCTGTGCAGAGTCACTGGGAGATAACGAGAGGATTAAGGAGACTTTGAGAGGGCGGGCAAGGTTGAAGGAGAGAGACAGAGACTGAGTACAGTTACCTCTAGCCAGAGAGGGCAGGTGTCTTAGAAAGAGAGCAGAGACAGCGAGAGAAAATGACGTTGGAAAAGAAGCCAAGTGGAGGGACAGACCAACAGACCCTAGAGAGACAGTGATAGATAGACCCATGTGGCTGGAGGGATGGACACTGGTACCCCGAGAGAGGCTCTTGGGGTGGGGGCAAGGGGTAGAGATAGAAAGAGAGAGATTGAAAGAGAAAGGGAAACTGGAAAGAGAGACACACACTCAGAAAGGGACAGAGAGAGAGAGAGACAGAAGACAGTGCAGAAGAGCAAGATCAGGGCGATAACGAGACACAAAGAGAAAAAGGTCAGAGCCAGAGACAGGGAGGGTAGGACAGGGAGAGCCAGAGTGTAGAGAGAGGAAGGTGGGGCGCACAGTGTGTCTTCAGGAAATGGCTGCAGAAAAGGTGGGAGATGTGTAGAAACTCTGAATCTGAGAAATGGAGACAGAGGAGGCACATGAGGAATCCAGTCCATGGGGAAGTGAGGGTCTGGGGCCAGCACTTCGCTGCTGCTAAGTTAGTGCGCAGATCCACCGTGTGAGAGAGGCAGATGGGGGGGCGAAGGGTGTGCGGCTTGCGCTGGGTTTGCAGTAAGTGCTCAGTGAACGCTCAGGGAATGATTGCCTGAATTCCAGAGGGACCCAGATGGGGCTGACCAGGAGGTGCAGACAGTCAGCCACACTGGGAAGGGGGCCTTTCTGAGATGCAGCGGGAGAGGGACAAGCAGATGTAGTTGCAGAGCACTTGGCCAGGACTGGGCAGAGGGGAGAGGAGTGAATGAATGCATGAGAAATCAAGAGCAAGGGTGAGAGAAACAGAGCCAGAGAGACAGACAGACAGACAGACACACACACACACACACACACACACACACACACACACACACACACACGAGAGATGGACAGGAAGACACAGACCGGTGAGGACACGCAGGAAGACAGGGACAGACAGACAGCTACAGGAGACAGAGATGGAGGGAGACAGAGAGAAGGGAACTGTGGCGAGACCAGACCACACCGCCAGCTTTTGGAGGATGGGCCAGCAGTGAAGGGGGGCCTCCGAACCACCAGTCTCTCTCCGCAGAGGGGGGCAATCTCAGGGCAGACCCCAGCCTCGGGAGTGACTGGGTCCCCCTGGCCCCACAGGTCGGTGACACGGAGTTACTACCGAGGCGCGGCTGGAGCCCTGCTGGTGTATGACATCACCAGGTGGGTTCAGGGAGAGGAGAGGGTGGGGCAGGGAGGACCCCGGCAGGGCCCCTGTCCTGTGCCCTGCCCCCTCCCTCCTCTCTCCCTTCTCCATAGCCGGGAGACCTACAACTCGCTGGCCGCCTGGCTGACGGACGCCCGCACGCTGGCCAGCCCCAACATCGTGGTCATCCTCTGTGGCAACAAGAAGGACCTGGACCCAGAGCGCGAGGTCACTTTCCTGGAGGCCTCCCGCTTTGCCCAAGAGAACGGTGAGGGGCCCTGTGGTGGGCCAGTGGGGGAGGGGGGCTCGGCAGAGGAGCAGGGACCGTCAGTGGCTGTGCAAAGTAGGAGGAACGTAGAGATTTAGAGGTGTGGGTTCAAATTCAAGTGTTGCCACGTGTGCGCTACGCAACCACTCTGGTCCTGTTCCCTCATCTGGCAAGTGGGAGTCCCAGTGTTTCTGCCTCACATAGTACATGATGACTAAAGGGGTTTGGCCCATGGAGAGCCCGCTGCAGTGCCCGGATGTGGCTGGGTTTCTGCCGGTGCAGGGTAGTGATGTAACGTGGGGGTTGCAATCCGATGGCCCGAGGGGATGGGCCTGTTGTATGAATGACGGAGATAGGACAAGATAGACCCCAGGTTAGGAGGCCACCAGCATTAGGGGGCGTGGCCAGGACCGAAAGCCACAGCAAAAGGTGTGCAAGTATAAATTCACTTGAAAACTTCGTGTGGGCCAAATAGCTCCTGGCTGAGGGCCTGTCCATTTTCTCCAGTTTGTAACCTCCAGGCTTGGAGGATGTCTTTCATCAGAAAGACGTGGGTTTGAGTCCTGGCCCTTACTCTCTGTGCAGCTTTGTCACGTGGCCGAAGGGTGGCCTGTGGTGGTCCTGGGCCTGCCCTAGATGGTGCTGGAGACATAGTGTGAAAGACACCCTGGGCCCAGCTCTTGTGGGCTCACCGCTAGTGGGTGGGGAATGGGGACACGGCCCTTTGCAGATAGTGGCAGCCCAGAGAGGTCAGGACTGGGAGGGAGAGACACAGGGGGCCGTGAGAGCCCAGGGTGGGGCGCCCGATCCACGCTGGGAGGTCAGAGAGAACTTTCTAGAGGAAGAGGTATGGAGGCAGGAACCTGGGATGGTGGCCCTTCACAGCAGGGCAGCAGAAGCCCGACGTGAGGGCAGAATGAGAGGTGGCACGTCAGAGTCACAGGGAGGCTGGGGCCTGACTGAGGCCCTGTCCCCTAGAGCTAATGTTCCTGGAGACTAGCGCCCTCACGGGTGAGAACGTGGAGGAGGCATTCCTGAAGTGTGCCCGCACCATTCTGAACAAGATTGACTCAGGTGAGACCCCGGGCTGCCCGGAGTAGGAGTGGGAGCAGAAGGCAGGGCCTGGGGGCCTCCAGGGGACCCATCTTGATCCCTCCCCTACCCCCCAGGTGAGCTTGACCCTGAGAGGATGGGCTCAGGCATTCAGTACGGGGACGCGTCCCTCCGCCAGCTGCGGCAGCCTCGGAGTGCCCAGGCCGTGGCCCCTCAGCCCTGCGGCTGCTGAGACGTCCGGAGCCAGGTGGGAGCCTGGGTCCTGGGGACGGCAGGGGTGGTGTCCTGGCAAGGGGGGAGTGTGATATGGAGCAGAGACAGAGACACAGAAAAGGAGAGGTGACAAGAGAAACAGAGTGAGAAAACAGATGCAAGAATAGTCCAGTGAAAGGAGCCGCCATCCTGACCTCAGGGACGTCCTTTCCATCTCGCCACCACCTCGCTGCCCTGGATCTCTGACCCACCCATTCGGCAGATATTTATCGAGTGTCCACTGTGTGCCACGTCCTGTTTGAGCAGCAGGCTGCAGAATCCCTGCCCTCGTGGGGCCAACCTGCTCTGGGGAGGAGACAGCCAATAACCAAGATACAAAAGGAAATGGTATTGTAGTTAAGGAGATAAGAGCTATGGAGAAAGATAAAGCAAGGAAGGTGTGGGGAGGTGAGGAGTGGAGTTTTTTATGACGATGCGGGAAAGCCCTTACTGAGGAGGTGACATTTGAGCACGGCCCTGAAGGAGGAGAAGGATGGGGTCATATGGGTCCATGGGAGAAGAGCATTCTAGGCAGCGAGAACGGCCTGTGCAAAGGCCCTGAGGTATGGTCATGCCTGGCCTGGATGAGGAAGTCTGTGGAGGCCAGTGTGGCTGGAGTGGAGTATGTGTGTGTATTGAGGGGTGGGAGAGGTAAAGTAGAAGATGAGGTCGGGGTCAGGGGAAGCAGATCATCAGGTAGGGCTTTGTTGTCCTTGAGGAGGCTCTGTGTTATATCCTGGATGGGTTGGGAGCCACAGGAGGGCTCTGAGCAGAGAAGGAACAGGACCTGATTCAGGTCTTCCTAGGGTGCCTCTGGCTGCATATAGGGGAGAGATGGGGGTGGGTGGGGGTCGTTGTTCAGAGACAGTGAGGAGGCTACAGCAAAGTCAAGGTGAGAGAAGATGGTGGACAGGACCAGGGTTGGTCAGGAGGAGGGACTGAGATGAGGATAGCTTCCTATCCTCCCTGGTCCCTGTCTCTAGTCTCGTACCCTCTGGAGGTAGCCCCTGGGTCTTTCTAAAGCACAGATCTGATCCTGTCCCTCCCCTGTTTAAAACCCCCCATGGCTCCCAGGGTTCATGGGACCAAACTGAAGCTCCCAGCCCGGTGTCTGCCCCTGCCAGCCTCCCCTGCCTCAACTCACACCTGTCCCCAGCCCCCGGCCCACCACAGCCGCACTGCCAGCAACACCATCTCTTCCCGCCTCCCCCTCCTCCAGGAAGCCTCACTCCCCATATGGTTGGTCCCAACTCCTTGCCAGGCTTGCAGGATCCTACAGGATCAGGACCCATCCCCACCTCTTTGGGAGGGTGTCTGGCCAGTTCTCCCCTGTTTCACGCCCCACCCTGCCTCCCACTATTGGCAGCTCCTGGGTGGCTCTGGGGGGAAGGTGCTCAGACCTTGGATATACTTTGAAGCCAGAGCCAACATAATTTCTTGATGAGTGGACATGGCATTTGAAAGAGAGGCATCAAGGGTGAGTGAGTGTTTGGGGCAGAAAAGTCTTCCCCTGCCTTGCCTCTGGATCGTCTGTGCCTCGGTTAGGCGTGCCTGTCTGCCCTTCAGCCTCCTTTCTTATGCCATCTGCCACTCATCGTCTGCTCTCTGCTAAAATGACTTTTCCCGCAGGACACTTTTATCAGCTTCCCAGATGGATGGGGTCACTGTCTCTGGCTGGGTGGCCTCACAACTGCCGCCTACTTTTTAAAGCATTCAGTTCCGAACCCTTGATCAGTAGTATTCATGATTGTCTCCCCCATCTGACAAGGGAAGGAGGTGACAGATCAGAGATCCCCCAGCCAGGTGTCCTGTGTTTAAACCGACTTTGTCATGTCCTACCTCTGTGACACTGGGCAAATTATTTAACGTCTCTGGGACTTAGTTTCCTTAGTTATTGCAGCTAATAACAGTGTCTACCTCACGTAGGTATTGTGATGATTAATCACATCAATTCATGTAAAGTCCTTAGATCAGGGCCTGACACTTAAGGGAGACTCGATAAATGAGGGCTGTGTATGATTTGTCTTTTTACTATCCATTTTAGAGTCAGGCTGTGTAGGAATGGATGGGTGTGTATCCTTCGCCTGAGGGCTCAGTATAGCGTCCGTTTCAGTGTTTACCTGCAGTGAATCAAATGTAATAAGAGCACTTTTTCAAATGTTACTGACTGCAGTCTGCAGGAGGAAATCTGTTTTATACTTTGATCGAATACAGTCACACGCACACATAAGACTGAAACATACTTCCCTAGCACTAATGTTTTTGTGTTTTTATGTTTTGATTGAAGTGAAATTCACATGACATAGATTTAGCCCTTGTAGCCCACCACTCAGTTCATTTACAAAGCTGTGCAACCACCCCCTCTGTCTCGTTCCGAAACATTTTCGTTACCCCAGGGAAACCCCATGCCGGTTAGGCAGTTACTCCCCAATCCCCCCAGCCCCTGACACCCACCAATCTGTTTGAAGTCACTGTGGATGAATATTCCTGTTATACACAATGCACTCTGATGGTCTCTATTCTGTTTTATTGTTTTACTGACAAATTGTCCAAGGGCCACCAAACTGATTTCCCAACCCACTCATGCAGTGCCGCACATTGAAATCGCCTGGAGAGCTTTAAAAGCTACTGATGGGGGCACCTGGGTGGCTCAGTCGGTTGGGCGTCCGACTTTGGCTCAGGTCATGATCTCACGGTTCGTGGGTTCGAGCCCCACATCAGGCTCTGTGTTGACAGCTCAGAGCCTGTTTCGGATTCTGGGTCTCCCTCTCTCTCTGCCCCTCCCCTGCTCATGCTGTGGTTCCCTCTGTCTCAAAAATAAAGAAACCTTAAAAAAAGTTTGTTTAAAAAGCTACTGGTGCCTGGGCCTCACTCCAGAGACTCTGAAGTGAATTCTGGATTTCTAGAAGCTCCCAGGTAATGCTCTCTGTAGCTGAAGCAACAACCACTAACCAAATGCAGCTCTTCAGTTTGGAAAACACTAGAATGAGCCAGGGCGATCCAGGAGGGGCACAGAGATATAAATGGGGGCAAGCGAAATTTAGATACCTATAGACTCAAGAGGTCAGCTCTCTGAGACAAACAGGGAGATACAAGTCCCTTCAGAGAGATAGCCCCAAATTGCCTGCAGATGAGAAATAGAAAATCAGAAAATGTAGGAACTCTGGGAGAAAGAGAAAGGTATGGGCAGACAGACGCAGGTAGGGGGCCGGGAAGATACCCAGAAATGAGGCAGAGACACCGGCTGGGCAGACCGAGGATCCCTCTAGTTCACACACTTTTCTTTCAGCTCACCTGTTCTCCAGGACCAGCCCTGCTCTCTGGCTGGGGCCCAGCTCCGGGCCCTGGGAGGCGGAGCCCCTCACCTGTCCTGGCCCCAGAGAAGCTGCCCCGCCACCTGTCCCTCCTTTCCCTGGCCTGGTGGGGCCTGGCTGAGGGGCAAGACTGAGCCACGGGGGAAGGGGGAATCCGTACCTGCTGCTGCTTCCTCTGTCTTGGCTAACCCCTGTCCCCTCTGAACCCCTAACCATACTCTTAAGCGTTCCCAAAGCCTGAGACCAGGGCATTTGGCCCCAGCTCCCCGCCTGGCCCTGCCATTGCGAGTACGTGTTATTTATTGCCTGGAGGCCTGTCCAGTCCCTACTCCACCTCCATAAAGCATTGTTTACACCTGTGTCTTGGCCTCCGTTATTTTGGGGTGATGGGGAGGGAGGGGAGACAGAAGAGGTCCCTGATGGAAGAACCACGTGGCCTGGCGTTTGGGGGTCGTGTGTCTGGGTTGGACACGGTGTGGGGGTACACCATGACTCAGATGTTTGCTATGACAAGGGTTCCTAACCGCACTCGGTGTGACAAGACGCGCTGGAGGCCCGCCTGTGTAGTGCTGATGTCCTTGTGTTTGTGATGGGTGTGATGGTAGCTATAGGAATATGTGCTGATTGGGTGTGACACTGTTGCTCGAGACTGCTTTGTGTCCTCAGGTGATTGTATCCATGAGGCCAGTGATACTTGGCACCAAGGCCGGGGAATGAACTTCCAGGTCTGTAGGTGAAACCTATTCATGTTTGATGCTTTAAAGTTACAGGCAGTGTCTGGCTGTTGGGTGTGTGACTGTGTATGTGTGCCCCTGAGGTGTTTGTCTAGGTGTGGCCTGCATGTGACCGTGAACCCTGAGTATGTCCCTGGGTATGTGCCCTTGCGTAACCCTGACTCGTGCATACTTGAGACTGGTGTATATCTCTCCGCGTCCTGGTGAACTGACAAAACCCGCGCGTGCTCTGCCAGGGACAGGTGCAGCCCCCTCAGGACACTCACAACTTCTCGGCCATCCCCAAGTTAGCACTAACTGACTCAGGGGGCAGGCCTGAGCCCCGGACCCTCCCCGCCATCCCTGCCCTGGTGATGGTGGAAGAGGACAGGGTATTTAAATGACCTCATGTGTATAGTCCTTCTAGGCAGGGTTGCCCAAAATGTTCATAGACCCTAGGCTGTTAGACAAATGTCTTTGCATAGCTTTCCCAGGTTGCTTTATTCGGATTCCCACAACTGTTCCGAAGAGGCAGGATGGAGCAGATCATATTCCCTCAGGGGCGTTCCGCGCTTCTTTCTCTCCGTTATAGATGATACTTAAGTAAATTACTAATGTGCGCATTTACATACATTTCCCAACTAACTGCGCAGACATTTATCACATCTCTATTCTTGGGCCGTGAGGAGGCGGGGCTGCCCATGTAAATAACATCATTTGCATGCACCGTCCGACCCGTCTACGCGTCTTTCTCGTCTTTTTCCGGCCCGGGCTCTGAGGGGGTGGGCAAGCCTATGTAAACAATCTTATTTGCATGCCCCTCCCGCATTGCGCGACCTAAACGCAGAGCCCTCCCCCCTTTCCCTGATCCAGCCCTTGTAACCCCTTCCTCCTCCCGCACAAAAGGGGCGGGGTGCAGTATGCAAATGAGCCTCGCGTTGGCGGCCGACCCATTTCCCCTATCTCCAGGAGAGTGTTCTGAACTTCCTTGCTCCGCCCCCCGCGGCTCACGCCTGCGCACGTACCGTCTCCTCGGTGGGCGAGGTCACGTGCCCACCGGGCGAGGCGGGGGCGGAGCGTCGCGGGAGGTGGGGGCGGGGTATGGCGCGCTGTGCGGCGCTGGGCGGCTGGCACAAACGACGGCGCCGAGGCCGGAGGAAAAAGCTCGGTGAGGGGAGCGCGAGGAAGGGAGCGGGGCGGAGAAGGCGCGCGAGCCGGGGCGCGGGCGCGAGCCCGGCGAGGTGTGGGGGCGCGTGCCGGCCCGGCGTGGCGGAGCGCGGCGACCCTGGGAAGGGAAGGGTGGGGGTAGGGCGTGGGGGAGGGAACGCGCCGGGCACGTTGAGTGCGGGCCGTTGGTGGGGGGCTGGGGGGGAGCGGAGAGCGCGCGCCGGCCGATTGGGAGTTGGGGGGAACCCGGAGCCCGAGCAGTCCCTGCACCGGGCCTCCGTCGCCCGCGGCGCCCCGAGCCGGGAGGCCCGCACCGAAGGGGGTTGGGAGGGGCCGCCTTCTCTCGTCCTGCCCCCTCCCCCGCTCTTCCCCCTGCCGCGGTGGGCCCTCCTCCCGCGGGTGCCTTCCGTCTGTCTGTCTGTCTTAGACCCTCCCTTCCGTCTGGGTGTGTGTCAGCCGCCGGCTGGCTTCCTCTGTTGGGCTTAGGTCGACCCCTGCGGCCCGTTCAAGGCGGCCGTCTCGGGCTCACCCTCCCGGCTTCTCCCCGGTCGGCTTTTCCGTCTCGGGACCCCCCATTCTCTTTGTCTCTGGACGCCCCTGTTTGCTCTGTGTGTGGAGCCTCGCGTTCCCGCGTGTGTCCCCGGAATCCCCAGGCAGAGCCCCCCCTTGGCTATTTGTTTCCAACTCTCGCTCTCCCCGCTGCCCCACCACCCCTTTTCTACTCCAGGCTCTCTCCCTCCGTTCTGTTTTCTGTCTCTGTGTCCGAGGATGCCCTCCCGCAGCCCCGTGTCTCTGGGTCATCTCCCCAGTCTCACTCCTTTCCTCCCTCGCTGCCTCCTTTCTCCGTGATCCCCCCTCCCCCGCCTCGAAATTCCCATGCTCTTCTCCCCCACTTGGCCTGAAGTTTGGGGACGGGGGTCTCCCTAGCTATGTCTGTCTTCCTCTCCACCATCCCTGGCACTCCTCACTGCTACCCCATCGGGACTGCCTCTGGCTCTTATCATATTCTCTTTTTTCTTTCTTCCCCTTCAGCCACCCTGACGGTTCCTTTCCCAAGCCCCTAGGGGCGGCAGAGGACTTGGGGACCAGCGAGCACCCCCAGGGCGCAAGAGGAGCCTCTGCTGCCTGCCCCGTCTCACCCTGCCCCACGCCAGGCTCAGCCGTCCCGGCCCCCGGCTGCATCAAGTGGAGGAGGCGGAGGCGGAGGAGGGTGGCACCATGGGCCCGGGCCGTGCCCTCCATGCCCGGGGGATGAAGACGCCGCTGCCATGGACAGCCCGTGCCAGCCGCAGCCCCTGAGTCACGCTGCCCCTCAGTTGCCGGGTCCTGCGTCAGAGCCCTTGGAGCCTGGCCGGGCCAGGATGGGGGTGGAGAGTTACCTGCCTTGCCCCCTGCTACCCTCTTACCACCGACCGGGAGCGCCTGGTGAGGCCTCGGCGGGGAGTGGGACCCCCAGGGTCACAGCCACTTCCACCACAGCCAGCCCCCTGCGGGAGGGCTTAGGCGGGCAGGATGGCGGTGAGCTGCGGCCGCTGCAGAGCGAGGGCGCTGCAGCCCTGGTCACCAAGGGGTGCCAGCGACTGGCGGCCCAGGGCGCCCGGCCTGAGGCCCCCAAACGGAAGTGGGCAGAGGATGGTGGGGACGCCCCTGCGCCCAGCAAGCGGTCCTGGGCCAGGCAGGAGAACCGGGAGGCGGAGGCCGAAGGGGAGGGCGGCCTGGGCCGCAGCAGTGGCCGTGGCGAGGCCAGCGCGGGGCTGAGGGAGGAGGTGCTGCCCGCCGCGCCCGAGCGCCTGGCCCTGGACTATATCGTGCCCTGCATGCGGTACTACGGCATCTGTGTCAAGGACAGCTTCCTGGGGGCGGCGTTGGGTGGCTGTGTGCTGGCCGAGGTGGAGGCTCTGAAGCGGAGCGGGCGCCTGCGTGACGGGCAGCTGGTGAGCCAGCGGGCTATCCCGCCTCGCAGCATCCGCGGGGACCAGATCACCTGGGTGGAAGGCCACGAGCCGGGCTGCCGGAGCATTGGGGTCCTCATGGCCCACGTGGATGCTGTCATTCGCCACTGTGCTGGGCGCCTGGGCGGCTACGTCATCAATGGGCGCACCAAGGTAAGGCTGCAAGGGCCTCATTGGGGGCGGGGCAGTGCTGCTTCATCGGGTGCCTGTGCGCTTGGAGGCTGGCTTCTGGGCTCACAGAAGGATCTGGGCTGCTCCAGTGCGGCGAGCATTGGTGTTGGAGTTCGCTTTGGGTTCTGCCTCCCTGTGGGGGCTTTGGGGGTCCATGCACTTTCTCTTTGCTCGCTTCTCTGTTTTTTCCTCTATCCCCGTCTCATGTTCTGTCGAATTCATCCTGTTGTCTGTCTCTGGTCTGTCCGTTCTGTCTTCCAGGCAGGAGAACCAGGAGACAGTGGGGAGGGTGGCAGTGGTGAAGCCAGTGCCAGGCTGAGGGAGGAGGTGCCGCCTGCTGTGCCTGGCGCTGGACTCCATTGTACCTCCTGTGCCATACAGTGGCATCTGCGGCGAGGACAGCTTCTTGAGGGTGGCAGTGGGGCCTGTGTGCTGGCCTGGGACATGGGGGTCCTGCCCTCCACCTTTCCTGTGCTTCCGCATCCTGGACCCTCCCCTGCATCCTTTCTGTCTCGTTTATCCATCACTTTGTTTGTCTCGGCCCTGATCTGCTTTCTTGATTCTCTATTTCGTGTCTCTTGGTACCGTTTTCTTGTTTTAGAGTAGTTGTCATTAATCTTTTTTTTTTTTTTTTTTGGGGGGGACACCTGCCAGAACCACACATGGACCTTCTTTTAAGAAAAATGTTCGTTTGTAGAGTTGATAGGCAGTTAGCCCCTCTGGCGGCCCATTTAGGAACGTAGGGTCAGGAGCTCTGCAGAAGCCGCCGGTCCACAGGGCCCTCCTGGGCAAGCCCTCGTAGGGAGCGTCTGCTTCACACCAGTGGTGCCTGGCCGGTGGCGGGGCTGCTTGCTTCCCCGCGGGCATGAGGCTGATGTCTCCCTCTTTCATCTGCTCCCATCCTGGGTCCTGCCTCTGTGCAGTTTCTGTCACCAGCTGCAGCTGGCTCAGGGACCCAGGCTCCCTCCGGGCCGCAGCCAGCACCCTCCCCACCCGGCTAGAACTTGTCCTCCCGTCCTCCGTCTCTCCTCCTCCCTCACCTGATAGCTGGGGAGCCAGAGGAGGCCTTTCTGGGGCTCTGCTCCTACGACGCAGGAGAGGTGAGTGGTAGTCTCCCTGGCCACAAGGTGTTCAGCACCTTCCGCCCAGGTCACCCGTCCTCACAGGAGGGAGTGTGGGGGGAGGCCGCGAGAGCTGAGTGGCCCAGAGCAGCCTGCTTCCCCGAGCCTGTTTGCTTCTCCACAGGATAGGAAAATCCGTTAAGTCCCCAGCGAGTCTTCAACAGTCTTAGGAGAGGAGAGGAAAGTAGAGGGAACAGATTTCTTTTTCTTTGTCGCTCTTGATGTGGTTGGGGACCGGGCCCTGGCTGAGATTGGGGGCTGGGGGTGTTGGGTGTTGAAGTCTTGGGTGACTTCTATTGACTGAGAAGGGAGGGGAGGAGCCAACCCAGTTCCTGGAGTTCCTCTCACCTTGTCCCAGTGAGACAGCGACTCCAGGCTTCCTTACCTTCAAAAGGCAACATCTGGCCTCCCTCCCCAAGCTCTGGAATAAGAGGGCGCTGAGGTGGGTGGCCACAGGGGTGCTGGGGGCACAGATCACCAGTGTGGGCAGCGGCAGCAACAGTTTGTTTATTGGTCTTTTTTTTTTTTTTGGATGTTTATTTTTGAGAGAGCGTGAGCAGGGGAGGGGCAGAGAGAGGGGGACACAGAACTCAAAGCAGGCTCTAGGCTGAGTGTCAGCACAGAGCCTGATGTGGGGCACAAACTCAGGAACCGCGAGATCATGTTCTGAGTTGAAGTCGGACGTGTAACCGACTGAGCCACCCAGGCGCCCCATCTATTGGTTGTTCTTGAGCAGAGCTCCTATGCTTTGTTCTCCCAACTTTGTCTAGACTCTGCTCAGTTGACCCTGCAGAGGGGAGAGAGTTGACTCCCACAGGCATCAAGGACTATCATACAGGACCACAGGGAGGGCCTGGCTGGCTTGGCTTGCCCAAGCCCCTTTAAGAGCAGTTTAGAGGTGGAGCTGGCTCAGGCTCCAGTTTCTTGGCACACTGTCACCAGTAGCTCTGAATTCTTTAGTCTCCTGGTGCTGATAGGAGCTGCCCCTTCCCTGCGATGGGAGGGCGAGGAGCAGACTTCCATGCCACTCTGCCTGTTGTCCCTTCCCTTGTGGGAGCAGGAAGTAGATGCCTCTCTGGGGCCATGGTGTGTGTCAGTGGGGGGATTGGTGGGAGTTTAAAGGGCCTGTTTCTGTGCCCAGCCTTCACGCACCACTCCCGTTCCATGCCAGAATATAGACGCCGTCCCTGCATGCATGGTGGGAGACCTGTGTGAGGGTGTGCAGGGCCGGACAGGTTGGAGTCCCTGAGACCCAAGAGGAGTGTTTTCAGTCAGCAGCTACTGCCTGGGCGCTAGGGAGACCAGCTCGGCCCCAGAGGCTTCTGTGGGCCTGCCTGTCGGGCCAGTTCTAGGTAAACAAGGACCTGTGCTGATTTCACATTGAGAAGGTAGAATGGAAGATCGGCCCCAGGTGCCTGCATCTGGATACTCAAGGTGCCCTTGGACCTGAGACGTGAATAATAGGGAGGGCCAGAGGAAGTGTGTTCCAAGCAGGTGCAGAGGCCTGGTGGCTGAGCTTGGCCTGCTCAGAGAGCAGTGAGGAAGCCTGAGGTGCTGGAGCAGCGTGATGGGGACAGTAGACATGATGGGGACAGTAGACGAGATGGGTGGCCTTGGAGGCTGAGGCTGTGAAAATACAAAATTTATGTTTTGTATTTTCGTGGGTTCTTGAGGGGATTTGAGCAGTGAAGAGCTGGAGAAAAGGGCTTCTTGCTGTGGGGATGGATCGTGGGAAAGAGGCTGCGGCACTGGACTCTTCTCCACCCCGTCCTTGTGCAGAACCAGCAAAATCTCTGCTAGGATCCTCTCTGGGGAGGGCTCGCCCATCCCTAATCAGTGATCCACTGGTGGCAGGCCACCTGGGTACGGCCACCTCCTTTCCTCCTAGTAGGTGGTTGCTCAGAGCACTGGCCCGTTTGC
This sequence comes from Proteles cristata cristata, assembly GCA_017311185.1. Taxonomy (NCBI): domain Eukaryota; kingdom Metazoa; phylum Chordata; class Mammalia; order Carnivora; family Hyaenidae; genus Proteles; species Proteles cristata. The sequence continues at coordinate 346,741 of JAESUZ010002173.1, forward strand.
AGGGAGTGAGCAGTGCAAAGAAGGTTTTTCTGAACCCGGGGTTGTGGGGGCCAAGGTCTTGCCCTGGTGCTGCCAGAGAGAAGCATGGCTCTCCCCTGCTGGGTGGCCTGACCCAGCCAAGGGCCTCCTGGCCGCCCCTCCCCAGGGCAGGCGCTGCGCGGTTGCGGGTCCACGTGTTTAACGCAGCGCTTCTTACCATTGATGCTGGGCTGAGCCCTGGCACGGCCGTGTCGGAGAAGGCTGAGGATCGAGTCGGCCTGGCCTGCCCCGCCCGAGTGCTAGGCGAGTCTCCTGTTTTGGCAGCAGGTGCCAATCTTCTCGATCAGGAATGTTTATCTCAGGGCTGTGGCCCACAGGTGTGGCTGAGTGGTGGTGGAGGCATCAGCTGCCCGTCTCTGGCCTGGTACCAATGTGGGGTCAAGGTGTCGAGACAGGTGGTCCAAGGAGCTGGAGGGGCTGCCTGCCGGTGCTCCCCGTTTGTCCTGTGCAGTCCTTCCAAGTGGCTTTGGGCAAAGGGGAGGATAGGGACTTTTTTTTTTTTGTTTTAGTGTCGTTTCTGTCTGTGCTTTGGCTCTGCGTGTGATAGGCCTCTTGCTTGGCGTCTGCCCAGACATTTGTCTTGTTGGCTTCCCACAACCACCTGTGAGGTAGTTTATCAGCTCTGTTTCATGGACGAGGGACCTGAGACAGGGAAGTGAAGTCTCTCGCTTGATGTTACAGCTGGTGTGGCAGCACTGGGACTTGAACCTGAGAGTTAGGGCTGCAGGAATGTTTCTGTCAGCTCCCTAATGAGAGAAACAGGCACCCCGAGGGCCTAGGCCTCCACGTGGTCAAGGCTGGCCAGGGGGACGGCACCCACCAGCAGGAGGAGGTCAGACCCTGTGGCCAGACCTGTACACACTGAAGCCACGACCTGGAGTGAGTTCTGTTAGGTGTGTGGGGGTCAGAGATCAGAGGGCTGTAAACACAGGGCGTTTATTACAGATGAGGCCCATTAAGGGATGAGACTGTCAGGGGCTACTCAAGTGGGTCATCCTTGGAGTGGGGGTTAGATCTCAGGTCCTAGTCACAGTCAGGGCTTGGGTACCTTATCATATGCATAGGAAACATAACCCAGTGGGGGTTCTTTGTAGTCACCAGGCAGCAGCCCTCTGCATTGCTGTACGTTAGAATTGCTTGGGGAACCTTTAAAATTTCCAGGCTCCACCTTTCAGAACCTTGGAGATGGGCCTGGGCATCTGCATCCCAGGTGATTGCACTCTGAAGCCAGGGTCAAGAACCCATGGTATAGAGCACTGAGGCCACCTTCTTCCATACCAGAAAACATTTAAATGGGTTTTAGTCCACTGCAAGGTCTGGGGTGGGGGAGCGGGGTCAGGTTATCTTAAAAGTAAAACTTTCAGTTGCTTAATGAGCCCTATCTGGGTGCCAGGCTCTAAACATGTGTGTGGGGAAAGTGAGTTATTCAGGCCCAAGAGCTGAGGTTTCTGGTGGATGGTGGTAGAAGAAAGTCTGGGGGCTGGAGCTCAGAGGAGTCCGGGCACAGACAAGGGGCACGGAGGGGTGGGAAAGAGGAGGCAACGGCTGCTTCTCCAAATATCCCTGCCTAGCCCCAGTAAACCCACCTCCATCTGTCTCTGCCAGGCCATGGTGGCGTGTTACCCAGGCAACGGGCTGGGGTACGTGAGGCATGTTGACAATCCCCATGGCGATGGCCGCTGCGTCACCTGTATCTATTACCTGAATCAGAACTGGGACGTCAAGGTAGGGGTGAGGGTGAGGCGGCTGCATCTGCTCCATTTGCCGCTCCAGCTCCACTTCTGGCAGCCTCCCGTCCCTCTTAGTCCACAGTGGGGCAGGGGCCTGCTGGCTGGCTTTTCCTGGGAAATCGCACCTCCTCCTCTCCAGCTGACCATGCGGTGGCAGCACGCCCCCCCCCTTTGGTGAATGGTGCTGTCTGCCCTGCCCCCCCCCCCCATCCCATTTCCTGTCTTTATTTCCTGCCAGGCTCCAAGGTGAGGCAGACTCCGGGCTGTCCTTCACTGTAAGAACCTGAGTGGTGGGAGGGAGTGATGTGTGTCCCTGCCACGTTCCCTTGGTAGGCTCCAGAGGGCAGGGCAGGGCAAGGCTGAGGCTTGGGGCTGGGCCCACCAGCCTCCTGCCTCATCCGCGGCCTGCCCTCAGGTGCATGGCGGCCTGCTGCAGATCTTCCCCGAGGGCCGGCCTGTGGTGGCCAACATCGAGCCACTCTTTGATCGGTTGCTCATTTTCTGGTCTGATCGGCGGAACCCCCATGAGGTGAAACCAGCCTATGCCACCAGGTATGACCCATGCTTGTGGGGATGTGCTCAGGTGGGCTGTTCTGTGCCGCCAAGACTTGACAGACCCCGGGAGTGGCCAGGGAGTGGCGCGGTGCCTGGAGGGGCCTAGGTGGGAACAGACCCAGGCTCAGAAGGGTGAACTTTAGTGTCACTGGATATGGTGGCTGGAATTGAAGAGTAATCTCTTACTGCCCTTTGGGGCTGCTCTGGTCCCCAGGTACGCCATCACTGTCTGGTATTTTGATGCCAAGGAGCGGGCAGCAGCCAAAGACAAGTATCAGCTAGGTACCTGCTTCCCAAACGGCATCCCCTCCCTCAAACCCTTACTGTTCCACGTGCCTCACAAGGCCTCAAGTCCCATGATTGACCTTGTCAATCTCCTAACTAAATTTTATGACTCATTTTTTCTCCCCTCTGCCCATCTTCTCTGGACAGCCCACTTTCCTGGCACCCCCAGCGTGAGCCTCATTTCTTCTGGTCCTCTTCTCCCGTCTTCCCCGGTTCTTCTTGGCCTCTGTCCCTTCCCTGATGACTCCCCTCTTCCCCTCTTACTCCCAGCATCTGGGCAGAAAGGTGTGCAAGTACCTGTCTCACAGCCAACTACGCCCACCTAGCGGCCAGCGCCAGAGCTGCACGGACAGACTGCTTGCCCTGACTTCAGGAGAGCCGCTGGCCCCGCACCGCCGGTCTTGGTGCCTGCTCCTTTTCTGCCACCACTGCTGCTTCCGCCTTGGCCTCTGTCCTGCTTTGTGTGGAGGGCTCTGTCTGACGCTGAGGACCGAGGAGGAGGAGAGACCTCTGCTGCCCTTTGATGGCGGCTGGGGCTGTTGACCTGGGCAGGGGCCAGCGTTGGGAACTACCAGCCCTGGAGCTGGGGGCCTGTGGCTTGCCCTGTCTGCTCGCGCTCCTCAGACGTGGAGACCAGGATGCAGGATTGGGGGTGGGGATGTCATGGCCTAATGCTGGCAAAGGTTTGTTGGGGAGGAGGGAGTATCTCCAAGCCCCCCCCCCAACTCCTCCAGCCTGGAATGTGAAGTGACTCCCCAACCCCTGTGGCCACGGCACCTTTTGGACTAGGCTGCCGCTACGTGGGCAGAAGAGGTGCTGGGAGGAGCATGGGCATGAAAAGTCCTGTCAGCTAAGAAATTAAAGTTTACCTCAGAGCTGCAAACCTCTGACTCTTCCACTCCTCCTTACTGGTAAGGAGACCTGTCTGTTTGCAATTCAGGGCCTTTATTGACCAAGGCAGGTAAGGAAGTGTGCGAGCCAGCAAGCCAAGGCCAGCTGAGCCTGGCCTCAGCGGGCCACCAGGCGGAGCTGGAAGACTGGAGGGATGTTGCCCAGGCCGGTGTACCGTGGAGTGAGGTCGATGCCGCCGGGGCTTCCCGCAGGGAGCAGGCAGAACCGCTGCAGGATGGCGGTGAGGAAGAGGAAGATCTCGGATCGCGCCAGGCCTGCACCCAGGCACATCCGCTTGCCTGAGGACACGGGGATGGGGATGCTGGATGTGAACCGTGCGGCTGGGGGTGAGGGGGACGCTGCCCAGGCTTGTCCCCTCCCTTCCTGGCCCATACCTGGGGCAAAGGGCATGAAGGCATCTTTGCTCTGGAACTCGCCCTTGTCGTCCAGGAAGTTGGTGGGGTTGAAGCAGTCTGGGTCCTTGAATTGGGTGGGATCCCGGTGTGAAGACATAAGGAGAGGAATCACAAAGGTGCCCTGGGTGGGGGGACACGGGGATTATTACCCTGCAGACTTCGTTAGCCACAGCCTTTCATCCATCCAAGACCCCACGTAGAAGCCGCTGGGAAGGTGGGCCTTCTGCTCCCACGGCTTTGTTGAACCAGAATCGTACACGCTCAGGTCTGATGTAGGTTCTAGGCGCTGTGGGGCCCCACGCGGAATCCCTGGTGCTCCGTGGGTACCTTAGGCAGAAAGTAGCCACGCAGGTGGGCGTCCCGGGTGAGTGCACGGGGCAGCCCTAGTGGCAGCACGCTGGTGAAGCGCTGGATCTCGTGCAGCACGGCGTTGGTGTAGGGCAGGCGCTTGCGGTCCTCCAGCCTCGGCACGCGCGTCTGACCTACCACGGCGTCCAGCTCGGCCTGCACTTTTGCTGGGGTGGGCGGAAGGCGTGAGCTGCGCGTGCCCCGACCCCCAGCCGTCCCCAAGCCCTGGCCCCTCATCCCAGGCTTTCCAGCTCACGGACCCGCCACCTCAGGGTACTTCATCAGAATAAGGAGCCCAAAGCGCAGAGTGGTGCTTGTGGTCTCAGTGCCCCCAAAGAAAAGATTGTGTGTGGTCATCACCAACGTCTCCTCGCGGAAATGGCTCTCTGGGTCTTTCTGTTCCTGCGTACAGAGATGGGTGGGTGCCGCGTGTCTGGCACCTCTTGTTGGGCGGCGTGGGTAGAACTTAGGGTAATGGGGGTCTGTGTGTACCTTCTCCATCTGATCGAGGCAGCAATCGATAAAATCGCGGGGTTCCCCGGGCTGCCGCGTCTGTTGGTGCTGCTGGATTTGCTCAGAGATGAAGACCTGAAGCTCCGTGAAGTTTTGAAAGATTCGGTGGTGCGGACCCGGGAGCCAGTCAAGGAGGGAGGGGAAAATGTTGTACATCTGGGGGGACAAGATGGCAGCTGGACCTTGAGCAAGACCACTGTGGGAAATTGCACCGGGACTTTGCTCTTTTTTTTTTTTTTTTTTAATATTTTTATTTATTTCTAGGAGAGAGAGAGACAGTGTGAGCAGGGGAGGGTCAGAGAGAGAGGGAGTCACAGACTCTGAAACAGGCTCCAGGCTCTGAGCTGGCAGTCAGCACAGAGCCCGATGCAGGGCTTGAACCCATGAACCACGAGATCATGACCCAAGCGAAAGTCGGGCGCTTAAGCCACCCAGGTGCCCCAACTTTGCTCTTTTTGTTAAGTGGGCTTCATTCCCAGCCTAGAGCCCAACTCGGAACTTGAACTCATGGCGCTGAGATCAAGACCTGAGCTGAGATCAAGAGTTGGACACTTGACATACTGAACCACCCAGGTGCCCTTGCACTAGGGCTTTGAAGTTCTAAGTTCTAGAACTCTTCCCTTCCAAGATTCTAAGACTCTCTCTTTTTTTTTTTAAACATAGTTTATTGTCAAATTAGTTTCCACATAACACCCAGTGCTCATCCCCACAAGTGCCCCTCCTCCATGCCCACCCCTCCTCCCCCCCACATCCATCAGTCCTCAGTTTTTGTCAGCATTCAAGAGTCTCTCATGGTTTGCCTCTCCCCCTTTCCCCCACCATTTCCGCCCTTCTTCTCTCCCTTGGTCCTCTGTTAAGCTCCTCCTAATCCTCCTATACGTGCACACATATGATATTTGTCTAAGACTCTCAATCTAATCCAATGGAGGCAAAGTGTATGTAATCGGGGCTTGGCATAGGTTCCGCGTGGGAGGAAGGGACTGGGGTGGGCCCTCTCACCTCACCCCATCTGGAACTCATGATGCGAAAGTTGTCATTGAAGAGGTCCAGGAGCCTCAGGAACTCGGGGTCCTTATAGCCATAGCGGTTCCCAAAGACCACCGAACAGATTACATTAGATACGGCATTATCTAGTAGCCTCCGGGGGTCAAACGGCACTCCTGGGGAGGTGGGAACAGGACGGGGTCTTAATGCGGTGGCTTTGCTTACTGACTTCACTCCACTACAAATGCCTTCCCGTGTCCCACCTCCTTTTTAAAGAAATCTTTACACCCAACACGGTTCTGAAACATACCGAGGTCTAGAGTCCCACACTCTGCTGACTGAGCCAGCCAGGTGCCCCACCAACCCTTCATCATTTGGTCACATCCAGAAAAGGTCCCTCTCCTTTCCCGACCGGGCCGCACCAATGGTAGCTTGGAATTCGCGAAGCAGACAAGCCGCCTCCTCCAAGATGCGCTCCTCTATGGTCCGCGTTCCCAGCCCGAACTCCTTAAGTGCTCCCAGTGCAAAATTTCGTAGCGTCAGCCAGCGCTGCCCGTTAGAAAACACGATGCCTGGAGGTGGGGCAGAAAAGGGGCGGCTCGGGGAGTTGACCACGCCCCGTCCGGAAGCGTCCAGTCTTGGAGTCGGCTTCCTCGCCACCCTTCACTCTGCGGCTTCCCAGGCCTCCCAGCTGCAGACCCCGCCTCCTCGGTCCTATCCGCACATTGGCTTCACCTCTACTGGTCTCGATGCCTCACCAGTGCCTGATCTCTTTGGCTTTGACTCTTAGGCTCTTCTCTTCTATTGGCTGCACGAGAGCCAGTCCCGCTCTCCCATTCGGTCCCTTTAGCTGCTCCCCACCTTCTTGCTGTTTGCCTTCATTGGCCTTCATTCCATTAGGCACCGCCCCGTTTCCCCGGTCCAGCCCTTTAAATCGCTCCAACTGGGTGGTCCGCCGCCGCCCGCCGCCGCCGCCGCCCGCCGCCGCCGCCGCCGCCGCCGCCGCCGCCGCCGCCGCCGCCGCCGCCGCCGCCGCCGCCGCCGCCGCCGCCGCCGCCGCCGCCTCACCGTTTCCGCGAGTGAAGCGTTCAAACACAGGCATGGCCCCACGGCCGGAGAAGGCATCCGCCTGCAGCACTAACGCGTCCCGCAGCGCCGAGTAGCCGCACAGAACCACTGCAGGGCGCCGGCCCAGCCACACTGTGAACACCGGGCCCCAGCGGCCAGAAAGCTGCGCAGAGCCGGTGCTCAGCGGGTCCCGGTCGGGACTCTTGACCCCCTCTTCCACCCCAGAGCCCCGACCCCATCTCTCTCTAGCTTCGGACCCAGGAATCCCCGTTTCAGCCCCTCGTTCCTGGCCGAGGAGCTCAGATCCCCACCTCCTGCTTCATCCACAGGAGCCCAGGATCCCCAGCCCCTCTCTTCCCTCAAGATCTGGAAGAGCAGGTCTGGAGCCCTTTGCATCCTCAGAACTAGGCGTCTGGGCCTGCGGTACTCCCCTCCCCACCGTGAACCAGGAGAGCAGACCTCTCTGCACTCCCCCCCGCCCCCCATCCCCGATCTGACTTCCCACACAAGACTCTTCCTCAGGACCCGTGAACTAGGGCGGGAGGGAGGGAGCGGCACTTGGATCTTCGGCCCGCTGTCCCTGTCCTCCCTCAAACAGTTGCCTGGGCTCCCAGCTTCCACCCCTAGTTTCCTCCTTTCCTGGAACACAGGACTCCAGGCCCCTCGACCGTCCCCAGGACTCATAGGTCACAGCCTTCAGCTGTCATCATTCAGAGAACCAGGACTTCCAGCCCCCAGCCCCACCTCCACGAGTCCAGAACTCTGCCCCCCGCCACCCTGCTCTCTGGGCTACCTCCATGAGTGCATGGTCCAGGCGTCCAGACTCCAGCTGCAGCAAGTTCCCCAGCAACGGGAGCGGCGTGGGCCCGGGGGTAGGACCCCGCGAGGCTGAGTGCCCTGTGCACCCCAGTCCCGCCTGGCTAGCGCCAGCAGCAGCAGCAGCGCTGTGACGCCCGTGAACATCGTGCCGCATCCTCCATGCCTGCCCCCCTTTGCCTTTATGTGATTCCCTTCGGGTCCTGGGTGGAGGGGCAGGGGCGGATACCGGGAGGGGGAGAGGTGGGCGTTTCCAGAGACCGATCATCCTGCAGAGTCCCCAGTCCAAGGTCTCCACCCAGCCCCCCAGCTCTCTCACTGTTGTGACAGCCCGGCCTGCCCTATTTGGCAACTTTGTTTGCATCTTCTGTGTCAATACATCTGGCGAACAGGGGCTCCCTGCCGAGCCTTTGGGTCCTTTGGGTCATCTTACTTGGCCTGTCGGTGTGCATTTCTGAATGCCCAGGCCACCTTTAGGTCCAAGACCCCCTGAATGCTGTACTCTATACTTCTGATTCCTAAAGATGTTCCTGACTCCTAAAAAACACTGCTGGTGACATACCTAACAGCCTGGCACTTCTCTGCTGTCTTTTTTTTTTTTTTTAATTTTTTTAAAAAATGTTTTATTTATTTCTAGGAGAGAGAGAGAGACAGCGTGAGCAGGGGAGGGTCAGAGAAGGAGGGAGTCACAGACTCTGAAACAGGCTCCAGGCTCTGAGCTGGCAGTCAGCACAGAGCCCGACGCGGGGCTCGACCCCACGACCCGCGAGATCATGACCTAAGCGAAAGTCGGACGCTTAACCGACTAAGCCACCCAGGCGCCCCATCTGCTGTCTTTATGACTCCTGGGTGCCTTGCCCTGAACGCCCACCACCTCTATTCCCAATGCTCTCATTCCCAGATGTCCCCAGATGTCCTTTGTCCATGCTGCCGCACCCCATGTCTCCAGTTTCCCAAAAGCCTTGCTGGGCATCCCCTCCCCCGGGGCCAGGCTGGGACGGCCACGCTTGAGGGTGTGGGCTGGAGGGCACAGGGTGCCCAGGGGTAGGCTTAGGGATGGGGCTGAGTCAGAGCTCAAAACACTGTTCAGGAATGAGCCCCCCCCCTCACACACACACACACACCCCCGCGCCTGCCTCACCTTGGCCTTACCTCACCGGCTCTAGCCTTCCGACAGGTGCCTGGCACAGGGCCCAGCCGTGGGGAGAGGGTGGGGGCTGTGCACTGTCTGGAACTGGGCTTGTTTCTGGGCGTGTGTCTCAGTGTCTCTGTCTCTTTGTTTCCTCTCTCAAAGTCTTCTTCACTCTCAAGTTCTGTTTCCTTGTTCATCTTTTTCTCTTTCTGTTTTACTCTCAGTATCTGCTTCTGTTCATACCCGTAATCCCTCCCAGTTTGTCGCTTCATCCCTTCATCTGCCTCTTCCCTGCCTCCGACCTCTATCTCCCTACCATGTCCTCAGCCATGAGTCTCCCTCCCTGTCGGCCAGCCTTTCTGTCCAGGGACCTGATGACTGGCAGGGGGTGTGGGGCCGGGCCCCTGCTTTCGGGGCTGACTCCAGAGACAGCAGGGGTGTGGCTGGGTGTACCCTCCCCTGACCGGGCCCCATCCCACTGTGTCAGGCTTTCCGATGAACTGCTTTCTCTGGGTCTCTAAGAGCTGACATTTGTTCATTTCTGTATCCCCACTGTTAAAATACACAGTGGGTGCTCAGTAAATGTTTGTTGAATGAATGCATGACTCTCTGTATCCTGAATTCTGTCTGTTTCTGTCTTTAACTCACTCTATTTTTCTCAGCCTCTGTCTTTTGCTGAATCTTTGTGACTGTCTCTTTTCTTGTCTGTCTCTGATTCGTCTTTGTGTGTGTGTGTTTATTTATTTATTTTGAGAGAGAGACAGAGCATGAGTAGGAGAGGGGCAGAGAGAGAAAAGGAGAGAGAGAATCCCAAGCAGGCTGTGCACTGACCATGACTCAGGGCCAGATCTCATGAACCTCAAGATCATTACCTGAGCCGAAGTCAGACACTTGACCAACTGAGCCACCTAGGTGCCCCTCTTATTTCTGTTTTATTTATTTATTTATTTATTTATTTATTTATTTTTATTACTGAGACAGAGAGAAACAGAACATGAGTGGGGGAGGGACAGAGAGAGATGGTGACACAGAATCCGAAACAGGCTCCAGGCTCTGAGCTGTCAGCACAGAGCCTGACGTGGGGCTTGAACCCACGAACCACGAGATCATGACCTGAGCCGAATACGGAGACTCAACCAACTGAGCCACCCAGGCGCCCCTCTTATCTGTTTTAGAATCTCCTTGTCTTCCTTCTCTCTGGGCATCTGTCCATTGTCTCTCTGTCTCACTCCTAGTCTTTGGTTTTCACGATCTCTCCTATCTGTCTCTGCATCCCTCTCTCTGTTCTGTGTCTCTCCATCTCTTTTTCAGTATTTCCATGTGTTTCTCTCTGCTGTCTCCCCCTCTTTCTTTCTCAGGACCTCTGAATCTCCCTCTCTGTCTCCACCTCTGCGTCTTGTTGGCCTGTGATGGGAACAGCATGGGGATTAAGGAGCCGACGCCTATAGGTGTGGGGACCGCCTATAAGTCTCAGCAGATCGTGCTGTGTCCCAGCTTCTGGATGGCCTTGGGGAGACTCCATTTAGGGTAGGGTCACCCAATCCACCTACGCCCATGGCTGGGGGCAAGGGGCACCGCCGCTCTGAATCTGGTTCCATGGAGCTTAAGATGTCAGTGTGCTCATCGAGAAAAGCTTCTGTCAGCAGGATGTCAGGTTAACAAGGCCCATCCCAGGCTGGGAGGCCCCTCGCCTGCCATCCCCACCAGAGAGGGAGAAATTGCAAGACAATGGGCGCCTGGGTGGTTTAGTCGGTGGTTAAGCGTCTGACTTTCACTTAGGTCATGATCTCGCGGTTCGTGGGTTCGAGCCCCGCATCGGGCTCTGTGCTGACTGCCAGCTCAGAGCCTGGAGCCTGTTTCAGTCTGTGACTCCCTCTCTCTCTGACCCTTCCCTGCTCACGCTGTCTCTCTCTCTCTCTCTCCTAAAAATAAATAAAACATTTTAAAAAATTAAAAAAAAAGAAAAAGAAATTGCAAGATAAAAGAATAGCCTTTCAGGCTTCTTGGTGCCTCCTTCCCCCCTTCATCGCCCTTCCTCTCTGGCTTTCTCTGGCCATTTCTGTTTCTTCGTCTCTCTCTCTCCTCTCCGTCTCCCCATTTCTCCGTCCCTGTACTCCTCTGCATTGCTCTGGTCTCTGCATTGCAAGGTGGAGGGGACCCGTGTTGGAGTCTGCGACCCGGTCCCAGCTCTGCCCCCTTCCGGCCATGTGATCTTGGCCAAGTCATTTCACCTCTCAGTCTCTAAAAGTGTAACACGCTGCTTTGTCTCACAGGGGGATTGTAGTGGGGGTGTTAGAGTGAATAGGGAGCACTGTGTAAGTCCGAGTAATTGTTATTTCTCAACCTCGCGGTCCCTCAGTTCTCCCTGCTCGCGTCTCCATCTTTGTACTGCATCTCTGTGCCGACTTGTCAACCTCTGGGCTGCTGTCTTTTTCTCTGCCTTGGTTTCCCCGCCTCTCTGTCACCAGGGCCTCGCAGCCCTTACCCCAGGAAACAGTGTCTCCCGAGTTTCAGCCCTTCTAAGGGTGAGGGTAGAACCAGCCAGTGGGGCGTCTCTTTTCTCTGCAGCCAGACATTCCTTCTCCCCCATCCTGGGGGACCGTCCTCCCTGAAATTCAGCCAAGGCAGTTTGGATCTTTTATAATTTACTAGAAAATGACACAAACAGCCCCCAAGAGGGCGCGCAATATGAACGAGGCAGGCACTTCCCCTTGCCTTCGCGTTTCTCTGCTTCTGGGGGGCGCTCACCAGACCTGGTCGAGATGGAGGGGATGGAGGGATGCGTAGGCGGCGGGCTCGGGTGCGAGAAAGCAAGTGTGGCAGCGAGAGGGATCGGGGGCACAACGGAACGAGAAGAGGACGGGGCCCGCCCCGCGGCGGGCCTCCTGGCTCCTTCCAGAAGGGCCGCGAAGTCAGCGCGCGCGCAGGCACAGCTGGAAAGGCCGCGGGATGTTGCCGAGCCCGGAGCTGAGCGGCGTCAGGTCGATGTCCTCGGGCGCCCCCAGCGGCTGCAGCGAGAAGTTCTGCAGGATGGCGGTGAGGTAGAGGAAGAGCTCCATGCGCGCCAGCGACTCGCCCAGGCACACTCGGCGACCTGCGGGGGTGGGAAGGTGGCGGAGGAGCGGTGAGATGAGACGGGGTGAGGGGCTCCGGTCCCAAATTCTCCAAATTCTCGGAGGGAAACATATGACGCTAATGGTTGGAGACATCCCAGACCCACCCCTCTAAAGATCTGTAAAGGTGCTTTCAATAAATCCGGGACCAAGAAGGATCTGGCTGATACAAGGGCAAGTTCAGGGGTTCGAATCCCCACTCTGCAGTTACTAGTTATGTGATCTTACGCAAGCCAGTGTCTGGGTATGTAAAATGGGGATGATAATAGTGCCTCATTAGATTGTTGTGGATGGTAAATTCAGGAAAGAAATGAGACCATATGCCATGTAGGTCATATTGCTTGATAGGTTACTCTAGGCAGTGTACTGATACTAAGTTAATCCTCATAACAATTCCAGGAGGTGGGAATTATCATTCTCCGCTTTATAGATGTGGAAGTTGAGGCACAGAGGGGTGAAATAACATATCCAAGGCCGTTATAGCTAGATGACTGAGCTGGGGTCTGGCTGTAAAACTTAACTCTTAGCCACCACTCTAATGGGTCTTCTTAAAAGTAGTGCCTGGCACATAGTAGGCAATATGGTAAGTGGCTTACTATTATTCCTCCTTTGCATTTCTGCTACTGGGTTAAACAGGAGATATTTTTGTAGCAGGATCAAGACCAAAGCCAAGGAAAACTAGAACTGCTCACCTGCGCCACCCAGCGGGGAGACTGATGGTGACACGCCCCCCAAGTTGAATTAAAATCCTTCCTCCCCGCCTCCCCACTGCAAGGATTTCAGTCATTTTCTACCTATAGCAGCAGAGTTGAGAGTGAGAACATCCAAAGCTGAGGATGTGGTGAGATGATGAAGTGAGAGGGCTTGAGAGTGGAATTAGGACTGAAGAGGGGGAAAAAAATGTGTGTGGGCAGTGCACCTTGGCTCAGTCTGTGAAGCTTCTGGCTCTTGATTTTGGCTCAGGTCGTGATCTCAGGGTTGGTGAGACTGAGTCCCAAGTCTCTCTTTGTGCTGACAGAGGGGAGCCTGCTTAGGATTCTCCCTCTCTCTCCTTCTCTCCCTACCCCTCCGCTGCTCATGCTCTCTCTCTCTCTCTCAAAATAAATAAATACAAAAAAAAAAAAAAAAAAAAGGACTGAGGAATGTACTTAGGAATATGGGGCCCAAAAGACCCTGACTCTTGCCCCTGTGGTTCTCACCGGCTGAGAAGGGCATGAAGGCAGGGCTCTTCTTGAAGGACTGATTGGCATCCAGAAAATGCTCAGGGTTGAATTCCTGGGGTGTCAGGAACTGGCTGGGGTCATAGTGGACTGTATTAAGGAGGGTGATGATATCCGTGCCCTGTGTGGGTAGGGAGGCAGAATCAGTGGGGTAGAAGATCTGGAAGGTTCTCAATCTAAGACTTCCATTGAACAGGGCTGGAGGTCCCAGGGGCTTGAGAAGGGGATGTGAAGCATAGGACACCATCAGGGATTCAGGAAATGTGTGTCATTGTCTGGGGTCCCAAGTGGGTGCTGGAAGCTGTGTGCACAGGAATGGGGGATACCTCCCTTTGTCAGAGCAGGTTTGGGGTTTCTGGGAATAGAGAGGGGTCTCAGGACAGTGCTTAGGCATAGGGGATCCCCAGGATGAAACCTCAGACCCTGGGGATGCTGGAGAGGGGTTAGGGAACCTGTCAAGGGGAAGAGGTCTGGAGTTCAGGTCAGGATCCGGCCCATTATAGGATGGAATAGGATCTTGGGAAGGGGCTGAAGTCCTGGATTCAAGAGCCTCAGGTGTTTGTTGGGATGCCAACAGTTATCCCAAGACTGCTTGGGATGCCAGTCGCTAAGGCCCAGAGTACTGATTGCTAGGGCCCCTGGGATCCCCCTTGCTAGAGCCCCAGATGCCATTAGTAAATCTGAGGTGCCTCGTTTAGTGTGCCAGAGGTCCATTGTCAGGTGCCCAGCACACCTTGGGTATCAGGAAGCCCCGAAAGGCTGTGTCCCGAGTGACGCGGTGCGGCAAGTTCATGGGGATGACGTCTGCGAAGCGCTGCACCTCGTGGATCACCGCATCTGTATAAGGCATGGCCGCTCGGTCGTCCAGCGCCGGCAGCCGCGCGCGGCCCACAACGCTGTCGATCTCCTCCTGTACGCGGGCTGGAGGTGGAGAGGGGAGCCTAGTCGAGGGTACCAGAGGGCTCGACTGGGCTGGGAAGAGGGGTGTGCTTCCGTGCGGGGGGTCCCAGGCCCTGCTTCCCAGTGTGTATGGGGGTGGGGGGGCGCTGCAGAGGTGCCTGTGAGGGTTAGCGGGGGCCACGGAGGGAAGGGTTGGTTTGAGAGACGTAGGTGAGGGCGAAAATTTGTTTGGTGCAAGGGCTCCTGGGGCGGCGTTGGGAGGGGCGGGGCCCTCCGGGATGGGAGGACCTGGCCCGCTGGAGGGTGGGTTGAGTGGGTGGGTTTTGCTTAAGCTCTGAAAGATCCAGGAGGGAGCAGGCGACTTGGACCCTAATAGACTGTGCTGGAGGCCAGGGTTCCGGCATCTGCCCAGGGGCGGATCGGATGGGGAGATGGGGTCGCAGACCGTGCTGTGTGGGCAGGTAGTCAGACTCTGTGGGTCAGACTGATGGTTCCTGGCTGGCCCTGCGGCTGAGGCTCAGGACCAGGCTCTAGGCGGACTGGGAGATACCAGGCTCCGAGGTCGGACGCGTGGTGTGTGGCCAGGGTCAGAGGTGGGCCACAAAGCAAGACCATTGGGGCGGGGTCCGGGGTCTGGCAAGCTGCGGGGACCGCGGGAACCGTGTGGGTGGGCCTCCGTGTGGGTTTGTGGGTTTGGCTGTGAGTCGCGGGCGTAAGCTGGAGGCTTGGGTTCTCGCATGCTGGGCGGGGCTTAGAGTTGCGCGAGCCGAGGCCCGTGGGGCACGCGTGCCCAGCGGGTGTGCTCCGCGGCGCTGTGTGCAGGCTTGGGGCACGCGCACCTTGCACTTTTGGGTACTTCATGAGCACAAGGAAGGCGTGGCGCAGCGTGGTGCCCACGGTCTCGGTGCCCCCAAAGAGCAGGTTGTGCGTGGTCATCAGCAGGGTATCCATGTAGAAGTGACTGTGCGGGTCCTGCTTCTCCTGCGGAGATTGAGGGTCGGGGCTGTGAGCTGGGCCAGGAGATCCCGCCCGGACACTGGCCACGGGCTCAGATCTGCACAACCCCTGCTGGGTGTCAGTTCAGTCCCTCCTCTGTTTAACTTCCTTTGGTCAGGGTCACTGGGGAGCTCGGAAGGGCGGGGCGGGATAGAGAAGTTCCCAGCGCTGGGCCCACAATGAACTTCTTAATGAGTTGTTATTTGGCCGTGGCCCGAGTGTCTCCGGGCTCCAGCCCAGCAGAGCCAAGAGTTCTAACTGCACTTCCCGGATGCAGGGAGATCATTCTCCACCTGGGATCCTAGTGGGTTTGAGACAGGGGCAGTGGGTCAGACCAGAGATGAGACTTCCAGGCCGGGCTTACTTGTGCCATCTTGTTGAGGAAGCAGTCGATGAAGTCGCGGGGAGAGCTGGGGTCGAGGGAGTCCTGGTGGTCACGGACGCTGCGGGCGATGAGGTCCTTCATGCACCCGAAGTTCCGGAAAAGGCGTCGGTGCGGCCCAGGTAACCAGTCCAGGACGCTCGGAAAGACGTTGTACAGCTGCGGATGGGGAAGGGTCGGAGGGGTTTGGAGGGTCAGGCAGGGTGTGGGGGGTGGATGCCAGTGCGGTCATGGTGGAGCAGGTAGGCACGGGCGGTCGGAGTCTTGAGGGTCACCTAGGTTCTGGAGAGGCCGAGGTGAGATGGGGACTCTGTTTGTGGCAACTTGGTGGAGAGAGTGACCTTGGCTCGGCAGGGCGGGGCCAGACGTGAAGGGACGGGGCCAGGCAGGGTCAACCGACCAGGACAGAACGAACCCCAACCCTGTACCCCCACCAGCTAGGCCTCCTGACCTCTCCCCAGGGGGTGCTCATGATTTGGAAGTTGTCATTGATGAGGTGGACAATGGTGAGCAGACGTTCATCGTCGTAGTCGAAGCGGCTGCCGAAGAGCACCGAGCAGATAATGTTCGACACCGAGCGGCTGAGCACAAACGTAGGGTCGAAGGGCTTGCCTGAGGGCAGGGGCAGAATGAGCCAAGGGGCACATTGTGCTACACACCAGATTCCTGAGTGGCAATGACACTAGAGTGCGCAACATTGCACCCAACGATGCAGGGTGACTTGAGGCACAAAGCGAAGACTCCTGGCCACCTAACATGCGTCCTAACAACCACAAGAGTACCTGGCAACGCAGACGCCACAACACCCTGCGGCCGGTCCACGGCACCACCGGGCAAGGGAACAGGATGCTCTTCACCATGCGACCCCCAGCACACACCACACAAAACAACACACAGCATGCAACACAACTCAATACTACATCAGTGCCTGACAACACTACAGCCTCACCCAGCAACGACACAGTGACACAACACCTGACACCCAATGATCTGACCACTGAACGGATCACAGAAAATAGCCCATTAGCCGTGACACACAGCACGGCCCAGAAAACTGAGTCTGGAGTTAGATATAGTTTGGATTTTGGCTTGGCCTCTGAAGCTCTGCATGACTTGGATAAACTGACTCCCCTTGTCTCAACCTCAGCTTTCTCCTCTGTAAAATGGGCTTGATGACTGTCTTCTGCTCATGGGGCTGGTGGAAGGAGTCCATGGAAGTGTGGCTGGGTATGGGCCTGGCCCATCCTGAGCCTGTATAAACCAGGGTGCTGTGGTAGGCTGAATAATGCCCCCCTCCAAAATGTCCATGTCCTAATCTCTAAGAGCCTGTGCACATGTGATTTAAAAAAAATGTTTTAACGTTTATTCATTTTTGAGAGACAGAAACATCATAAGTAGCAGAGGGGCAGAGAGTGAGGGGGAAACACAGAATAGGAAGCAGGCTCCCGGCTCTGAGCTGTCAGCACAGAGCCTGAAGCAGGGCTCGAACTCATGAACTGCAAGATCATAACCTAAGCCGAAGTTAGACACATTCAACCGACTGAGCCACCCAGGCGCCCCCATGAACATGGGATTAAATTAAGGATTTTGAGATGGGGAGATTGTTCTGGTTTATCTGAGTGGGCTTAATGTCATCACAGTTGAAGCAGAAGAGTCTGAGTAAGAGAAGGTGATGTGATGATGGAAAGGAAGAATGCGGGCGGGGTGGGGGGAGAGAAATATAGACATGGGAGATGCTGTATTGCTGGCTTTGAAGAAGGGGGAAGGGGCCACGAACGTGGGTGGCCTCTAGAGGCTGGAAAAGGCAAGGAAATGGATTCCCCCCTAGAGTTTCCAGAAGGAGCCATCTCTGCAGACCTGTTTTAGGTTTAGACTTTGGATTCCAGAACTGTAAGAGAATAAATGTGTGTTGCTTTAAGTCACTAAGTTTGTGGTTTTTTTTTTTTTTTTTTTTTTTAATTTCTAGGAGAGAGAGAGAGACAGCATGAGCAGGGGAGGGTCAGAGAGAGAGGGAGTCACAGACCGAAACAGGCTCCAGGCTCTGAGCTGGCAGTCAGCACAGAGCCCGACGCGGGCCTCGAACCCACGAACCGCGAGATCATGACCTAAGCGAAAGTCGGACGCTTAACCGACTAAGCCACCCAGGCGCCCTTTTTTTTTTTTTTTAAATAGCAGCCGCAGGAAACTAACTCAGGCAGTTATTCCTTTATTTACACCCCATCATTCCAACCCCACAGCAAGACTGGCCACATTTTCTTTTCCTGCCAAAAGCCAGCAAGATTTGGAGATCAGGGTAGAGGGCTGTCTGCCTGTCTTTCAGTTTCTTCTGTAAAATGGGGTTTAAAATAGGACTTTCTTCTTAGGTTTGGGTGATTGTTCAAGGAGGTAACATACATGAAATTCTTGGAACAGTGTTGACATGTGGTAGGCACCATGTGAGTGCTTTTTTTTTTTTTAATGTTTATTTACTTCTGAGAAAGACAGAAACAGAGCGTGAACAGGGGAGGGGCAGAGAAAGAGGGAGACACAGAATCTGAAGCAGGCTCCGCGGGACTCAAACTCAGACTGTGAGATCATGACCTGAGCTGAAGTCGGATGCCCAGCTACCTGAGCCACCCAAGTGCCCCAGAGTGGGTTATTTTCCACTTATTTTTCCATGGGTGGGCAGCCTTGAGCTGGGTTTACATCCCAGCTCTGCCACTTCCAGAGCACGTGACATAACCTTTCTGGACCTCAGGTTCATCACCTGTAATAACTTCCTGGAGTTTCAGGGGATGTGGGATGTGTTCATATATGTGAAGAGTTTTAGTATAGTGCCTGGTATCCAGGAAGCACTCAGTAAATGTGCATTTGTGTGCGGAGTGTGGACCTTGGTGTTGGCAAAACACAGGTTTAAATCTTTGCTTCTCCACTGACTAGCATTATTATTATTATTATTATTATTATTATTATTATTATTTATCATTTCAAGCCAGTTAGTTGATCTCTGTGCCCTCTGTTTCCTCATCTGCAAAATGGATCATTCTGAGGCTCAAGGGGCTTATGTGTGGAAGTGTGCTTAACACAGGGCCCTGTAAGGAGTGCATAGTCAAGAGTATCATCATCGTCGTCGTCGTCGTCATCATCACCATCCACCACAATTATACAAATTGCGTTAAAAATACCACACAGAGATGGCACAACAGAACAGCCACCACATAACCCATCTTGCTGCCATACCTTGGAGAACATAGCACCTGGAGCTGACCGACCACCAGGGGGCACCACTCTGACCGCGGGCCAAGTGGGAAGCCTCCAGGAGTTTTAAGCTCATGCCCTCCCTATCTGGCTGTCCTGACCACTAAGTAGGATGGATATGAGTTAGGGCTATCGACTCACCTTCAGTTTTCTGTAGCTCCGCCAGCAGGAAGCTGCCTTCCTCCAGGATCCGCTCCTCAATGCTCTTCTTGCCCATTCCGAAATTCCGCAGAATCTGGATAGAGAACCTCCTCAGGGCCTTCCACCGGTCCCCATTGGAGAAGGCAAGGCCTGGTGAGAAGGGGAGGGGCCAGCTCAACTCATCAGTTGAGGCTTGTTTTCAACACCACTGCCACCTGAGTCCCCCTTTCCCAGTGTCTTCTGGGAGAGAGACTTAGAGTGTGGAATCTACCCCCTCCTGGGGAAGCCCTTCCTAACCCTCCAGGCTGGGTCAGGTGCCTTCTCTGAGCTTCCACAGGGCCCTGGGCTTCCTCACCATAGACGTGATCCACTCTGTTTCCCTCATCATAGACTTGATCGCTCTGGACTATCACTGTCTGGCCACAGAGCTATCTCCTTCTCTAAGCTCAGAAGATGGGAGGTGGAGGGGCTATCTTGGTCACCACCATGTCCCTAGCATTGTCCACTGCGGGGCTTACCACACAGGAGGTGCCGGTGATAGCTTATTAATTAATGAAATAACAAATGAGGGAGAAAAGCAAGAGAAATAAACACTGAGACATTAGGACCTCATCCAGGAACTCTCTTTCCCTGGACTCAGGGTCTTTGCACAGGCTAGTCCTTTTTCCAGAACACTCTTCAACCTCTGTCTGCTCCTGATCGGTGGTCCTCATCTTCTAGGTCTCAGCTTAGAGACCCCTTCCTCCACGACGCCCTTGCTGGCCCTCCCCTGGCCGGCTCAGGCTACAGCTCCCCCTTCCAGCCCTGGCTACGCTAGGCAGTCACAGTTTGGTGATGGGGCTACCATTGGATAAGGTCTCCCACTGTGTTCATCTCTGATTTCCCTGGAGCAAGCAGAGAACTAGAAGCTCGAGAAGAAAACACTACACTGATTGCCTTGCATTGTCTGCCTTATCTCATTGACTTGGAGCAAACGGCTTTTTCATGCTAGCCAGCGCAGGGGCAGAGAGAGGAAGCCACTTGTCCAAAGGCACACACCCAAGAAGCAGCAGACCCCTGTTGTTACCCTTTGTACTATGTAAGGAAGAGCTAGTAACAGATAAGGTATGTATCCAGATGGTTTCTGTGCGGAAAGTAGCAAGAAACGGCTACTGTCTCCACCTCCTTGCACCTGATATACTTTGACAGGTGAGGTCAGAAGATCAAGCCCAGGAAGGGGACATGAAGGTAGAATGTGTACTCAATACACAACAGGAGGATTTTTGTTTGTTTGTTTGTTTGTTTGTTTTAAAGGTTATTTTGAGAGAGAGACAGAGACAGAGACAGAGAGAGGGAGAGAGACTGATGTGGGGCTTGATCTCATGAATAATGAGATCATGACCTAAGCCAAAATCAAGAGTTGGATGCTTAATTGACTGAGCCACCCAGATGCCCCTGTTTTTGCTTTTAACTAGAGCTCTTTACTTCCAAATCCTGGAGCAGCTGGCACCCACCTAGTGAAGGGGACAGGAGCCTCAGGGTTTCTTTAGGGGGAGAAGAGTTCAGGATGCAGGTCTCCAGGATACCCTTTTATTTTTTCATTTTTAAAAATGTTTTATTTATTTCTGAGAGACAGAGAGACAGCTTTCCACAGAAGTGGAAACAGGCTCCAGGCTCTGAGCTGTCAGCACAGAGTCTGATGCGGGGCTTGAACCCACGAACCGTGAGATCTTGACCTGAGCCGAAGTCAGATACTTAACTGACTGAGCCTCCCAGGCACCCTCAGGATCTCCTTTTAGATCAGAGCAACTTTCTGCCAATTTTATCTCTTTCCCCCCTCCCTTTCCTTTGTCATTTATTCGACTTATGGCTTTCTTTGAATAAAAGATTTATGTTAAAAAAAAAAAGAAAGAAAGAAACGGGGTTCCTGGGTGGCTCAGTTGGTTGTGTCCAGATTCAGTTCTGACCATGATCTCACGGTTTGTGGGTTTGAGCCCTGCATCGGGCTCTGTGCTGACAGCTTGAGGCCTGGAGCCTGCTTCCACTTCTGTGTCTCCCTCTCTCTCTGCCCCTCTCCAGCTCATGCTCTGTCTTTTTCAAAAATAAAATAAACATTAAAAAATTTTTAAGAAAAAAAAAAAAAGAAAACCCAGAAGACTAGGTGATTTCCAAACCTAAGGAGGACAGGGTATTGAGACAGATGAGGTTTGGAGTTGATGTGAGTTGCTGGCTGGGTTGGGATGAACCTGGGTTTGGATTGGGAAGGGATGACAATGGGGGATAAGGGGGGATTATGGGGTTGATGATAAATTGGGTTTGAGGTTGCTGATGGGAATGGAGTTGTACAGAATCGGAAAGACCAGTAGATTAGGGTTGAGACTGAGCTTGGGGTTGGGTGAATACGTACCGGGGCTGGTTTTGGTGATGGTAGTGGTTTTTGTTTTGTTTTTTGGTTTGTTTGTTTTAACTTTTCTAATGTCTTTATTTTGAGAGACAGAGACAGAGAGCGAGCAGGGGAGGGTCAGAGAGAGGAGGAGACACAGAATCCAAACAGGCTCCAGGCTCTGAGCTGTCAGCACAGAGCCCGGCATGGGACTTGAACCCATGAACTATGAGATCATTGCCTGAGCCGAAGTCGGACGCTTAACCGACTGAGCCACCCAGGCGCCTCTATGGTATTTTGATTAGGGTTGAAAATGGCACTGGGGACGGGCAACTTCAGTAAGTGATTGGGATTGAAGATAGGGCTGGGGCTGGAGAGAAAAATAATGGTGGAGTTCAGTTTGACTAGAGGGTCAGGATGGGTTGATAACAGACTTTAGCGTGGGGTTTGGGAGAGGGTTCATTATGGGAATGGAGGTTGCAGGGAGATGAAGTCTGTGTTGCAGGTAAAGGTGAAGTTGAGGTTGGAATGGGGGACATGGAGGTAGGGTTGGCTGAGGACTGGGTTGAGGTGGACAATGTGGGCTGGGCCAGATAATTCGGCCACTTAACTGAGACGGAAATTTGATAATGTAGTTAGGCTGGAGACAAGGATTGGGATGAGAATGGGGTTGGAGTTGGATGGAGCTGGGGGATGGGTGTGGAAATGCATTTCAAGATGGTGGTGGGATCTGGGGATGGGGAAGATGGAACTGAGTCTACCTAGACTAGCACTGTGTGGCTCCATCGCAGCTGGTGTCATTGGTGAGATCAGTAGCCCCGAGTGTCATTAAAATTGGGAGGATAGTCCCCTACCCTTATCCCCTCCCTCAGCGTGGGGTGAATTGGAGAGGGGAGAAGATGGGGAGCAGGCTTACCATTGCCCTTAGTGAAGTTGAAAAAGGTGGGGTAGTCGCCACGGCCACTAAAATCGTCCCCTTGGTCCACAAGAGCCTCCTTCACGGCCTGGTACCCGCTGAGGACCACTACGCGCCTGGGCCCCAGGTACACTGTGTACACTGAGCCGTACACCTTGCTCAGCTGAGGGTAGGAAAACAGATGTCACGGGGGAAGTGGGGGAGGGTGTCTGGGACCCTGGGACCCCTCCCCCAGGTCCTCCCCTCTCACCCAAGGCAGGTCCTTGCACCTTGGTGAGAGAGGTCAGCATATCTTGGGAGCGAAGCTGCAGCAGGTTTCCCAGGAGTGGGAGAGGCCTAGGGCCTGGGGGCAGCCGGCCTTTGCCCCTTGAACTGAGCACCAGGAACACACAGGCGAGAGCCAGGAGCAGGAACAAGATGGCGGCGCTCATGCTGTCTGTGGTGAAAGCAGCCTCTGGCATCTGGGGCGCAAAGCAGGGGAGCACAGGACTGGGGAGGGAGCGGGGTCCCTTGGCTCTGCAGCTCCTGGCACTTGCCTTCCCCGCACCCTGGAAATGGGGGCAGAAGGAAAGAAGGAAAGGGGAGCACCTGAGTGTCTCAGTCCGTCAGGCACTGGACTCTTGATTTCCGCTCGGGTCATGGTCTCGTGGTTCTGTGAGTTTGAGCCCAGCCTTGGGCTCTGCGCTAAGAGATCCTCTCCCTCTCTCGCTGTCCCTCCCCTGCTTGTGCTCTCTCTCAAAATAAATAAATAAATGTGAAAAAAAAAAGAGAGAGAGAGAGTGAGAGAAGGGAGGAGGTAGAGAGAGGCCGGGACAGGGAAAGACCAGGGACTGAAGGGACAGAAGTGGGGGGTGGGGAGAGAGAAGGAGAGAAAGGGCACAGGGACCATGAGAAAACAGAGGCAGAGGCAGTCAAAATACATAGAGACCAACAGTAAGAGAGACAGCAACGGAATAGAGACGGATGGAGAGATGGAGACGGAGAGACAGAGATACACATGGAGATAATGAGGGGTACGGACAAACCAAGCAGGATATCGGAATATCTGTAGATGTCTGTCTGTCATCTGTCTGTCTATCATCATCTACCATCTATCTTGAGACCGACTCTCACACAGAGACAGTGATAAGAGATAGAGATACACAGGGACAGAGACAGACAAATCAAGACACAGAGCGAAAGACAGAAGAGAGGTGGAGCGACAGAGAGAAACATACTTCCTGAGAGACTTAGAGACGGGCACTGAAAGATAAAGGGCAAGAGAGACAGAGCTGAACAGAGTGAGGGAGAGAGAGAGAGTGACAGACAGAAAAGAGAGATGCATAGGGACAGACACACCCCCCCACCCCCGAACATTAGACAGAGACACCCAGAAAGAGAGACCAAGACGGGCTGAGACAGAGAAGGGGGCAGAAGCAGAAACAGAAAAGAATCAGGGGTTCGCTCAGGGACTCATTCCACAGATGCCACCCACTGGGTAAAGCGCCAGTAACGGAGAGCCGGTGCCCAGCCCACCGTGAGCTCTAAAACATTTGTCAAATGAACAAACAGAGAGCCACAGAGGGCCCCAGAGACACAGGCTCAGAGACCGTGAGAACCCCCCGGGGGACGTGACAAGGGAGATGCTGGCCAGTCTTAGTGGCAGGGAGATGATGCTGATGACCCCTCTCTGGAGAGCCACCCACCTCCTCTGTGACCCGCAACTGGCCCTTTACCTGCTGAACTTGCAGGGCAGCTGTGGTACGGTCGGCTCCAGGTGTGTGCCCTGCGGCTCTGGGTATGCCTGGGGGGGGGGGCTCTTAAATCTCCTCTGTCCACAGCCCATGCCCCTCCACACCCAGTTGTCCTAGTGACTTTTAATCCCTTCCACTTTCATGCCTTTCCTTGGGAGCGGCCCGGGCTGGCAGCCAGCTGGAATGATGCTTTGGGCGGGTGCCATCCCTTGGGAATCCTCCACTGGCCTCTCTCGGGCTGACAGCAGCGCCATCCCCGTGGTCAGCAGTGACCATTTTCCCGGGAGTGGGGCAAAACTCTGTTTGTTCGCCATTTGGAGCTCTGCGTCTGGTTTTGGTCTGATCTGGGGTTTCGGGGCTGGGCAGAATGAGCCAGGGATGGTGTCTTAGGCACTTGATTCTATTCCTCAGGGTTGAATTTCTGCCTGTGGCTGCACACGACCTCAGGCAAGTGCCTTTCTGTCCTGCGCTGGGCTCTCCCATTATCTGGTGCCTGTTCACAGCCCTTCTGGCCATTCTCTGTCTCTCGTGGTTTGTCTCTGAATTTCTGTATCTGTCTCACGTTGCTTCTGCCTCTGAATCTCTTTTGTCTCTCTTTATGTCTCTGCCTCTCTCATTCTCTCATCCCCTGCATCTCTGAGTCTCTGTCTCTCCTCTCTGTTCTGTCTCTAATTCTCTCTGTGTCTTTTCTGTTTCTCTCTGCTTATCTCTCCCTGTACGTCTTTCTCAGCCACCATCTCCTGACTCTCTGAATGTCTCTGTCTCTTTCTCTTCCTGTCTCACACCTTCATAAATCAGACTGCAGTGGACAGGACTGAAGCGGGTGGAAGTTGGAGGAGGGTTTGGGAGAATTGGAGGAGAAAGGACCTCAGATTTGGGTGTTTTCCATTTCTTTTCCTTTTAATGATTTTCTTTTTTTCATTTTTTAAAACATTTTTTTACTTATTTCTGAGAGAGAGACAGCGTGAGCAGGGGAGGGTCAGGGAGAGAGAGACACACACAGAATCCGAAACAGGCCCCAGGCTCTGAGCTGGCTGTCAGCACAGAGCCCGACGCGGGGCTCGAACCCACGAACCGCGAGATCATGACCTGAGCTGAAGTCGGACGCTTAACCGACTGAGCCACCCAGGCGCCCCTAAAGATTTTATTTTTAAGTAATCTCTACGCCAGTTGTGGGGCTCAGACTCACAACCCTGAGATCAAGAGTCACACGCTGCACTGACCGAGCCAACTAGGCATTGCTCGATCTCAGATTTGAACGATTCCCCTGCTGCCTTCTGCCCACATAGTCTTCCCCCTGCTCTGTGTCTGCTCTGGGCACCTGCCCCAGAACTGGCCAGGTGAGAAGGGTGGGTTGCAAAAACATGGAGTGAGCCTAGGATTCTAGTGGCAGGAGATAAGATGGGAGGGACTGGCCCCTGAGGTCAAGGGTCTGGGAGGCCAGGTGGAGCTGTGGGGGCCCCCACAGGTCCGTGGGTATACACCGTGTTTGCCTTTCCCATGGAGGTGGGGGAAGAAGTGCTTGAAGGTCTTAGGGAACCTGACACCCCAGGTCTCAGGCACATGGCCGGGATGAAAGCGGGGCCGATGCTGTTTTTAAGTCTCAGAAAGGGGTTAGGGCAGGTCCTGGAAGAGTGGCGAAGCCTTGATTATGGGATTATATATCTCTAATTTCCTTTGGCATCTACCCCTACTTCTGGGGGAGGAGGCAGGACTGGATCCGTCTTAAGCCCATAACTGACACTAGAACTGGTTTGAGAGAGTCCCAGTGGGACTGTCTCACTGGGGAACGTGACCTTCATGAGGAGAGCTTTTAAGGGGCTTTGAATTCTTCTTGCAGCCTGACTCGCTCTCCTTGCTACGGAGGAAGTATGGGGGTAGGAAGGGCTGTATTGTATTGTAGGGTTTCTCAACCTTGGCACTATTGACGTTCTTTGTGTGTGAGGCTATCCCATGGTGGTAGGATGCTTAGCCATATGTCCGGGCCGTACCCATCTCTCCGATACTGAAACTGAAGTTAGAGACTGACCTCTGTTCAAGCTCAGTGGTTCTAAGATGTTCCAGAAGTGGCCTGGCATTCTGCTTGTAAGCCATTCTACCTTAAAGGGGGTTCAGGGGACGGTTACACAGGAAGGGCCAATGAATATGACTCAGAAGAGCTGTGGTTTAGGGTAATGAATGAAGGAAATGATGTTAAAGGGTTTCAGAATTCCCTTTGATTCTCTGATCAAAAGTTTTCATGCACTGGAGAGACACCGAGGAAGATTAAAAATGGCAGATGTTTGAAGGGTCTTTGGTAAAATCATAAATTTGGGGTGCCTGGGTGGCTCAGTCCGACTCTTGATATCAGCTCAGTTCATGATCTCATGGTGGTGAGATCAAGCTCCACATCGGCCTCTGCATTGGGTGTGGAGCCTGCTTGGGGTTATCTCTTTCCATCTCCTTCTGCCCCTCCCCTGCTCATTCTCTCCTTCCCTCTCTCCCTCTCCTTCTCTAAATAAATAAATACAAGTTCTACATTTTGAAATACTTTCAAAAGTGCAGAGAAGTTGCAAAGAGTTGCAAAGAGAGATTTTGCTTCCCCTTCACCTAGCTTTCCCTCATGAGAACCTCTTGCAAGATCATGATACGATGAACAAAACTAAGAAATTACCAGGGGCACCTGGGTGGCTCAGTTGCTTAAGCATCTGACTTCAGCTCAGGTCATGATCTCATCATGGTCCGTGGGTTTGAGCCCCATGTCGGGCTTTGTGCTGACAGCTGAGAGCCTGGAGCCTGCTTCGGATTCTGTGTGTCTCTCTCTCTATTTTCCCCTCCTCCACTCATGCTCTGTCTGTCTGTCTCTCTCAAAAATAAATAAACATTAAAAAATTAAAATTAAAAAGAAATTTGTATTGGTACAACACTACTGGCTACAGACTGTTTCAATTTATCAGCTTTTCCATGAATGTCCTTTTATCTATTCCAAGACATCATCTAGAAACTCACATCTAGAATCTGTGTCTTCTGAGGCTCCTCCAATTTGTGAATATTTATAAATTCTCCATTGTATATTCTTAGAGTGCAGAATTTTTGAAGTTTATTTATTTAAGTAATCTCTGCACTCAATGTGGGGCTCGAACTCATGACCCCGAGATCAAGAGTCACATACTGCTGTGCCCCCCGCCCGCCTACTGACCGAGCCAGACAGACTCCCTTAGAATGCAGAGTTTTGAAAATTTTGTTTCACATGGTTTTAGAAGAGGACTGAGTCAACCAACTGCTTATTTCATAACCAGATCCCCCCATTTTCTGATTCCATTGAAAATCCAGAGCTGTGTCCTTTGGGGGTCCCCCATCCTCACTCCCTGATACTGAATCATGTTTATGTCAATTCCTCAGCCTTTCATGACCTTGACACTATAAAAAACTACCAGTACCGGTTAGTTAATTTGCAGGATGTGCCTCCCATTCTTTCAGGAAGAGCTGGGGGAGATGCTGAGCTTCAAATGTACAAAGTCATGAGCTGCAGAGAATAGAGATGAAGGGCGCACAGAGGGATAAAGAATGGGACTGCAAGTTTCAGTAGGAAAAGCTTTTGCAGCTGCCTGGTGTGGGCGCTGACCAGCAGCCTTGACTGTGCCAGAACCTACTGGGTGATTGTGAGCACTGGAGCTGCTGAGTGAGTAAACGAATGAACCAAGTTTCCTGTCATATGCTAAGCACCTCTAGTTTGGAGGTCAAGGAGTATGGAGAGTTTGGGGAGAGATGTCCTGGCACAAGCGTCACCATCCATGGTGGAAGGGAACTCCTCACAGACCCCAAGCTCCTCTGTACTGTCAATGAGACTTCTTTGTCCAGCACTTGGCGCCTGGACAGCACCATTCAGCATTGGAAACCCAGGTGGGCTGCTGTGCGCAGGGGGCATACTAGATGTTGTGTGCTGGGGAATGAGGATGGGGACTCCCAAAGGATACACTCTGGATTTTCAAAGGAATCAGAAATTGGGAGGGTTTGGTTGTGAGATAAGCCTCTTCTAATGCCGTATGAAACAAGATTTAGGGAAAAAAAATCCACATTCTAATAATATACAATGGTGAAAAGATAGTCTCTTCAATAAATGGTGCTGGGTCAACTGGACAGCTACATGCAACAGAATGAAACTGGACCCCTTTCTTACACCACGCACAAAAAGAAACTCAAAATGGATTAAAGACCTAAATGTGAGGCAGGAAGAAACCATAAAACTTGTAGAAGAAAACATAGGCAGTAATCTCTTTGATATCTGCCTTAGCAATGTTTTTCTGGATATATCTCCTCAGACAAGGGAAACAAAAGCAAAAATAAACTATTGAGACTACCAAAATAAAAGGCTTTAGCACAGTGAAACAAAACATCAACGAAACAAGAAGGCATCTGGGAAAAGATACTTGCAAATGATATATCCAATAAGGAGTTGATATCCAAAATATATAAAGTATTTGTACAACTGAACACCAAGGAAGCAAACAATCTGATATTTAAAAAAATGGGCAGAGGACCTGAATAGACATTTTCCCAAAGAAGACATACAGATAGCTAATAGACGCATGAAAAGATGATCAGCATCACTCATCAGCAGGGAAATGTAGGTTAAAAGCACAATGAAGGGAGTCTGGTTGGCTCAGTGGCAAGAGTGTATGACTCTTGATGGAGGGGTTGTGAGTTCAAGCCCTTGTTAAGTGTAGAGAGCACTTAAAATAAATAAAACTTAAAAAACATAGTGAGATATCGCCTTACACCTGTTAGAATGGCTAGTATCAAAAAGGCAAGATATAACAAGGATTGGGGATGATGTGGAGAGAAAGGAACCCTTGTGCACTGTTGATGAGAATGAACCTTGGTGCAACCACTGTGGAAAACAGTATCAAGGTTTCTCAAAACATTACAAATAGACTTACCATATGATCCAGCAATTCCAGGACTGGCTGTTTACCCACAGAAAATGAGAGCATTAATTTGAAACGGTATATATATGCTCCCTACATTTATTGCAGCATTATTTACAATAGCCAACATTTGGAAGGAACCCAAGGGTCCAACAATAGATGGGTGGAAAAAGAAATTGTGGTGTATACACACACACACACACACACACACACACCTTGGGATATTACTCAGCCATAAAAAAGAATGGGGTCTTGCCATTTGTGACAACGTGGATAGACCCAGAAGGTATTATGGTAACTGAAATAAGTCAGAAAGACAAACACCATATGATTTCACTTAAATGTGGAATCTAAAACACATAGCAAACAAAAAAGCAGAAACCGACCCGTAGATCCGGAGAACAACCTGATGGTTGCCAGAACAGAGGGGGCGGGGAGGTTGGGCAAAATGGGGGAAGGGTAGTGGGAGGTACAGGCTCCCAGTTATCAGTCACAGGGATGAAAGGTACAGCGTATGAAATACAATCAATGGTATCACAATAGTGTCATAGCATTGTTTGGTGACAGATGGTAGCCACACTTGTGGTGGCCATAGCGTAGCTATAGATTTGTCCAGTCACTGTGTTGTATGCCTGAAACTAATGACTGTGTTGTATGCCTGAAACTAATGTAATATTGTGTGCCAACTAGACATCAAGTAAAAAAAATAATCTGCATGCTGGGTTTAGCTCCTTCTCTGTTTTTCAAACTCATCCACATGGCTCACTCCTTCAGTTCATTCAGATCTCGAATCAAATTCTCTTCCTCACAGTACTTTTCTCTGACCACCTTACTGCATACAGCCACCTCCATTCGTCGGCAGCCTTTAATTGCTGTAGTTTTTCAAGGTTACCGCTCCCCGACGTTAGAATGTATGTGTGCTGGGGCGCCTGGGTGGCTCAGTTGGTTAAGCATTCGACTCTTAATTTCAGCTCGGGTCATGATCTCACAGTTCGTGGGTTCGCGTCCTGCATTGGACTTCATGCTGACAGTGCGGAGCCTGCTTGGGATTCTCTCTCCCTCCCTCTTTCTCTGTCCCTCCCCTTCTTGCTTTCTCCGTCTCTCAAAATAAATAAGCTTAAAAAAAAAAAAAAAGAATGTCTGTGTGTTTATCTATGGACAGCCTCTCTGCCCTCCTAGAAAGTCACAAGAGGGCAGGACTTGAACTGTCTGTTTGCTACTATGTCCACGGTGCTTGACCAGACTAGGGGCTCAGGAATGTTTAGGGAACCAGCAGTCATTGCAGAGGGGCAGACTCTGAAATCAGACAGACCTGTGCAGGCATCCCAGCTCTACCTTGTCCTTTCTGTGTGTCCTGGATAAGTGAGCTACAGTCACCTCTTCTGCCAAATGGGGGTATTGGCTTCTGCACCAGCCGGCTGTTGAGAGAGCGCTGGGAACTCACACATGTCACAAGCTTAGCTGAGCACCTGACCATGTAAACACCTGGTACCTGAGAACGTTTCTTAAGAGGCCAGGTAATGGCGTCCTGATATCTTCTTTCCAGGTGGGGCACTGATGAAAAGGGAGAGAGAACCCAAACAAAAGGCTGAGGTGTGTGTGACAGTGTCAGCTTGTGACCCTGGGGCTGGGTTGTGCCCTGGTCCTGACCCTTTCCTTTGAGTCAGTGGCAGGTAAGAGAAAGGGGCGGTAGGGGAGTAATATGAAAGATCCTATTCTTGCAAGGGCCAGTCTGGCTCTGAGAGCCCCTTGCCGTCCCAGGAAAGGTGTAGAAGAGTTTTGAATTACTGCATTCTAGAACCTGAGAATCCCAAACCCACTCTATTAATACTAGTACCTGGGGGCGCCTGAGTGGCTCAGTTGGTTGGGTGTCCGACTTCGGCTCAGGTCATGATCTCACCACTCGTGAGTTCGAGCCCCGCATCGGGCTCTGTGCTGGCAGCTCACAGCCTGGAGCCTGCTTCCGATTCTGTGTCTCCCTCTCTCTCTGGCCTTCACCCGCTCGTGCTCTATCTCAGTCTCTCAGAAATAAATAAATGTTAAAAATTTTTTAAAAATAATACTAATACCTGGATTCCTGCAGAAGTGAAAGAAGAAATTGCTCCCACTTCTACCAGATCCTTTGCGGAGACTTCTTCCTATCATCTGCATGCCGGAATGCTTGGTGACACTCTCTCCTCTGTTCCTGGGTACAAGGCGCTCCCTGCAGAGAACACTCACATCCCCACAGAGCTTTCTCCATATCGACCCTGGGGACTCAGAGACGCTCCCCCCTCTTTATTCCTTCAGCCTCCCTTTGGCCTGCAAAGGGTCCTGGGCAGTGGGAACGTGGTTTCCTTACTCAGCCACAGACCTGGAGAGGTGACCTGGGATTCGAAGCAAAGATGGGGTTGCTGATATAAATAAACATTATAAAATGATAATTATAAAATATAAAAATTAGAAAATAAGTAAACATTTTAAAAAGAACATCTTTATTTTTAAGGGACTACGATTCTGTGTATAATGATTGCAATATTTCAAGTATTTGGTGCTGAGATCATAGTTCCCAGAGTTCATGAATCTTTATGCCGTACACTGACGATTGCGTGAGTCAAAGGTTTTCGGCCTCATCCCAAGAGACCATGCACGTGGATGGTTATTGCCTGAACAGGTGCTTAATGGGACACATGGATTTGGAGTTTGCTCCCATCATCCCCCTCCACCTCCACCCACCATGGAAAGCATCCAAAATTGGAACCTGAGCTGTTCACAGAAATCCAAACATGTTTGGAAATGGACAACCCTGGTGTATTATGAAACCTCCACAGCTCTGGAGGTTAAGTTGCTTCACACTTGACTGTCCTTTTTGCCTGTGTGTAGAATGCAAAAGGGCAAGAAAGAGCAAAGAGATCTGGATCAAGTCTGGGTACTGCTACTTTTTAGCTGTGTAATTATGGGTATGTCAGTCAATGGCTCTGAGGCTTAGTGACAGCCTCCAGCAAAATGACAATAATGATGATGAGGAATCAAGGACTCCAAAAGTCCTCAATTTGCCTGCCCCCCATGCTGCATTTTGCTATCCCAACTCAGTCTCCCCAGCATAGCATTCCTGCCAACTCAGAAATCTCCCAGCCAAGTTTGGTAAAATTCAACCCCTTCCTTGTGCATGGGAACAGTGGTGCCTTGGCACATTATCCTCACCGCCCCCAAGTCAGAAAGCTGCCCCACCAGATCCTCCCAGCCCCTGATATTTATGTTTCCTTCTCCTACTACCAAGTTGCATATGGTTCTTTTTCTCTCAACCAGGACCTTAGCTGGTTGGGGCCACTTACAGGTGATATGACCCAAACTTTTGTACTTGAATTATCTAAATCTTCCATAGCTCGATTTTTTTTTTTTGGCAGTTGTTGTTGTTTTCCACTACATTTCCTAGTGGACATAGAGGTCCTGAGAGGTACCAAGAGACTCCTCTAAGTGCCAGATATATTTCTTCATGCCCCACTTATATATCGGCACCCAATTTTTCCTTCCTAATCAGGATCGCCCACTCCATCTAAGAATGGTTCTTTGCCCATTGGTACCATAGGATGAGAAGTCCAAAATGTTGAGATGCAATCTCAACTTCCCTTTGAATTGAACCAATGTCAGGTACTCTGCTGAAAGCTCTCCTCTTTTCAGGTAAGACTCCCCCAAACTGCAGAGCTTAAAATTGCAGGGCAAAGACCCTACAGGTGAGTTATTAATGAAAGACGCCATGCCCCATTCCACCACGGATTCTTGAATCCTGTGGGAGAAATAAAATCATGTATCAGTCACTTACTCAAAGTATCAACTGCATCTTGTAAAAGAGAACAGGCTTTTTCAGGGTGTGGTGTACCAACTGACATTGTAACTAAGTCTTTTTTTTTTTTTAATGCTTATTTACTTCTAGGAGACAGAGAGAGAGACAGCGTGAGCAGGGGAGGGTCAGAGAGAGAGGGAGTCACAGACTGAAACAGGCTCCAGGCTCTGAGCTGGTAGTCAGCACAGAGTCCGACGCGGGGCTCAAACCCATGAACCGCAAGATCATGACCTGAGCGAAAGTCGGTCGCTTAACCGACTAAGCCACCCAGGAGCCCCATGTAACTGAGTCTTTAAAGTTTTTAGAAGGTTATTCTGCACTCTATCAGGCTAAGTCCTTCTGGGTAATGAGATATATTATAGAACTAGTGAATTCTATGGACTAGAGTACATTGCCACACTTCCTTTGCTATAAAATGAGTTCCTTGATCAGAAGCAATAGTTTACACCATGTTACAATCGTCAATAATGCCTTCTTTAAGTCAGTGGATGTCAGTGCAGATACGTTGTGGTCAAGGAAGGTAAATCTGTATGCTGAATAGGTGTCTATTTCAATAAGGAAATATAGCTTCCCTCTTCATGGTGAAAGATTCAATATCATCAATCCACTGAATTTCTGGCTGGTACCCCCTGGAGAATGATCCTATATCAGAGGCTCAGCTTTGGTCTCTGCTGGTGGTAGGCTAGGCTCTCAGCATTGGGGGTGACGAGGTTAGCCTTGTTGAGATTAAACCTGTGCTGTTCAGCTTGTGTGTAGCCCTCACTCTTGACACTGTCTGTTCTGTATATGGGCCTATTGAGGAAGCAGGTAGGGGGCTGGTGGCAGAGACTGAGTGAAATCCACAGTATGGATCATGCTATGCATCTGATTATTAAGCACAAACTCTGCATTGGATATGATTTACTGAGCATTCATTTTGGGGAAAAAAAAGCACCCCCAAACTTCCTATCCTAAGGGTATTCTGAGAGGTCTGTCCAAACACCTCTTCCCTGGATCTGCTTTTCATCGGTCTTCTTCTAATCTTTTTTTTTTTCTCAAAGTCCCTGGGCATTTGGTTTCCCAAATGTTACTATATATTCTTACTTCCAGCCATCTCCCGGTCAGGTCAATGTGGACCATCAAATATACTGCTCAAAGTTCTTACTTCTTCACTTTCTTTGAGGAGCAGCCCATTTCCACTTGGTGTCAGCATATCATTTAGAAACATATGCAAACCACGCCCACGTTGTGTGTGTGTGTGTGTGTGTGTGTGTGTGTGTGTGTGTGTGTCTTTGATCAGTTGATAATAGGAATCTTCCTCATGAAGCCAAGTTTGGAGATGGAAAGCGAGGCCAATGCACCAGGAGCCAACTGCTCATACAACTACCTTGACCGTAAATCATTGCTGCCAACATCCAACCTTACGGCCTGGTAAGTAAGAGAATTCTCAGCTCATGATAGTACAGATTATGTAGGCATTTAATGTTCCACAGCCAGGCCTTCGGTCTCTGCTAAGGGACACTAGCAAGCTAAGAACTGTTTCTCCAGGGAATAATCTGCTAATTCCTCCTAGTGGATTCTTTGAGGACAGGTTTCCTTATGGATTATCTCTGGTCCAAGGAGGAACCCAGTCTAGAGAGATAGTATAAGATAGGTCTTGGCTTTGCATCTAGACTGCCTTGGCTCACATACCCAATTCACTGTTTACGTGTTCTGTGAGTTTAATAAATCATTCCACCTGTTGAAGCCTTACTTTCTCTCTTTGTAAAATGAACATAAACCAGTGTTGTGTTGGAACTGACCAGTGCCAACTCAGGAGAGCCACCAGGCATCTCTTTTCAATCCTCCTATTTAGTGACTTTATGTCAAGTTGATAGTTTGAAATCAGCTCTAAGTTAGAGGATCCCTCCCACACCTACTGCTACAAGTCAGCTATTAGATACTTCCCATTATACCCCTGATATTGTCCCTTCCTCCCAAATTTGTTGTAAAGACATGGTGACATCATGCAAGAGAAATGGTTATCATGTCTACTGAAATGCTCAATAAATGTTAACCCTTAGCATTGTTTTTATATGGGTAAGACAAAATAGACACTCAACAATATTTATTTGTTATTATTATTTGGTTGCTGTTTTTAGGAGAGGTACAGATGGTATTTGAGTCTCAGGTCAAAGGGCTCAGCATGGAGAAAACTGGGTCCTGGGACATGTATGACCCAACAGATAACTGGTGTTGACCCTGAATCCCCAAGAGGGTGTGGTAGACAAGAGCAAGGGACCTGAAGCCAGACTGACTATGCGACTTGGGCAGGTTACTTAACTTCTTTTTGCCTCATGTTATTCATCCGTAAAATGTGGGCAATCACAACATCTCCCTTTTGGCATGGTAAGGCTTAAATGAACTAAAAGGGCAGTGTTTAACAGGAAAGGGTCAGCAGATAGTAGCTGTCCTTATCCCTGTAGCCAATGACAGTCTTCCAAGCCCTTTACCATCTGGTTTCCATTTTGACCTAAAAGTGAGACTTTTGAGTGAGGAGGCAGAGGTCATCACCATCCCCATTTCACAGAAGGGGAAACCGTGGCCAATCATGGGACATAGGATAGTCGAGGGGGTTCGTGACAGATCCAGGGCTAAAGCCAGCTCTTCCGCCTCCCCCACAGCCAGGCCTCTCAAAGCTGCTTCACCTTCCAACGAACGTCATGAGTTCAGAATTTCATTAAACGGAGAGTAACGTTTGGCAATTCTGGAGCTGGGCACAGGCAATGATTGGTCAAACAGCAGGGGCATTGGTGGGTCGAAGATGATTCTGCTCAGCACCTCTGCTGAAATGTGGTCACACCTGCTTTCTCTGTTAGCACTGTGATTTTAGAATTGTCTCTCCCCCTTCATATCCATCCTCTCCTGCCAATCAAATGCCCTTCTCTGAGAATAGCCCTAGGTTTACAGAAGCAAGCCTAATACAGCCACCACTTTCTTCATAAGCAGTAGGTGGGAAGGATTTTTGACAGGTGCTGGGAAAAAAATACCAAGTGCTTTGGATTGACATCTGCCATGTAGGAGATCCTCTAATGTAGTGTCTAGATGTAAATGAAAAAGAATTTCTAATCCTAAAATGCAGTGTCCCTGATGCTCAGATTGAGAGAGTTAGTGATTCTCAGATTCTTTTTTTTTTTTTAAGTTTTTTATTTATTTCTAGGAGAGAGAGAGAGACAGCACGAGCAGGGGAGGGTCAGAGAGAGAGGGAGTCACAGACCGAAACAGGCTCCAGGCTCTGAGCTGGCAGTCAGCGCAGAGCCCGACGCGGGGCCCGAACCCACGAACCGCGAGATCATGACCTAAGCGAAAGTCGGACGCTTAACCGACTAAGCCACCCAGGCGCCCCAGTGATTCTCAGATTCTTGGTTTACCACTTTGGGTCTGCATGTCAAGGTGTGGATCACTGGGGAGAACTAAGAAGTGAAGTTGTTTGCTTCACGGTGTTTTAGTGATCAGAGCTTGTTCATGTTAGAACAGATTCCAATTTGAATTGTTTTATC
Organism: Proteles cristata cristata; assembly: GCA_017311185.1. NCBI lineage: Eukaryota > Metazoa > Chordata > Mammalia > Carnivora > Hyaenidae > Proteles > Proteles cristata. The sequence continues at coordinate 382,766 of JAESUZ010002173.1, forward strand.
ACTCAAATTCCTGGTAGAGGTGCAAGACGGGAATAATCAAAAGCCTCTCCAATAGCCCTGGGTCAGGACTCTTCTGTTGCAAATGGTAGAAACTCAATTCAAACCAACTTTAGCAAAAATGGCAACTGGTTAACTCACATTGAGTTGACATAGGTTACCATGTTTGGATTCAGGTACTCAGGTGAGTCTGCTGGACCCTGTCTGTAACTGCATCTTTTGAGTCTACTGGTCAGTTTATGACTTTGTTCTCCTCTAGGGCTTCCCCAAGTGGCTGTAAGATGATCTTGCAGAGTCTTAGGCCTACATTTGGCAGATTATATTCCTTCCCTACTGAGCCTCACCCTATGGGCAGATTAAAATTCTCACCCCCCTATTTCAGGTTTGCCCATTTAACTTGCTTTGGGGAAGCAAGGGATCCGTAGTAGGTAACCTTGCATGCATGTTGATGGAAAAGGACTGTTCTAGGCAGAGTGCAGGTGGAGGCTGGAGGAACCTTCAACCTCAGTCATCATGACTTGGGAAAACAACTGAAAATGTGACATGAAGTAGAGGAGCGGTAATCCTAGGAACCCAGACATGAAGTGCCATTATTGCCCTTCAGCATAGGGGCCCCGTGGCTGGCTCAGTCGGTTAAGCATCCGACTTCAGTTCAGGTCATGATCTCATGGTTCATGAGTTCAAGCCCTACGCTGGGCTCACTGCTGTCAGCGCAGGCCTGCTTCGGATCCTCTGTCTCCATCTCTCTTTGCCTCTCTCCCTGCTCATGCTCTCTCTCCCAAAAATAAATAAACATTAAAAAAAAAAAAAAAGAAAGAAAGAAACAGGCAGCATAACACCAGAGCTAAGTGCACAGCTCTGAGATCAAGCTAGCCAGGGTCAAATCACAGGTCTACTTCTTGATCTCTGCTCTCTCTTGTCTCTGCTCTCTCTTAGACAAATGACTAGATCTTGATTTGATGCAGTTTAATTATTTGTGAGATGGATGTGACAATTGTGCCTACTTCAAAGGGTTGCTGAGAGGATTAAGTGAGTCACTAAATGTGAAGCCCTTCAAATCGAACCTAAAGACAATTAGAACACTGCAATCATTACTTGAGATTATATCAAGCAGTTTCTCTCGGACTGGTGGCCCAAGCATTCCTCTTTCCTTCATTTGGAAATAAACACACCCTCTGCTCAGGTCTATGGAATTACTCTGTCTGAACAAGTAACGCATTCAACTTGAGTCCGAATTCAAAAGCTGTAAGTGGATATAAAGTGAAATTGGCTTGTTCCAACCTATCCTCCTAACTTTAATGCCCCTCAGCCAAAGGACTCTCCCTAAAAAAATTCTTCCCACCTTCCTTCCACCCTTCCTTCTTTTCCTTCCTTCTTTGCTTCATCCTTCCTTCCTTCCTTCCTTCCTTTTTTTCAATTTTCTTTTAACGTTTATTCATTTTTGAGAGACAGAGTGCAAACAGGGGAGAGGCAGAGAGAGAGGGAGACACAGAATCCGAAGCAGGCCCCAGGCTCTGAGCTGTCAGCACAGAGCCCGATGAGGGGCTCAAACTCACGAACCACAAGATCGTGACCTGAGCCAAAGTCAGATGATTAACCAACTGAACCACCCAGGCATCCCAAGGAAGCTACCTTAAACAAACTATAATTCTTAATATGTTTTGCTGTTTCCTGTTCAATTTTTTCTTTTTTTTTCTTTGCTAATGATACATTTCATGCAGTAATGGGCACGAATATTGAATGAATGGGCTTGAAGAATTTCTACATTTGTGGAGACCATGTGCATACTGCTCAGAATGTTTCTTCCCCACCCCCACCCCCCTTGGAATGTTTCTGATACTTTGGAAGATTTTTCCATGTCTCATCCAGTCTTTTTTTTTTAATTGAAAACAATGTTTATATTTGCGACAGACAGAGACAGAGACAGAGTCAGAGCATCAGCAGGGGGAGGGGTAGAGAGAGAAGGAGACACAGAATCCAGGCTCTGAGCTAGCTGTCAGCACAGAGCCCGATGCGGAGCTTGAACTCATGAACCATGCGATCATGACCTGAGCTGAAGCTGGACTCTTAAGTGACTGAGCCACCCAGGTGACTACATCCAGTCATTTTTCCCCCAAAGTAACTACTGTCTTGGCCTTCACAAATTTGTTTTGCCCATTTTTTGAAATTCACATAAATGGGATCACAGAGTGAGTATATTTTGTTTTGTGTCCAGCGTTTTTCACATATGTGATATTCACTCACATTGTTGCATGTCTCAGCAGTGTGGGGTTTTTTTGTTTTTTTTTTTTTTGCAGGCGTTCACCTTCCTCCCTCCCTCCCTTCCTTCCTTCCTTGAGACAAGGGGTGGGGAGGGGCAGAGGGAGAGAGAAAATCCCAAGGAGACTCCTTGCTTGGAGGCTGATGTGGGGCGCTATCCCACAATGATGACTTGAGTCAAAATCAGGAGTCAGATGCTTAATTGACTGAGCCACCAGGAGTCCCAGCAGCTTGTTCTTTTTAAAACTACTATGCGGAATCTCATTGTGTGAATAGGCTATTACTTACTTACCTCCTCTACTGTTGATGGACAGTTGGGTTGTTACCAATGTTTGGGTATTTAACCAAATCTGTAAACATCTGAGCAGTTACCATGTATACTCATCACACTTGGGTATGTACCAAGGTCTTGCTTCCTCACTGGTTAGACATGTTTAATTTCAGTAAACTGCCAATTTCCTAAAGAGACTATACTACTATACACCTCCAAGAGCAAGTTATGGGACTTCTCATTGGTCCACATCAATGGCAATCCTTGAATGTGCCTGGTCTTTCTATTTTCGCTTTTCTGTGGCTGTCAAGTGGCACATTTTCCTGTAGTAAACCCATTTGGCTTTGAAACATTCCTCCGTTTATATATTTCAGCATTAGATTTAATATATTGTCTAGATTTTTTTGGTGTCTATTTTCATGACCAGCGTTCAGTTGAAATTTCCCTTTCCTGTAAGTTTTTGTAAGTTGTTGTCAATAAGTTGAGAAGCCTTGGCTCTTTTTGTATTTTCTGTAAGAGTATTCTCTCCCCCTACCCCAGTTGTTATTATGTATATCTTAAATGTTTGGACAAATTGTTATTATTTATTTTAAAATTCCAGTATAATGAACATACAGTGTTATATTGGCTTTAGGTGTACAATATAGCGATTCAACAGTTCTATACATTCCTCAGTGCTCATCATGGTAAGAGTACTCTTGATCCCCTTCACTTGTTTGACCCATCCCCCTCTCCACCTTCCTTCTGGTAACTACCAGTTTGTTTTCTATAGTTAGGAGTCTGGAGTCTGTTTTTGGGTTGGCTCTTTTTTTAATTTGTTCATTTGTTTTGTTTTTCAAATTCCACATTTGAGGGGTATTACGGTATTTGTCTTTCTCAGATTGACTTATTTCATTTAGTGTGATACTCTCTAGCTCCATCCAGGTTGTTGCAAATGGCAAGATTTCATTCTTTTTTTATTTCATTCTTTTTAATCCATTGTATATATATACCACAGCTTCTTGGACATTTGGGCTGCTTCCATAGCCCGACATGGGGCTTGAACCCACGAACCATGAGATCGTGACCTGAGCCGAAGTCCGATGCTCAATCAACAGCCATGCCCCTCTTTCTTTCTTTCAGAAAAAAATTTATGGGGACCCCTGGGTGGCTCAGTCTGTTGAAGTTCTGACTTCAGCTCAGGTCATGATCTCGTGGTTCATGGGTTCGAGCCCCATGTTGGGCTCTGTGCTGACAGCTTAGAGCCTGGAGCCTGCTTTGGATTTTGTGTCTTCCCCTCTCTCTGCCCTTCCCCCTCTTTCACTCCATCTCTCTCTCAAAAATAAATAAATATTCAAAAAATATTTTAGTGGCAATAAGGCTGTTTTACTTTCTTATCATTCATATGTTCACTGGGGTAACACTTTGAATTTCCTTCAAAACCTTTCCTTTGCCTTCACAACTTGGCTAAGTGTTTGGCACAAGAAGCTGAGCTTTTGGACTCCGTTGGCTTTTGACATGCCTTCCTCACTGAGCTTAATTATTTCTAAAAATTTTTTTAAATGTTTTATTTATTGCTGAGAGAGAGACAGCACGAACAGGGGAGGGTCAGAGAGAGAGGGAGACACAGAATCTGAAACAGGCCCCAGGCTCTGAGCTGTCCACACAGAGCCCAACGCGAGGCTTGAACCCACAAACCGTGAGATCATGACCTGAGCCGAAGTCAGACGCTTAACCGACTGAGCCACCCAGGTGCCCCTGAGCTTAATTATTTCTGAAGTGAGAGATGTGTGACTTTTTCCTTCACTTGAACACTTAAAGGCCATTGTAAAGTTATTAATTCACCTAATTAAAAATTTTTAATATTTATTTATTTATGAGGAAGAGGAAGAGAGAGAGAGAAAGAGAGAGTGTGCAAGCGAGGGAGGGGCAGAGAAAGAAAGAGACATGGAATCATCAGAAACAGGCTCCGGGCTCTGAGCTGACAACACAGAGCTGGATGTGGGGCTCGAACCCACAAACTCTGAGATCATGACCTGAGCCAAAGTCGGATGCTGAACTGACTGAGCCATCCAGGTGCTCCTTAATTGGCCTAATTTCAATATTGTATCTCAGCCCATAGGGAGGCCCAAGGATGGGAGACAGACCGCGAAATAACCGGTCAGGGCAGCACTCAGGACACACAATGCCTATCGATTAAGTTCGTCGTCTTATACGGACACAGTTTGTGACCCCCCGCCAAAACAGTTAAAATAGTATCGTCAAAGGTCACTAGTGACAGATCAACATAGCAAACATAAGAATAATAAACAGTCTTGAAATACCGTGGGAATTATCAAAATGTGACACAGAGACACAAAATGAGCAAATGCTATTGGAAAAATGGCGCGATAGACATTCCAGACAGGGGTTGCCATACCCTTCAGTTTGGGAAACATGCTATATCTGTGAAGTGCAACAAAGAATGGCATGCTTATATCTAGAAAGAGGCCCCCCCACACACACACAAAGATCTCTCCCTTCTGAGACCCTATCACCGCTGTCCCCAGGCTCTGTAATCGCCCTGCCTTTTGTCCCCTGGTCCTCCAACTCAGAAAACTTTACAAACCCAGGATGGCCTGGGTTTCAGCCATCCTCAAGGCACTGTCCTCACCTGCCTGAGGCCAAAAGCTTTAATAACAGGAAAGTCCCTTCTTCTGACCCCATTCCATACCTGCCTCCTTTGATCCAGCCTCCAGTGATGTCAGGGAATCAGTGTTTTGTTTTGTTTCATTTTATTATAAGTTGATGGGTGTAACTTTCAGGATGCTTGATCCAGTAGGGGGTATTCAACCATGACCAGTCAGAAGCTCCCCAAGCACTTCTGGAGTGCCCAGAGTGCTCCACCCTCTTAGGAAAGCCCTCCCTTTTTAAAAATCTGTCTCCTTTGTCCCTGTCTTCTCTCAAACTTTCTCCATCTCTCTCCTCCAAGAGTGGCCCTGCTCCCACAAGAAGGCACAAGAGTGACCTTTGGCTAGAGCTGGCCCAACAACCAGACAGAAAGCACCTTGACTTCTCCTTGGCCTTCTCTCGACGTGTTTCAGCCACACTCCCGCGGCCCACCCTGATCCTTGCTGCCATCTGAAACCTGAACACAAACACTTCACTCTCTGACCACACCCCTTGTTCTACTCACTCCCCCCTTCACTGTGTAATGCTAGTTGCCTGGGTCTTTGGTTAATGTTCCAAAGAACACAAACACAACTGAAGGTCAAGGCTCCCTCCTCTTGAAAGGCTGGTTTTATTTGTATTTCCTTTTGAACGTTTGGAATCTTTTGTTTTAGGCTTACAGGGAAATTTTTCAAGATTCACAGGATTATCAAGAACAGTTTTCTGATGTCTCATAAAGAACAAAGGAGGGGCTTGGCAGCCCAGAGTGGTGGTTAAGAGTGTGAAATCTAGGGTCAACACAAGGCCAGGCCCAGGCTCTACACTGTTCGGCCATGGAGCCCAAAACAACTCATTTCCACCTCTTTGGGCCTTACATAACTCATCTGCAAACTGGGCATGATAAACCCAACCTCACAGGCTTGCAGTGAGGACTTTAATAAGATCGTGCCCATAAAGAGCTTCACACCTAAGATCACAAGCTCATGGAATGCTATCATTATCAGCAGTACTAGCATTTAGATTTAAACCAAGGAGGGGCCGCTGGGTGGCTCGGTTGGTTAAGCGTCTGACTTCGGCTCAGGTCATGATATCTCACTCTGTGAGTTTGAGCCCCATGTCGGGCTCTGCGCTGACAGCTGGGAGCCTGGATCCTGCTTCAGATCAGTGTTTCCCTCTCTCTCTGCCCTTCCCTCACTCATGCTCTGTCTCTCAGAAGTATACATTAAAGAATTTTAAACCTAAGGCTTACCGGGGCGCCTGGGTGGCTTAGTTGGTTGGTCGTCCGACTTTCGCTTAGGTCATGATCTCGCGGTTCGTGGGTTCGAGCCCCGCGTCGGGCTCTGTGCTGACTGCCAGCTCAGAGCCTGGAGCCTGTTTCAGTCTGTGACTCTCTCTCTCTCTAGCCCTCCCCTGTTCACGCTGTCTTCCTCTCTCCTAGAGATAAATAAAACATTGAAAAAAAAAAAA